>JAAEAF010000259.1:0-30819 GCA_011037195.1 Triatoma infestans | reverse complement strand
GGCTGCGAGAAGCATTTCCTAAGTGGTCAAAGTTGAAAGATATGCGAGTGCTTTGTTGTAACCAGTTCCCGCTAAGATTCGATGCCTATGGCGACATTGTGTAACTTTCCTCGAAATATCATAGTGCAAGCTACATTTTATTATTGAAACTGTAAGCTGTGATCTGAAAACTACTGAAGGTAAGGCTTTCATACTTATGCTGTTAATTAATACATCTTTAACAATAATTTCAATCCAATATGTTGCGCTAGTATTCTTTGACGTGTGTATTTACGGATTAATTAGTGAAATAGCGACAGTGGGGTTAGTTGTTACACTTGGTTGGAGCATGTTGCTACAGTGTAACAACTTGCCCCACTGCATATCTTAAATCAAATCTCGGCAGTTCTTAAAAGAAATGAAGCCAAATACAAGAAAAACTAGAAAGTTGGCAATTGTAATAAAAAGAAAATTTGCGTCTCCAAAGCTCCGAACAAGAATAAAAAAAATAATGTGCCATTATATGAATGGCAAAAATGTGCCAAAAATAATTTATCAAAAAAATAAAGCTGCTGTTATTATTAAAATAAAGATCAGTAATTTGTTTATTGAACATATTTCAGTTTTATGTCCTTAAAATAAACACCCAAACATGTATTTTATACATTGTGCGCATTTTAATATTATTTGAATTATTTCAATGTTACTTCACTTTGAAAAATCTCAAAAAAATATATAATTAGTCGAAATAAATGAGACAACAAATTAATCAATTTTGTAGCAATTTTGAGTGGAACGTACAGCAATTAAAAAATGTTAACTGAAATTTGTACCAACAAGCCCCACATTCCCCATGCCTAAACTGGTACAAGTTTGAGCTTCCTGTGGTTTCTCATTTTATTATAGATATATATATTTTAGATATTTTGTTCATATAACTACACATAAAGAACATTCATTAAAAACGTTTTTTCCACACTTAGGAGACCTCAAAACATGTATTTCAGAAAAAACTTAATTTCAAAAATTGTTGACGATCGCAACTCTTCCCCTATACAGAAGTAAGAGAAAACAAAAAGATTTGCAACAAGAATAAGAGGTGACATCCCATTTTATGGAAATAAAATTTAATTATTATTTTATTAATACTTATTGGGCTGCGCGACGTCTAAAGGCCGAAGTAGCCAATAGAGTAGGCGTTGGTTAAAAAAAAAAATTAATACAATAAATAATATAAATCAAAACAATAATCAATGTGTTTACATGAAAACAAGTGAGAACTACAAAATATGTTCTCTTAAGTGGTGGCTTAATTCAGGAAGTAGATTTCAAGGTTGGGGCTTTTGGGTGGAAGGCGCAACCAGCCAGTGACTATTATAACTATTATTTACATTTACTACCTGTTCACTCTACTTCCCGAAAGAAAAAAATGAAGTTTTATTACATTATTCATAATTATGGCATGTTTTATTATTATTTATAAAAATTAGATATTACCTTTATATTATTAAAATACTTTTAAAAAATAGGAAAATATATTTTAATCGAAATTAAAAAATAAAATATACCCCATTTAGAATACAAGTTCAAAAACCAAGAATATATAACTATAGATTCAATGTCAAGATATCAATAGAAACGATAAAGGCTACAATGCTATTTAACCGTTTGAAAGTTGGACAACTGTTGTTTAAAGTTTTCACACTATTCTATGAGTAAACTCACTCAATTCAATCCTATGACAAAATATGAATCATAAATTTTTTGTTAGTTCATTTGTTCATTTATATTTTCGATTCATTTCGTAAACCGACTATTATTCATAGCTTCATAAAAGTGACAAAAAAATGTATCGATATCCCCCTTTTGTCTTTAAAAAAATATCTGCCTACAATGAAACAAATATCAAAATTATATTTATAATTCTAACTAAGATTTTGGCTAAGCGTACATTTTTAGTTAGTTATGGAACAATATAGGAAATCGACAATTAGCCTGGGTAGAAGATTTTTATAAATTACTCTTTCGACTTGAGACCGAACAAAGTGACTATTGTATTTCACAAGCACGTTTATATTTACCATGTAAAACAATTAATATGAGAAAAAGAAATTGCAATAACATAAGAAGAGATAAATCACTAATTTGAACAAAAGCTGATAAATGATTCACCTGAAAAACCGAATGAAACCGACCACAAAAACAATAAAGAATATTTTGATTTGATGTAATACTAGGCAATTTTTAACTTCTATCTTAGCTTTAGCTAGGTCCAATAAACCAATGATTAATTAAAAAAAAGGTTAACAAAATAAACTGAAAATGTTGATCTGAAACTTTTTTTTTTGTTAACATTTTCTAAAGTAATAAATTTAAATTTTACTCAAGAAGTTTTCAATTTCTGAATATGTGATTGGGGCCGCAATGTTGGATAAGGTATTGGATGCTTATTTTTGTTTCTGATTCTCATCTATCGCCTGAGACTCTGATGAATGCTATGAATAAAAACCCAGATTCCTGAAGTTTTCCAGGTTTTGCAATATTATTACTGCTTTCCCTACTTCCAACAGAAAAATTATTTAAGTACCTTGAAAAACCCGCTCATAAAAAAAAAATTTCGTAACAGTAAATATTAAATTATTATTAAGTAATGTAATGACTAGTTTTTCAAGGCGGACTTTACATCCAACTAAGCATAGATTGTCCTGGACGGCAGCGGATACGAAAGATACTTTACTATAAATTCTCTTATTAATATTTACATTAAATAAAATCTAAGGTCAAGTTCGGGAATCGAACCCAGTAACCAAAATACGCTGAACCTTAGTGGTCCATGCCTCCAGCCATTCAGCTACCACCGTTTAAAATTCAAACTGATAATGCACAAAAAGAGCCCATCTCTAGACCTCAGAGAGATAACTTTTTATTCAAAAATGTATAATTGCGTGTCATTTTAAAATGTAGCTGAAATCGAAATTGATTCTTTTTGCCAACGAAGTAATTTGTTATACAGATTTTTTTCATCTAAATTTTAATTAAAATGAATAAAAACTAAAACGTTTTTTCTGCTAAAGCATTAAAGTAATCGTAAATAAAAACATAAAATGGTACAGTATATTTTAATTAAGAGATTTTTTGTTAAGATCAAGTGAATCATGCACACTGGTGAATCACACATACACATAAAAACAAAGAGGTAGGGCACACAACTAATTACACAACTGTTAATGATTACTTGAGTGGTGCCGACTGAACCATGAAGCAAATAGCATTACAATTATAATGGTTTATTCTTGTCATCTAATAGAACTAATTAAAGTCGTCTAATAGACTAATTTTCCCCTCCCCCAATAATGTAATTTTGGTATGAATTAAAGATATGTCAAGATGAATCCACTATTCAAGATAGTGTTGAAACAATTTTCTTTGAATGATCTATTTGGGCAACGTTTTATCACACTGGAAGTTTCCAATTTTGCTTATAAGATAGTAGGTCAATAGAGAGTCGTTAGTTGGCAAGCTGCTGGAAATTAGAACAAAATACAGTGAGAGCTGCCACACTAGTAAGAGGAACTCTTTAGGTGATAGCTAATTGCATAAATGACACTTTCCAATTTATTAACTAATAAAATAATACACTTACCAAGTTGCTAGGGTACCTTCGGATCAAGAGGTAGAGTAACATTTTTCTTTCTATAAAAAAAATAGTGCCAATTTAAACTACGTATATAAAAAAAAAGATGAATTGTATATTATAAACATAACTTTGCGCAACTGAAGCTAATTAAAAGTCATCTAATGCGGTTTATTTTGGGATGAGTTGAGTACTCTTGTTGCAAATTTAGGAGGATTAAGTATGTGGCGTCTAAAAATAGTTGAAGTTGAACACCCACCCTTGATAAAGGAGTAGCTGAATGAAACAAATTTTTAATGAATTACATTCTGAATGATCTGCATTATGAATAATTGTCTATGTTTAGCATAAGTCAAAATAATCATTCGAAATTGAAATCAGAAACATTTGACACGATCGCTATACTTCCTCTAACAGCAGTAAAATGAAGTAAAAATGAAAATATATTCATTATCCTTGCAAAATTCAACAAGAAATTGTGTAAAACGAATTAATTAAAAGTTACAAGAAATTTTGCACTCTCTTCCCAACAAAAACATGACAGAATGAATAATGCAAAATGAATTTTCTTTATTCGGTTTATATTAAAGCAACTGAATGTCAAAGAGCAAATCTGAACAAAATTATTAAGGCAAAGAATACCTTAAATTATGCCTAGCCTAGGACCCCACTGAAAGTAATCCCTAAATTTAAAAGTAATTACAATATGGTAAAAAAAATTGTAAAAATACATACCTAACCATTTTTATCTAAACATGTTCTTAAATGATCACAGTCACTTGGAAAATTGAAAACTACTTTACTACGACACTGGGAAGTTAAATAATAATCACCTGGGCTCTGAACATAAGTAGAAAACACCACTGAAATATCATATACTGACAAGTCAGTGTTGCCAACCTAAACCTAGAAATGACCTTATATAAATGTTATAAAAAATATTCGCAAATATTTATTTCAAAGAGAAACAATTTATTTTTGCTTATTTTAATAAATCTTAATTTATTAATAATTTTTTTTTATCCAAATGTATACATTTATGGGAATGCATTTCAAAAAATGTATGTTCTATACATACAAAATTTCAATTACATCTATGGTGTCGAAACCAATTAATTTACCAACCTGCAACAGACCCATCAGTCACCTTTTTTATCGTCTTTGGGGAAGGACTAAGCCCTACGCCGGAGCCAAACTTTCCGAGCCCAGCATGCTACCACGAGCTATTCCCGCCCCTCATCACTCTCCTTTCTGTACTTTCCAAAATTTTCGAATGGTATTACTAACATAAAAACGGTAGATACTATACTTTACATTCCTCACATTAGTGGCTCCGGATAACATTCAACAATGCCGCGGACTAGTTGACGAAATATCCCTCTTTGGAAAGATTTGTTTTCCTCAAAATATATCAGATTTTAGTCAAACTGTTGCATACTGGTCTTCTCTTCCAGAACTCAAGCAAATTCTGTCTATATCAGATGCTAAAAGTATCTGTCAAGCAGATTCACCATCTTAAGAATGTGAAGATAAAATATTCTGCAGTTTTCCTCAAATATTCACAGGGTAGCAAATTTGGATCGATAGTGTTTTTCAGCATAGGACATTGCATACCATTTATGCAGACGGCATATTAATCCTTTCAACTAATAAAGATGCCACCATAGCATCCTCACAGTTATAAGACTATCTAAATCATAGTGATAGGATCTTCTAAGAATATCTCAAACTTTGGAAAACCAAAATAAATAAAATAAATGTACATAAAAATAAGTATAAAAAAAGTACCAGTTAAAAGAATATTTGTGTTTGGTATTTTATCTGCCGCAGCATGCATAATTCTGTTTTCCTCACCGGTTTCGGATTTTAATCCATCGTCTGGATTAAGTTGTAAAGTTCGTGCAGAAAGTTGCCTTCTACTTTATGTTTCTGTTATACATTACACTTGTTGACTGTATGACATACAATTTTCAAATAACACCTAACGTTTAGAAAAAATGTATTTTCTTTCTCTTTCTGGGATCTAAAAGAAAAAGTAGTGAACAATTTTTAAAATGACTTTAAAAAAAATCCCCGCAGAGGGAAATGGACTAACCATTTCTTCAGGGATCTTGGCGCCCCTGGGAGTATCCCACCCCAGCAAACAAAGACATGCTACCAACATTTCATCCAATATTCTCCACACAATTTACATAAGCCCTGCAGGAATAATTGATGTATGCAACTAACTGGGTTGAGGAAACCCACAGACATTCACTAACTGTTTCACATGTGCACTTTGTAGATGATTACATTCTATATACACAAACTCTAACAATAAAGAAGCCAGAATGAATCTCTAAGGTCGTAGTGGATCTATATCTTTGCCACTTCCTCTTCAAACATCCATTCCAACACTGAAAATAGTAATAATAACAGGAAATTCAAACCAACAAAACAAAGCAAACAATCTCCAAAAACGTATGAATTAGTTGATAAGTCAAAACTGCTTGATTTGTGATAAAAGTAGCAATCTTGATCTATAAATCGGTTTTTACCCATCCTGAAGATGGTATTTTAAAAAAGAACAAACAACGGGCTTCAAATCTACCGAAGGAAAGACTATATTACTTTGGAAAATTGAGGATTTTATATAATTAATAATATAGACTCAGCAATACGTGAGCAGGAAGAGTGTGAGCCATCTATAACTCCTACCTCCTTCAATTTGAGGCTGTTCTTAGCGGAGGGCTCCTTCGTCAGAAGTAGGCACTTTACTTCTGAACTATTATTTAGAATTTTAAATTTATTTGCAAGAAAACATATCTGATGAATAAATTGTGCCAGAACTCACAGTAATAAAGATTGGTATACACAAAAATTTTATAAATATGTATCCAACAAAGAGGAACCAAATTAGTTTTTAGAAAAGCAATGTAGGCAAACTCCATTGAATATGAGGTAGATTTCATTTCGCTAATACTTATTTTGTTTCATCTAAATTTAGTTTCTTGAACCCTCTTAATTTTTGTTGAAAGGAAGTTGCTGATTGTATTCTTAAAGTTAACAAAAAAATGATAATATTCTCTAATTCATTATTTATTATTTTATTATTTATTATTAGATTAATATTCTTGTGTAAAGAACATTCCCTGGAACAGAAGATAGGGCGAAGAGTGGAGCTGAATTTTGAATTCTTAGGTCTGAAACTGGTTTTCGAGTTGTGTTTGATATACAAGAAAAAGTATACGAATAGTATAGGCACAAAGCCAAAAAAATACGAATAGTATAGGAGACAAAGCTAGCTAAAAAAATGAAAAATTTAATAAATTTAATAGTTAAAAATAAAAGAAATAAGTAGAATGTTTAATATATCTAGTAATTTCGAGTAATGAGCTAGTCCTGTTTTAGAGGCAATTTTTGGAACTATTATTGTACTTTTTAGAATTTGTAATGCACCGAATTAAATATTAAATTATTTTATTGTTACGGTAATAAAACAATTACAACAATTCAAAAGATTGGAATTTTTTAATTGTAAACATAATTATGTTCAAAATTTACTCAGAAGTTTATCTTCATACATCAATATTACTTATAGTTAGCATTACAAACTCTATTCTATTGCTCGCACAAACTACAAATTGTATGAAACTCTTCTCTGAAAATGAATTGTAGACTTTTTGAATAATTCAATACAGGGTTTCTAAAATATATATTGAATGTTAGTATATGATTTTTGAAATTTTGAAAAAAGAGGAGTTTTAAAATATAGAGCAAAACTAAAAGGATATCCATAATTAAAATAACTGAACCTACAGAAAATAAATTAAATTTACAGAAAAAGGCTTGCAATTAAGGAACTCAATTGTAAAAGACTAAGTTAAGCCAGGCTTGAACATGACCAAGATTAAATAAAATATGTTTTTATAAAACAATGAGTTGTCTGGGAAACAACTCATTTTCAGGGATCTCGGATCAAAAGATGCCAGTATCTACACAGAAGAAGGTGCGGCTGTCTGCGGTATAAAATCAATACTTTGAATTTCGGTAAATATTCTAAAGTAAACATGTTTAAGAAATTTGTGCAACAGATAATAGCAATGTCCTACATTTGAAAAAATTTTTTTTTTTTCCACGTTGTAAAATAAATTTGGAGCTTTAAAACAACAGCAAATTAATTTCTTTCAAATTGTAAATTTAAGTTGTATGAAATAAGCGAAGAGTGCTTTGGAATCAAAATGACACTACTTTAATATTACATAAATAAGGGTGTGTATCAGAGATATTTTTCGTGATAGCCTGCTCCTTTTAGTGGTCATCGACTGTTTCGGGCGTTCGCCCATCATTAGGATGTTTTAGTCAAAACAGTGTGGTAACATAGACTTGCACATAGTAAATTCAGTTAATTCACTCCAGGTATTTACCTGGTATTATTATTAGGAGTGTATGAACAGAATTTGCTCTGTGCAAGTCTATGTTATCACACTGTTTTGACAAAAATATCCTGATGATGGGCGAACGCCCGAAACCCTCGGTGACCACCAAAAGAAGCAGGCTATCACGGAAAATATCTCTGATGCTTTCTAGCTCTGCGGAACCAACAACAAGTGTGTAGTAAGTATTTAGTTCCGGTGAGGCAGGATTTATTGCTCTCAGCGAGGCGGTAAGAGAATGTCTATGTATAAGACGTCCTTTGAATGAAATTGGAGTGATAGAAATTAATCTACCAATCGAAATCAAAATCGACAACCAGAGCCCAAAGAGAAAATGGGAAAATCAAATAACATCGGAACGAAGTAAACACATAGATCTGGTATTTTATCCGTCGCAGCATGCATATTCATTTGGTTCTTGACCGGTTTCAGATTTTGAAATCTATGGCTTTGGTTTCTTTCCTTTCCTCTCAACCAAGTACAAAAGAAACTGGTGTGTTTAATGAAAGTATGGTGTTGCAAAAATTGGAATTTGTGAGAAGTTCCTCATTATGTAAGTAATTTTTCTAAATATTTTACATGTGATCTGGGAAAGAATTAATGTTTTTTTTTTTTGGTTGTTTATTTTTGTAGGCTGCTAAACTCTTGTTTGATATTATGGGTTGTTTTCAACTCCAATGATTATGAACCAATTTTCAGCTTGAATTTTCTTTATTATATATTAATTAAATATATAAAAATATTGTTTTTCCTTGTGACGTTTCAGCAATACGCTTGCCATTTTCAAACAGGTAGTACTATGATATTATGGGTTGTTTTCAACTCCAATGATTATGAACCAACTTTCAGCCTGAATTTTCTTTATTATATATTAATTAAATATTAGAATTAATAATATTGTTGGTGGTCACCAAATGTACGTTGCCAAGAGATGATAACCTGCACATTTAATGAACATAATATGTTGTACTAATTTTTGGTTTGTACTAATTATTGAATATAATAAAACTTGTTCAGATGTTCTGCCACAAATATTCTTTGTATTGTGTCCTGTGTATTTTTTTGTATTTATGAACCTGGGGGCAGACTACTGAAACGGGTCCATACCTTGGAATGTTAATGTAAAAATATGTTTAGCTGGTTATTGAGTATGTGCTAAATTATTATATTTATAGAATTTATATATTTGAATATTCATTGATTACTAACATTTATATGTAACTGGAAATCTAGATTGGTGAAAAGAACGAGAATGAAAATAGTATATCCTTCACATCTTTCCATTATACTCAACAATATCAGGCATTTTTCGATACTTTTCCTGTAAATTCTTTCGCTCAAATAATAATAATAATAATATGAAGCAGTTTACTAATTTCATTTTTCTTTTTTTTTTTTACTTCTGAACATCAATAATAGGAAATATTATTGGGTAGGAAAAAAGTTATAAGCTAAAGTAGACAATTAATTAATTTAATTATGGTTATGTTAATGTAAATAAATAAATAAATTGCCTTAATTGTGTATTTAAATCTATGGCTTTGGGTTCTTTCCTTTCCTCTCAACCAAGTTCTCCTATTCAAAACATTAAATTCTTCATAAGTTTCTTAAGCTTTCATAAGCTTCTAAAGTTTCTTATCTAATAAACCATTAACTTTTCTTCTAAAGTTACTATATTATATTGGTTTCTTTAAATTAAATTTATTTCTATTTGTATCTTATTGATATAATCTAATTGATATATTATTGGTGTTTTTTATTTTATTCTTTTTCTTTTAAAATTTTATTTATTTTTGCCCTCTATTTTACTGGTTTATTTAATTTTTATGTTTATTTCCTTGCTTTTCTGTTTTCTCCTACTTTATTTCTATAATTTTATGGTGCTATATTATCATACATAAAGCTGTACTTTCTTGTAAGATTTTATTTTATTCTTGCAGTTCTTTTGTAAGTCAATATATCTCATTTTGTTATTTTAATTCCAATTTCTTGCATATGGATGTATTTCCAAAAGCAATGAATAAAAATTAATAGCAAATCATTATCATGTAAAAAATATGTTCTTTTGTCAAAAATTAAGATTTTTCTTATGCTTTCAACTGTTATAATAATAGGGTTTTTCACTTAAAATAACCATTGAATATTATTTTATTTAACAGGATTTTTCTTGAAATAAGTAGCAAAAATATGTCCAAGTGCTTGTTGCCATTTGAGCTTTAGAACTATTTGATTGTGAATCTTATATTTGCAAATAATAACTGTTGACATCTTAAAGCTAGAGCAACTAAATTATTCTTGAAATAAATTTTGATAACTTTGAATCTTTTACTATCTTCATTCCTTTCTGAGTTAAATACTTTTTGTACATTTCGATAGTTGTGAAGACTGGTTTGTAATCTTTTTAAATGTTTAAAGAAATGTGAATTTAGGAAAATACAAAAGTCCGTACTATTTGGCTCGGGCTGGGAATAGCGTTCTTTTAGCTACTACTCAGTAAAGCACACCTTAAAATGGTGATCAATATTATTTATTTATTTTTTTTGTATTTTAAGGAATGAAGCGGGCGGGAAATGATGGTATGTAGAAGAAAGTATGTGTTTGATGAAAGTATGGTGTTGCAAAAAAGTTGGAATTTGTGAGAAGTGCCTCATTATGTACGTAATTTTCTAAATATTTTACATGTGATCAGGGAAAGAATTAAAAATATTGTTGGTGGTCACCAAATGTATGTTGCCAAGTGATGATAACCTACAGATTTAATGAACATATGTATGTACTAATTTTTGTGTTATAATTATTGAATATAATAAAACTGGTTTAGAGATGTTCTGCCATAAATATTCTTTGTATTGTGCCAGTGTATTTTTTGTATTTATGAACCTGAGGGCAGACTACTGAAACGGGTCCTTACCTTGGAATGTTAATGTAAAATATATGTTTAGCTGCTTATTGAATATGTTGCACAGGAAAATTTTAATTTATTATTATATGTACTAAAGTATTATATTTATAGAATTTGTAAATTCGAATATTCATTGATTACTAACATTTATATGTAACTGTCTAGATTAAATCTAGATTGGTCAAAAGAACGAATGAAAATAGTATATCCTTCACATCTTTCCATTATACTCAACGATATCAGGCATTTTTCGATACTTTCCTTGTAAATTCTTTCGCTCAAATAATAATAATAATATGAAGCAGTTTACTAATTCCATTTTTCTCTTTTTTTACTCTGAACATCAATAATAGGAAATATTATTGGGTAGGAAGAAAAGTTATAAGCTAAAATAGACAATTAATTAATTTAATTAATGTTAATGTAAATAAATAAATAAATAAATTGCCTCAACTGTGTATTTAAATCTATGGCTTTGGGTTCTTTCCTTTCCTCTCAACTAAGTACTCCTATTCAAAACATTAAATTTCATATGCTTGTAAGTTTCTTATCTATTAAACCATTATCTTTTCCATTAAAATTTCTATATTTTATTGGTTTCTTTAAATTAAATTTATTTCTATGTGTATCTTATATCATAATTGGTGTTTTTTACTTTATTATTTTTTTTTTTAAATTTTTTTCCTCTATTTTACTGGTTTATTTAATTTTATGTTTATTTCCTTGCATTATGTTTTCCCACTTTATTTCTATAATTTTATGGGCTATATTATCATACATTTTGTTAGTAATTTTTAATTGAATATTCTGATTATCAAAAAGTGGGAAAAAAACCAATCTATACAGAACAGTAATCCGTTTGCCTCACCGTTTCTAAATAATGAAAAAAATATTAATTATAAATAATAATAATAATTTATTGTTTGCGAGAATTTTCCCATACAGAAACTTATGCCAAATACATTTAAAAGAAAATAAAAAAACCTTATAAAACAGAAATAAATACAAATTCATTAATGAGAAGTGAATTAGAAGAACTATAAGTCATAACTAAGATATAAATCGCTTTTTGTAGAAAAGAAATTTATTACTCTAAAAGACCTAATTAATAATATAGACATTAAAAACATAATAAATACTAATAAACAGCAAATCACCATGCTCTTATATTTGCTTATACTTCTTTCTTATTTTACTATCAAACAGTATCTAGAATATTTTTAAGTTTCAAATAGCCCATCATATAGAAACACAAATCATTTAATTTTTTAACGCCATTGATTGATAGTAAATTTTTTAAATTCTGCTCCATCCTCAATCCAGTATTTATATAGGATGATACATATTTCCATCTTTAAAAATCGAAAATTGGACAAATTAGAAGAAAGTTCGAACGTCAAGTTGGACTGGCCACCTACGATTTTTAGAAGATTTTTTGCACATCGTTAGTGCTGCATTTGTGCCGGTGATTCACCAAATTTCAAAGTTTGTGCTGTAAAATTGACAAAGATATTGACGAAAAACTGTTCGTCGTAGTCGAAAACCAAAGTCTATGGCTGCGGCTAATATTTGAATGTGCCTGCTCCACTAACCAGCAACGGCCCTTTTCACGGCCATCAAATAAAATGTACTAGCCACCGATTTCTAATCAAATTTTCGAAATTTTTTGCTTCGCTAATCTTAAGTGCTCCATTTGTGCCGCGTTTGTGCTGCAAAATTGACCAAGTTATTGAGGTAAGAATTATCGTCAAGTTAGACTGGCCACAATTTTTTTTTTTCACTTTTTTAAACTTTTCTCTTTGCCAATCGTTTGTGCCGGCGATTCACCAAATTTCATCGTTTGTGCCGCAAAATTGTCAAGATATTACGAAAAAAAAGTGGCCAGTCTAACTTTACATCAAGTTGGGCTAGCCACATTCTATAAAAATTGGTGGCCAGTCTAAGTTGACGTCAAGTTTGGCTGGCCACATTCTTTCCATAATAAGTCTGCTAATTCTACGGCATAAACGCTGAAATTTTGCAGATCGCCGGCACAAACGCGGCACTAACGGTGTGCAAAAAATCTAAAAATTCGTTAGTGGCCAGTCCAACTTGACGCACGTAAAAAAGTGATTGGATTACTAGGTGAGTGAAGATAACATAGATTACATTTCATATCCCCATTGAAAACATAACTGAGACTCTGATAAAGAAGTTTAAAATTATGTAGTCGGGAAAGCCTCAATTGACCAACAATTCTATGTTTATGAATGCTCGCTCTAATCCTTAAATACTCCTCACCAAACCCCAAACTGCTTATATGTCTAAACAAAGGATTATATTTGTAGTTGAGCGCCGAATTAACATACCCAGAAAGATGGTTTTTTTTTTTTTTTTTTAAACAATGCATTTTCCACTTTCTTACTTGACTCACTGATATTATCAGTAATAAAATCCGAGCCCCTATGCGATAACTTATATTTAATTGGGTGAATTAATTAAATATAATTCTGTTCGTAACTATGCGGTCCTGCTCAATTCATTTAAGCGTACATACTTTCGGCAATCTATGATTCTCCATTTCTTGGGTCTTTTTCCACCAACTAAGCGTTCTTTTCAAAATTTTGGACTCAACAACGTTAATGCTTATTTCTAAGCGGATCATATAACTAGGGGTAGTTCGAGACCAATGGTAAACAGATCTGAAAAACTGGATTGGGGCTTGTTCAAGTTTATGGGAATATGTGGGTGTCTATATTTCAGAAGAGTAGAGCAAAGTGGAGTCTTGGATTTAGATTTAGCCTATAATTCTCTTATTTTGGAGGAAGCAATCTGAGCCTTTTTAATAAACTCACATGCCGCCAGAAGAACTGCCGAGGAGGAGAACGTTACTCCCAGGTAATTGCAGGGAACGTATCTGGATATTTTCATTGTTAATGCTAAACTTTTTGATTCCTTTGGGCCTTCTACCTTTTTTTAAAAGGAACAATCCTGCTCTTTGAAATATTTACTTCTAATGCATTTTCATTACATTACTGGGGCAACAACCTTAATTTTTTCTTCATACCTAAGCAACCAGTATGTAATTGTAATTGTAATTGGTAATATCCAATATTGCCAGATCGTCCGCTTACAGTAAAGCCATAAGTTGCATATGACCTTCAATATTAACACCGTGTAGTCATTTCTTTTGAAGTAAGACGGCAAATCACTAATAAATAGTGAGAATGGAGGGGACTCAAAGAGTCACCTTGCAATACCCCTCTTCTTATTTCCACCGAATATTCCTGGGAATAATCTGTTAGAATCGACGTAGTTTTATCGTATACATTTTTCATGATTTTAACCACTTTACCTCCTAGCTCCAAATTGACCAACTTAACCAAGGCTATAAGCGCCACGTAGATGGTACAGTTTCCAAATCTTAGACCCATTGATTGCTGAGCTTCAAGTAAAGCTGCAACATGTCCAACCCTCCCAGATCTAAAACCGTTTTGCTCCTCCGGCAAATATGGTTTTCATTCGCCCAATTCAAAATATGCTTAGCTAATATAGTGTGAAGATCTTTAAAATAGTATTTATGAGTGCTATACTTCTATTGCAATTTGGGACCTTACATAAAACCTTTTTAAATAAATGAAAATAGAAATTTCAGCCTACTTTTCCGGTATTGTTGTAGTTTAAAGTATATAATTGAATAATTTTAGCAAATAATGCTCCCAATTTGGGGCATAATCTTGTAAAATTCGAAACACAGGCCATCTGTACTTGCAGGTTTACCCAATTTACAGTTACGTATTCGTAACTATTGCTTCCTAACGTACTTCATTATCTAACTTAGGGTTATCCGCAGCAAGGTCAAAAGAATCATCCACAATTCTAGAGGGTTACTAGTTTCTGTAAAAATTAAAAAAAATCGATTAAAGGAATAGCGTTATCCAAATTATTTTTTGCTCTTAATCTGTTAACAATGGCCCCAAAATCTCCTATATTACGAGTATTTGAAAGAGTATTTATTTAATAATTCGGAAAAATAATAATTTTTTGCACTCCTAGTGAGCTCTTTAAAACTTTTTTTACTTTGAATAAATGCCTAATATGCTTCTAGTATGTTTGCCTAATATGTTTTCAAATGCGTATAATTGTTTCTAACAATTTTCTTTGCAGCTTTTCACTCAGAATTAAACCTAATTTTATCCTTTCTTACAGTAACATTGTCGGAGCTGTACTTCTTAACTCTTCATAAACCAACAGTTAAAGTATATTCTTTAAAACACTGCGCCATATTTTCATATAAACAATTCACATCACTAGAATTGTAGTAAAAAAATATTAGTAACTGAAGATAATTCAGTCAAATATTTTTCAGTATTGGTCTCATTAAAATCAGGAATAATTTTTGTATAAAAAGTTTTTCCTTTTCTTACATTTATTTCGGAACGGGGAAAATGAAAGGCTTTCAAAGAGAGAACAGCAGGTAAGTGATTGGAATATTAAAAAATTGGGGCTACTTGCAAATCATAAATAAAATCAAGAAGACTCAGTTACTGCTAAATAATTCACCAGCAAGGTCCAATAAACATTAATTATGGCGTATTATCTGGGCCTATAATTTATTAGGTTGAATAAAAATTATCAAACAACTCAAAAGCACTACTTTTATTGAGCACGTTCACACAGAAGAACTTATCACCATGTTTACATACCAACACCTTCTAAATAGAACAACTGAGTTGTAGAATTGTAGATTATCAGTAGAAACGTTTAATTTGCTTATTGGTAGTTACAAACAAATGAATATTACATTTCCTGAAAGCGTAAATATTTAAGTGATCAATTTTTAGCATAGTTTAAAGTAGATACTTTTTAAACATTAAGCTAAGGCCAAATAAAATGTTTAAACTGGTAAGCAACTTTGACATTAATAATATTGATTTTAGAAGAGCAATAAAATAGGACGTAAGGTATGTGTGTTCCTCATTAGTTACTGTCTAGTTACGGGGTAAACATGATTTCTAATTCAGCAATTTCACCAGAAATAACTACTTCCGTGAGTAAATTTGTTTGTTTCTTAGCTGCAACTTTAAGTAACATATTTTTTCTAAACATCATATTCATGTATAAATCATCTGAATACGATTAATCATTCTAAATAATACAGTGAAGAAATTGGACTTTCTTTGCGGTGCCGGACACAATTGTTTAAGTGATATTCTTATTGTAATGTAGCTATCCTTCTCTTTGAATTTTTATTGTATTATAGTGATAATTTCGATTTTCCCTACATTGTCCAGCATGATGAGCGTAATAATTGAAAGTATTTCATTTATATAAGACAGCTCTATAATATGTGTTATTTACTTTAATTTAATTAATTCAATAAGCCAATTTATGTTAGAAACGAGTCATTTTAATTGTTTTTTTCATTCTAATGATTAATGAGTACACAAGTTAAATGAAAAATGAGAATGTATGAATTTCGTTTAGTTCTCTATTTTGAAAGGGTATACAAATTCCTAAACATTATTAAAAAAATGCTGATTCATTATTGCAATTCGTAATAATAGTATTTTATTTTTAGTTGCAACCTGGTAAACCTTTGGATGCTAATAGATATGCAACAAAAAAGACTATTGCACAGGGAATGCTAGATATTGCACTGTTGACTGCAAATGCAAGTCAGCTCAAATACATTTTACAAGTTGGAGACAAACATGAATTTTATTCGTTGATGCTCGGCCTAATAACAACATCAATTATACTACAGGTATAGATTTTGTTACAATCTTGCTTATTTATGTTTTCATATGTAAATTAGTGGAATGATTGATTTATAATTGAATAATAAATTAGATTATTAAATTAGATATATTCCAATTGATTGGTCTTTGTTATTCTTGTGGTTGCCATAGTATTAACCTTCATTATTATGTATATATTTCTGGTTTATTTGTACGCCAGTGAGTGCGTGAAAATATTAATCAAGTGACAAATTCTTCGAATACATTATACTACCAAGGACTAAGTTATTAGTACTAGTTTGTTGAGAGTTTGGGAGGCGAGGTATGAACTTGTATTTATTGTTATAATGAAAATAGATTTTTGGACGCAATTGTTAGTTGGTCCAAATAAAAAAACAAAACCAATAGGGAATTTTCTTGACAATCATGAGGGACAAATGATTGATAATGGTTAAGAGGCGATGACAAACTGTTATCGGATTTGCTACAAACATTTCTAGGGCAATAAACCTTTCAGTTTCCTCATTTTGATTTCTCTTCATCTATTTATTCTTTTTCTTTTTTCCCCATATATTTCTCAACAACGAACAATATTAATTTAAAACGGTTAGGAAAAAATCTAGTGTGAAACACCCACATGACTTTCTCTTATTCCTTTTAATACAATTATATATAAAATGATAAATTTTCCTTATTTAAAATTTTCCTTATCACATTTTACCTATTTGTCCTAACATAAATATTGTTCATTGTGGCGAAGGATAAATACCAACTAACAACGAAGGATAAGTACCAACAAGTCTTGGCAGGTAGAGAAATGATGATTATATTATCGTCCGGTAGAGCGCCCTAAAAACATTGAATCAACTACATAATATAAAATTTGAAATTAACACCACAAATTCCGCACAACTATCAAAAATAATTTTTATTGCAAAAATTACTCAAATAAAAGTAACACGTTTTTATCTGTGAAGTTAGCATACCCTGTTTAAAGGAAATCGTTTTAGTTATTTTCAAAATTCCAAAAAAACTCAAAAACCTATTCTATAAAGTCGCCCTTCTGGTTAACCGATTTTCTTCAAATTTGGAATTTTATCAATGCTTCCATTGTTTACTATGTAGGTGTAAAACCATACTTGTAACTGAAATGGTACATAAGGGAAAGCATAACGCTACTGTTCCCCCAGAACCCCCCCAAAAATCAATTTTCCCGGGAAAATGTTTCAATTAAAAGTGATAGATATTTATGTTTATAGATAGTATATAAAGTTGAAATCGTTGGAGCCCTTTTCGAAAAATTACAAAAAATTGAAAAAAACAAAAAAAATCAGTAAAGTCGCACACCGTTTGATAGTTTTGCCCGAAATCTTCGTGTCTGATGCGATGGAAATGCCTGAACGGAATAAGCAAGTTTGAGCTTCCTGCGACTTTTTGTTTTTGAGATATTCTGTTAACATAAAGACCCTACGCTAAAAAAAATTTTCGTATTCGGGGGCCCCCAAACATGTATTTCAGATGAAAATTCAATTTCGAGCAATACTTCCTCTTACTAGGAGTAAGAGGAAATTCATAAAAAAGTAATCCTATTAAATATGAAACATTGAGTGCTTCATCTTTGCTTTACTTTTACTTCCTCTATATTTTGATCGGGACAAATTTTCAGATTAAAACTTCTCTTTCTCTCTGGATGTGTGTGAAAGAGAGAGAGAGAGTACATAACTCATATTGGAAAATCACAGAAAGCTATAAAAATTGAAATTTCGTTTGTGTAACCACAGGGCGGGGTAATATGGTTTTGGTCGAAATTGTTCGACCGACCCGAAATACTCTTTACAGAATTGATTTTTCAGTTTTTTACGATTTTCTCGAAAACGGCTCCAACTATTTTCTTTAATATTGTAGTTCAAAGAACATTATATTGAAATTACTGAAACCTTATATAATATAGGAACACTGGTTAAGCAGTATTTTTCTTGTTTACCGTTGGCTTGGGCCTCATTTTGATAATTCTAAGAATCTAAATAGAGATTAATTAAAGTTATTAATGATAATAGTTTTCATTAATAATAATTAAATTAGAATTCAGATCAAATGAAGCAAAACTGGTATAAAATATCAATATTTTATGTATTTTAACATATATGGCGATCTAAATATATGGTTATAACATATTGTGGAAAAATGTTTACACACAAGATTATACATACAGGAAGGGCCAATGCCACAACTCTGGCATTCAGACAAAGTTACCTCAGAAACATCTACCTCTGACAAAGTAACATGAAGACTGCCGATATTGATATTTGCTTGGGATCCTCGGACATTCTAACTTTCTCTACCAAAGAACGGTTGTTTCCCTTTAATATGGGTTACTTTTTACAGATGTAGTTATTTCCGCAGAAATTTTCTCAAATTAACGAAGTGGGAACGACTTCTAGATCTTCTAATCCATTCTTTTTTGATCGATTAACTCTTCCTCGATTGCTGCCTCTCTTATCACTAAATTACTTCTTGAAAATGAATTACTTCTTGAACAGTGATCTGCTGTTGTTTTTCCTTATAACCTGTTCCTACTAGAATTATATATTTCTTCTGATATCCCTTTCTTCATCTCTCCCTACTCACATTATTCCTTTGAGTTTTCTTATTTTTTGACTTAACATCCTTCTTTTGTATTTTGCTTTTCTTACCGAGTTGTATAATAGCCATTTCTTTTAGAATGTTTAGCTTAATCCATTTTCATTTTCTTTCTACCCCATGTTTATTAAATCAGATGTTCATTTGTCTCTTCTAAAGGGACATCATTCATTGTCTCATCTAAGTTTGTGATAGAGGGTTTGGTTAGATAAGTTTTCCAAGGTTCTCATGTCTTCCTCGAAAGCAGACATATCATAATCCAAATGAATATCTTTAGTTGGTTGACCAGGCGACGTTGATCTAATGACTTCTACTACTGAATGAGTTTTAGTACAATTTGGGGGAGGAGGCAATGAACCTGTCGGTTATTGTGTACCCTTTTTTTAGTACTATTAAATACATCTTTGTGTACGATCTATTTCCCTTAGTTCAAATGGTGCTCATCTTCTTCCTCATTAGTAGGATTGTTTTTTATGAGATTGTTTTTCATGTGTTTGCCGGTTTTCTATTCCATTGATTCATGATTCGTTCTTTGCATGCACCGTGGTCCTCGGTCATATAACTCTTCAGTTTTATATTCTCTATCAACATATACATTTTTTAATCATATCTGGTACCACTTGCTCTCTGTTCTATATTCTTCATAGACTCTACCTTACCTTTTCTAATAATTACTTCGTGATCCTTTTGGAATTTGCACCTCTACTGTTGTTACAATATTGATCCATCTAGTATCACATGATACGAATTTCTCTAATTTCACCATTTTTTGATTTTCGTATTGATCTTCCCAAGGACATCATTTTGCCAGAAACATTCAATTTAATGGACTTGCCCTCGAGATATGTTAGGTTCATCTTCCACTTCTTCAATAAACTAGTCTTCTTTAGTTGACTGAAATTCTTATATACACAGAAATCTCAGCTAAAATCACAGTCAAAAATCAGCCCTCATAAAACATCCCTGAAAAATTTGCATACTCATTGTCGCCGCTCTTTCCATTCATATGCCTTTTCCCTTATTTTTGGCAACAAAGCATTTCATTCTCTTGTTTCGATCGATACGTTTTTGGATAGGTGCCCTATCGTCTATAGTTAAAATACCTGCGCGCTTTATCGCCAGTCTTAACTCTATTTGAATTGGAATTTACTTTCTGTTTCCAAATTTTATTTTGGCTTTCCATTCGCTGAATTATTAGATTATGACCACCTGTTATTCCATCATCCTCCTTTCTTTGAACAGCTAATTTTTTTCATTCTAAAAATATGGTTCCACAGCTTCATCTCTACTTATTCTTGTTCTGGAAAATATTGGCTAAATCTGGACGAATATTCTAACTGTTATACTATGTTGGCATAAGCTTGTGAAGAGCTTCTTTTAGAGGTATTGGACCACCTCAAGTTTTAATATTTTAACCTAACATTTCTGGTCCCACTTCCCCAATTATATTTTCTCCACTTGCCTTTATTGCTCTTCTTCTACTTCTTTTCGAAAATTAATGTATAAAGATTTTTAATTATTTTAAAAGAAGCTAATTTGATATTCTCAGCTATCGAAAATTTTCGTCCAATGTTACTAGCTTTTATATTACGGCCTGTGAAGGGATAGCTAAACGGTGCATGCGTAGCGACTTGACAAAGAACTTCGATTTTTCTTCTCTTCTCTATAACACAGTAATTTCATATCCACTTCTTCCATTTTGTCTATGATCAATTTTAGGTTTTGCCTTTAATCAAATCCAATTTTTATCATCAAATTTTAATCAAATCAAGTTTTGTTAATAAATCTCAGAGCCAACCATGAAACGAATCAAAAAGAAGTTGCAATTTTAACTCAAATTAAGTAGCAAAAAGTTTATTATATATATATTGATATGATTATATTTGAAAACCTGCATGAGATCAAGTTAAGAAATACGACTTAAAACATATTCTATATTGAATGCGTTCGAAAGTTAATTTTTGGTGAAATATCTATTATAACGTATCTATAATTCTAATATTCGTTTTATATAAAAAAAAAATATATATATATATATGCGTTCGAAAGTTAATTTTTGGTGAATATATATGTATATATAATTAGATTCATATATATATATATATGCCATTTTGCTTTCTTAACGAGGTGAGGCTGTGAGATTAGTTACATTAACATTATTTACTATTCTTATTTAAAGTTTATTATTGAGCTAATTATAAAAATAAATTAAATTTAAAAATTAAACATAAATGGAAGAAAAAAAAACACCATCTACACTCTTCGTAATGGATCTGCAGGTTGGGATGGGAGTGCTGTTTCTATCATTGAATCTAATGCGTGACTGCCGCCTTCATCTCATTGAATACAAGACTTCTGCTCTTATTATCAACCACCTAGTATTGGCTGGTTCGTTCGTGGTCACAGCACTGAATCTCATGATATCAGCATTCGATCCAAATCTTGGGCGAATTGTGCCAGTTAATACAGAGTTGGCATCATAGGCTGGATAGAATTATTTCACAGTATTAACCTGGATCTGTTTTTTTTGCCTTCCGAAGATGTTAATTATATATTTGTAATTGAATTTATAACTTTTTATTGAGAACATTTACTGAATTATAACGCATAATGTTTAAGTATTATCATTCAGTGTCATTTAAAGTGAATCTATTCCTTTTTTTTCTTGTAACTTGTCGATTGTATTTTATTTATAATAAGTTGTCTACATTCCATAATTATAGTATATAGTGGTGGTTAAATGTATGACCTTCGAAATTTGAATCATTACCTATTACCATGAAATATATCTAGGGCTTTTACATATAAATGAAGCAAGTGCTTTATAACTGTACCTCTAAATGTAGATTTCCTTTATCAAAATTGGGAAATATAGACATTACCATATATAAGTACAATACAGATTTAATGGACTTGTATAACCGGTTAAAAGCAACAAAATCTTTCACAATTCTACTCAGCGAAATTTGTTAAAATTGAATTTTAGCAATTTTAACTTCTTCATAGTGATTGGAATATTTTTCTAAAACTAAAAAGATTCAACAATTTAATCAAACAAAAAATGTAGAGACAAACCTTTGGCGTAAACAACTTTTGAAGGGCTGGCCGCTAATGTAGTTAAAAGCTTGTAAAAATTATCTCTTGCGTTATCTTCCAGAAATTCTTGGAATTAAATTATCCAAGAAATGTGAAAAATGAGTTAGTAAACGGCAGATAACACAAAGAAAGTAAAGTTTATTAACGAAGCAAAATTTTTAAATTATTGATTGTTTAGAGGCATTTTAGGAATTTGTATTTTTTATTTTAATCGTGGCATCTGAGTTATGAAATTTGATATTTATATTGGCTATTTGTATTTCATAAGTACTCTTATTTTACCCCAATTAGAATTACTAATTCTTCCTCAAACAATTTAAAAAGGAAAATTTTTCTATAAATGCATTTTAAAACCTAAAAGCCTTTATCTTAAGCATTTCTGTCCTCATTTTAAATTATACATCCTATTTTCCTATTCTAACTTCATCCATCCTATATATTCCTGAAGCATGATAAATAATAATAAAAAATTAAAAAAATTAAACGTTATCATTTCTTCAAGTATTATTTTTTCCTCTAATGGATTTAATATTAACATGTAAAAGTAGATTAAAGTTAAGCTTGTAGGATTAGGCTATGCCTGAAATATAAATTGGTTAAATACTTCTTTCTGCAGATGTGCGTGGGAATTCTATTCTTAATCATCGGTGGACTGGATATAAATCAGGTTGGAGATCATCTCCCTGCTAACATACTCAATGACATAATATTAATCATGATATTTGTCATATCTATTGTTAATGTGATTATATCAGGTTTTGGCATGGAACATTCAAATCGGCCTCTGGAAATAGTTGATAGATAAAAGATTTTTAGAGATAATAATTTGTTTTAAGGAATATGAATCAATGAACAATTCTATTTTTTTAATATTTCAATTGAAGGGAGTGATTAACTTGGTGAGTGCAAATTATAAAAGCACTAACGTAATATTCCTCTCTAATGTAAAATATGACATTGAAAACTAGAGAGTAGTCGTATCTTTTTTATTTTTATTGAATTATACTTGTCACCGTATCTCAATTTACTGACAAAGATCTGTAGATGCTACAGAATTTGGATGAATTTGTGAAAAAGTAAAATAAACCTAAGAAAAAAGATCAACAGTGATATAATTCAGCAGTTTGGAGGCAACACTTCTAAAGGAATATAGATCTTCTTTACTTATAAGTTTTAAACAAATAAAAGGTTGGCTATCTTTTTTTTATATGAAAATTGCTTCAAACCCCGGGAGCTAGAATAATTCATACAATGTAACTTCGTAATTGGTAACAATTTTTTAAACCATCGTTTAGAGTAGCGCATAAATAACCGCGAGGTCATTGCTCATAAAAAAAAAAAAAAAAAAAAAAAAAAAACCATATTTAATTTTTAACTATTCCTAAAGAAAATTAAAATTCTTCTTAGAGATATTTAATAATAAACAGAGTCAATTTTAATCAACGTTTTTACAATATATTTCATATAAGAGTCTTAATAGCATGTGATACTAATAACCTAAAGATTTCATTTTTTTTTAAATTGTTACAATTTTATTAACAGATTTCACATATTATTTAAACAGTTTGAAATGAGTATTTTTAGATAACACTGGTTCAAAGAAGAAATCTGGTGTCAGTAAATTTACTATAGAGTACAAATGGTGTAGACAAATGAGTTGACTTTGTGTCATAAATAAAATACTCATGCTAAACCGAAATTAATTCCAGTATATTGAACATGGGATATTCAAAGTAAAATTTTTAAGAATATTATTATGGTAATATGCACTTGTTATTTTTAAGTAATTACTAAATAATAATTTTTGTACGATTTTTTTACAATCAAATTTTTATAATTATAATAAATGGAATAGCAGTAAACATAATTTTTAATACTATTTATCATAATTATTAATTGTATAAAATACAATTATTATATTTTGTACTGGAATAAGCAAATACAAATGATAATGTTGGAACACAATTTTTTTTTATTCATCTCCTGAAAATGATAAACTTTCGGAAAAATAAAAAAAAGGCTATTTTGTATAAGAGCTTGTAAACAGTCGCACAAGAAATAGTACTCATTAACGATCTTCATTATTTTTTACTATGACATCTGCCAGCGATTAACCTCCATATTACTTGAAAACGTGTTTTTTACCCAATTCGGGCCTTTTTCTTAACTTTCGGGTAATTTTGCATATTATTGTATAATACTATGTAATCTTGACTTCTCTAACATAATTTTTGAGAAACAGGAATCATCGTCTAAATAGGGTTTTTCAGAGAAGCTGGTCGTAGATGCTTGTCGAATAATTCAATTTCTTGCTATGCTGATTTATTTCTCTACGTATCTGCCTCTATGAAGGATTGGATGAGCTTCAACATAAACCAAAATGTCCATGATAGATTACGTTTTCACTGATGATGATGTCGGTCTCCTTGTTTTTTTGTATTTTTTTTGGAAAGTTAAACATTTCTCCACATTTTTGGATATTCTTGAGATTATTTTTCTCCTCATATGGTCTGCACGGGTACACACGTTTACCACGAACTGCTTCTTTTTCTTAGTTTTGGTAACTTCTAACTCACTTTTCTTTTTTTTGGAGAAAACCATTTTGAAACATAACCAGCTTAACATAACTTTTAAAATAATAAATTTAAAAACAATAAATTAAATAATACTTAACCTGAATACATGGAGTGACTTCAGCAATGGATATCTGACTTCATACGCTGTTTTTTCTAGAATTATTAATGTTTGTAAAAATGAGAAGTTCATTTCAGTTTTTAAAATTACATAAACGTCCATATTTGCTAAATAGTATTGTTACGTTCAAGGCAGTTTGCTTCAGGCTGTGATAGAGTGCAGATCGTCTTCTCTAAAGTTTATTTTATTTAGCTCGTTTTTTATTTGATTTTATCTTCATTTTGTGGTCATCGACCGGTTTCAGGCGTTCGCCATCATCAGGATGTCTTGATAAAATACTACGATAACACCTTGCACACAGCAAAATAAGTTTAACACTGCGTTTTCTTAAGGCCTAAGTTAAGAAGGGGTTCTCCAACTGACTATGGCCACATTTTTTCATTTTAAAAGGCATTTTAAAAATGGAAACATCAATAAATGGAGATGTGCGTAATTACGTTTCGGAGGAAATTTACATTACTAATTAATTAACCCATACTATCTTATTTGTAATTGTTATTCTTTGAGTATAGGAGCAATATTTACACGAAAGACCACTGCGTCAACTGTTTTCTACTGTAGAATAATTAATAATTAAAATGAAGTGAATGATCGTAAGATAGTATAAAATATATTGGTAAACAATTAAATTATATAAGCATGCTATTTGACCTTCACCTAATATACAACATTCTTCCCCAACTATCGTCCAATGATTTGATGGCTTTCTTTAATTCCTTCTTCCAGAAATTTGAATCCCTCCTCGCCCCGCTAGTTAACCTTCTAAACACTCTACTGAGTCAACTGCTATCCTGTTTGTTACCATAACTCTCTCAACTCAATATTCCTTAACTGTCTTATTGTGGAATGCCCACAGAAATGAACTCAACATATTACATGACTAACGGATAGACATTGCTCTTATTACGGAAACTCAATTCACAAACAGATCATATTTCCACATCCCAGACTACATCACCTATAGGACCGACTACTCAGACGATATGGCCCACGGTGGCGCGGCCATCAGGAACACCCTTTCCCATCGTTTACTTCCCCCTGAATCCCATGATTATCTTCAGTCCACAATTCTATCACTAACAGCTTATGCTTAAGCATTCTCAGTGGGAGTCTCGGACATTGAATCGCGTATATTCAACACTTATGGCACTTATGCTGTTGTAAATTACAATAAAAAAAAGTTCATGGCCTCCTAACACGTCTCAACACTCGACTAATACTATCAAATTAGTCTACTAATCAATTTAGCAAGTTGACGCTACAATTCCAACTTGTGTACAAATGATCTAAAATAATATGAAGAAAAATTAACTAAGAAGTATAAGAATTGACGGTTCAACTAAGAAAATGAGGAAAGAAATTTGCAGTTTAAAAAGATGTTAGATACAGCCATCACTGCATACAACTGGAAACGCCAACAGCATAGTTACAAACAGAAAAGTATTGTCAGAAAATTTTTCAAATTTTTATGAAAATATTTACAGACGGCTACCAGAAAATAGTATTTAGCTCCAGTGAAGAAGAAGAAGAAGGAATTTTGCCAGTTCTAGAAGAAGCATTGGAGATCTTGAAGTAAAGGCAGGAATCATTAAGGAAAGAAAAAATTTGTTAACGAAACCTCTGGAACTTTTTACTAACTAGTTTCTGGAACAGAAGGTGTAATCAATAATAATTATAGGTCTATCAATCTAACTTCTAATCATAAAGTGTTTACCTACATCATTCATGGCAGAATAGAAAATGAGATAAATGAAGAGCAGGCACGATTTAGAGCCTCTTACTCAGTGATAATCAGTTTATACACTATACAAAGTGTATAAACTGATGAATTTATAAAACTGATTTTGCAAATCTGTGTTGTCACACTGTTTATCAAAACATCCTGAAGATGGACGAACGCCCGACACGGTTGATGACGACAAAATGAAGCAGGCTACCATGGAAAATATTTCTAAAGCCTTCCACTTGCGGAGTCAACCACGACAAATCATCTCAATAGAGACCATTTGCAAGCAGTTAATCAGGTAATTGAAAAATGCGCAGATTATAATGTTGATATATATTTGATATTTGTAGACTTGCAAAAAGCATTTGATTCCCTTGAACATGAAGCGATTTGGGCTGCTTTAATAGAGAGTGGGATGAAGAACATCTATGTCAGACTGCTGAAAAAGCTCTATGAAGACAATAAGTCATATATTTTATCATATTTGTGTAGATGGGATATGCTAAAGGATAGAAAGGAAGTGGCTAAGGGCGACTTCAGTAACAGACTGAATTCTATTTATTTTGACAACGTTAAAATGAAAATTCACAACTTATTTGTAATATGAACAACTTTTATAATACAATGTATTCGCAACCGAACAGAGCAACTTTTTAATACACAATATTCTACATTTAGTTTTATAATATCACTAGTTTCGTCACTTTTTTTATATCATATGGGTTTTAGTTTTATCTAGTCTCTATTGCCATGCTGGCTAAATTATATTTAATTCTCACATTCGGCCGTCCTGCATTGAATTCGACGCGAATTCATCTTTTTTTCCATCTCCTATGCTTCCACTTTTTATGGCAGAGTTGTATGCGCCGATTCTCTTTAAAAACTATTAACAATTCCTGAGATCTTTTAATAGCTATCAGATCTCCTATTTTATATTTCGTGGCCTTCTTTCTCTTCTTGTCATAGCGCCTGCGGTTTTCCTCTTGTACCTAGCGAATTCAACTGCTCTCTGTCTTACTTCATTACTTCTTCCTCTATGTTTTGACTTATCTTGATAAGCACGTTTATCCTCACGTCTATGTTTTGTTCTCCTTGTTGATTTTGCACTAATATCCTCAACAAATCTTTGTGTTTTCTACTTACTACTCCTTCGGTTTTTTTTGATAACCCTTGATGGCTCAGTTAAGTGATCAATAGAAAATTCAGTTGATGAAGCATCTGCTGTTTGCTGAACACCAGGTACTATTTCAACTTCTTTAATTTCTTCTGCTCGACATATAGAGGAATCAGCTTCATTTATTTCGTGAACCTCATAATTATGTATTTTCTCATTAACAGTATTATTTTCTAGATTTTCCAAAGCTTCCATCGTCATATTTCTTCCAGCTTGCATGATTTTCTTTATTTCAAAAATTTCATTAGCTACTTTTGGTTTTTCAAAATTAAGTGGCACATTCTCTTCAAGTATTTCATTTTCATTTCTATTGTTGTTTACTAAATCATTATCGATTGAATCGTTGATTTTCATTAATAAAATATCAACATCATTTAGTTGTCCTGGGCAATCCAAAGAACTGTATTTTCTTCAATGGAAGATGAACCTTCCCGGCCTTGATGTTGTAATGTTTCGTTAGTTTTACTGTATAAATTATTTGTGTTATTTTTCGACTTGCCAGAATTATTGGAAAAATCACTTCCTGGATCATTATGATCTCGAGCTGAAGACCTACACGATTCCTTAACTTTAATCTCTTTACATCTTTCGCCTCTCCTCTTTCTTACATCTTTATCATTTTTTTCATCTTTATCACTTCTATGCTTACCACTAGTGTTTCATGAATGTCTAGACTTAGACTTGTCACTATGTCTTCTACTTCTCTATTCATCAGGGTCTTTTTCATCGCTCTTGTTTCGATCTTCTTTTATTGCAGCGGATTCTGTGTTCTCCATGCTATGTCTGATTTGGACATCTTTACTTCTTCCTTTATCATCCTTTTGTTGTTCATCAAACTCTTCTTTAGGTTTAATCTTTTCTGATTTGGAGGACTGTTCCTCTTTGTTCCTTTCATTACTACTCTACACTTTCCCGACTTCTCCAACTTCTCTGCAGATTTTTCTGGCCTTTGTTTACTCTCGCCTTCCTGACTTCGCACTCTGCTTTCTTTGTGCTTATCATCACTTTTTTTTGTATTTCTTATTAGCGATGTAACACGCTGCCTCAGGATATGTCCGAAGAACCTATGTCTTCAGCATGGATACCCTCGACTAACGGAACGCCTAAAGTGGATTTTCTTTCGATGACTTTGAAACTTCCACCTTTTCATTACACGTGGTTACCTTAGCTTCTTGAAAAAGTTGAGAACCTAAAATTATTCGATGTGGAGCAATGTAGCCATCTGAAAACAGATACTGTAAGATTCGTTGCTTATAGTAACACAGACTCAAACTTACCGATCGAAGTCCTAACCTTACTGCCAACGCCAGTAAAATTAGTCTTGCCCGAAAGCTTGGGTGCGCCAACTTCAATGTAGTGGTACTATTCATCAAACTTAAGTCGCTGCCACTGTCCGCCAAAGCATTGATATTAATTTTATTCAATTCAAGTACAGGTTTTTCGACTGTATCACTCACCTGGTTCAATTGGCATACAGCTAGGTGGCTTGGTAGACATTTAGAACCCAAGTGACCATACTGATTGCACTTAAAGCATTTCGGACCCTTCGCCTGATCTGGACAAGCTTTCATCACATGTTTAATTGATCCACAATTAAAGCAACGACCTCTTTTAGTTATGGTGTTATGCGAAGCAGATTTTTGCTTCTTATGCACGCATCCTTCACTGTTACTTCTGTTATCTCGGCGTCTTTTAGAAGTAGCGTTCATTTCCTCGTACACATTTAGTTTCACCCTAAAATCTTCATACGAACTTGCCCCATAAAGGATTGTTTTATTAGCTTTATCATCATCGTCCCCTCTATTACGTACTGTAAAACTGATTTTCTTTCTATTTTACAACGAGAAGCCATGTCATACATCTTATAAAAATATTCCTGGAGGGTTTCATTATGAAGCTTCCTCCTAGTCATGAGCTCTGTATGCACACTTTTACTACTTACGTGCTTCATAAATGCCTTTTTAAGAGCTCTAGCCATTGAATCCCAAGTGTTCACATTTTTCTCATGGTTTATAAACAAAGCGGCTGATCCCTTTAATAATCGACGCGCATAAATTACCTTCTGTACTTCAGACCACTGGCATAGCTCACTTAATTCATTAAATTTCTTTATCCAAGTTGTTATATTTTTAAACTTATCGTCTCCACTAAAGGTAATAATAGATTCTTCAACATCACGATATGAAATAAAAGGTGTACTTACTTGATTAAGTACAGTAGCGTCAGTTCTTTTATTGTCTAAACCTTTAGATGGGGAAGATAGAATGGTTTTCATAAACTTATCTGCACCTTGCTCTTCAACTTCACTGGTATCGTATTCTTCATCTTCGACTCATCAACTTCAGTTTCTTCATCATTTTCAATGTTTGCATTTTCATAAATTAAGGCAGCCCTTAATCTATTTAATAATTCTTTTTTTGTACCACTATTTTTAAGATTCTACATTTTAAATGTTGCTTCAGTTCCGTGACTTTCAGGAAATTTATCTTTTCAATAGTTAATTCGGACATTGTATAAATATTTAAACCGTAAAATTTTAACAAAAATTAAACCACTATTCACTCTTTCTAATTTTATAGCATAATCCCGGACCAGCCCCCAAAAATATGTAGATGGGATGTGCTAAAGGATAGGAAGGAAGTGAAATGTTAATGGCGACTTCAATAACAGACTGAATTCTATTTATTTTGACAACGTTAAAATGACATTCACAACTTATTTGTAATATGAACAACTTTTTAATACACAATAATTCTACATTTAGTTTAATAATATCACTACTTTTGTCACTTTTTTTATATCATATGGGTTTTAGTTTTATCTAGTCTCTATTGCCATG
>JAAEAF010000258.1:0-390661 GCA_011037195.1 Triatoma infestans | reverse complement strand
CATGACAACAAAGTCATCGCGGAGCGATGACCACAAAATGAAGCAGGCTACCACGGAAAATGTCTCTGATGGGAGAAATAGATATTAATGTTTTCAAAAATCCTGTATCTAATAATAATACTAGAACAATATACGGTTGTACAGAAATTAATAGTATAGCGATGTCGATTGCTTAGCAAGTAAATACCAAATTTTATTCAAATTATTGACGTTATTTTACACAAAACAGATAAATGTTTTGAATGGCGGCGACAAGATTTTGATGACATTTATAATTATGCTTAATTAATTTTGCAAAAATTAGAAGATAAAAATATTAATGAATTAATTAATTTTTGTGAGTTAGATATGGAAATTAAATCAATATATATATTATTTATATATATATATCACCTTGATAATGATGTAGGCATATTTTAAAACGGAGTCAAAGAAATTGAAACAGGTTAATAGTTTTTTATTGAATCTATCTTTTGGTATTTTGTACCAATAAAAAGAGAACATTTCAATTGAGACAGTAATATAGACTGGCAACAGGTGCTTGCTAAAAGATAGAAAGCAACGGAGGGGTGTCTTGTTTGTAAGGTGGGCCCCACCCGATAGACAAGGTGAAGACAATCACCCCGGTACAAGAATGATCTGAACAATTCATCAGAACTCTTGATAGATCGCTTCAACTTCTTGTATCTTATAAACATTGCATCTTCTTTTTTCTTTTTGTTTATTGAAATTTCACTTTCATTTTTTTTAATTTTAATTGTTTTATTATTATTAATTTCATTATTATTCAGCTATTAAAATTATCTAATTAATCTAAATAATTTGTACTTTTTAATTACATTCACTTTATTTCCTTAAGTTTAATTTACATTTTAAAATATAAAAAAAATTAACTGTAATAACAATGAAGATTAACTGTAATAACAATGAAGTATATTATTATTTTAATAAAAAGAAATTAATTAATTTTATTAAGAGAATTATTATAATTAAAAAATAAAAATATAAATAAGTTCAGTTTACTTCAATATTATTATTTTATAACAGAAACCTTTTTGTTAGTTTTTTTTTTTTTTAATATGTGATTATTTACATTCAATTGTAATAAACTATTTCGGTCGAGTGTTTATTTTTCGAACGGCCAAAAAATCATTACATTTTATTGAATATTATTTTTAGCAAGCTGAGCTATTGTTAGCCTAGTATTGTGCTGTAACGTCATACTTAAATCATTTCATATAAACATTGTCAACTGTCCATCGAACATAATCTTCTTCGCACTATATTTGGACATGTATTCAACATCATATGCTGCGGCAAATTGATTACTATATTTCATAATAGTAACGTAGTTGCTACATTGCTTCAAAGCGATCACGTTTTAAAACATTCAAAAATTGCGAAGCAGCCAAATTATTAGTAGGTTATAATACTAAGATTTTTTTTATTGTAAATGCTAATGGATCCTGTTATTGTGGTTGGTTCCGCAGAGCTGGAAAGCATCAGAGATATTTTCTGTGATAGCTTGCTTCTTTTTGTGGTCATTCACCGGTTTCGGGCTTTCGCCCATCATCAAGTTGCATTTGTATCATGCATCCTGATGATGGGCGAACGCCCGAAACCGGTCGATGACCACAAAAAGAAGCAGGTTCAGAAAGTTTGTTCCAAGTCTTTTTGATAAAGCTTCAGCGCTTCTCTGGCTGGGCTGAGGACCCTGGACTGCTTCCACTCTCTTGCATTCAAGCCGATTACAACAAGGTAATCGAAGTAAGAGTGGCTAAAGAGCACTATACGTGCTGTTACGTATGTCAGTGTTATTGACGACGACCAAATTTTCGCAGTACGACATTTCCCCGATATCCGCTGTAACAATCTTCTTCTAATACAAAGATTAGATTCCAGTTGTAACTTCGATATAATTGAATGATCATTAGAACAAATTCGATTGAACTATAAAATAACGTAATTTTAAAATATTTATCTCAATATATTTGAGTGAACTGGTTGAAAATTAATGAAAAGCTAAAACTGAAGGGGTAGATTTTGGAGAACATTTGGGGGGAAAGCAGAGAGAGAGAGTGAACGGAATTGATATTTAATATCCTTTCACATCCCTTCCACTCAAATGATAATAGTCTGATGCAGGTGTTTGTCTTTCTAAATTTCCTTCACCATCAGATTTCATACTGTTGGCAATTCTGAGGTTTTCTGTTTGTCTTGGACATCACTGTTAGCTAACATTAACTTCCTGGCGTTCCTACTTCAGGAACGATGAGAGGAGATATTTTTCTTCTGTACTATTATGAACGTATTCGGGGTGTCTTTTTTATGCTTCTTCTTATTTCTTTTATTTACTTATTTTTTTTTTAATAATGGCAATCGAAGACGATTTGTGTTGCAGTCAAGTACAAAAAATAAAAATAAGATAAACCATGCCAAATAAAGAATTATATAAACAAACAAATTCGAAATATTTAACAGATTTGTTTGTGATAAAGTATTTCATATATGTCTTTCTCTGAAGAAATAACATTTTTTCCAATCTTGCAGCAATATTCTTGTTGACAATGTGATGTGTGTTTGACGGTGATCATGCCAATATTGGAGTTCGTCCTCAGTCTTCGAAGAGATACATCAAAAAGCTAGGCCGGATCAGAGTTCTCACACGCAACAAACGGTATTATCATTGAGGTGCTTCAATATGCCTTTAATATGATGGCACCACCTATTTTCCAATGTTCCGGAAAAAAAATCATTTTGCTACAGCAAAATCTCTATCTTTGTTTAAGTAATAGACGAATTTCCTTTGCAGTATTTCTATTCTCTCTACGAGCCGAGCAGTCTATAGTGACCACAATAACGTATGTATAGGGTTGGTGCAAAAATAATGCAGGTTTTTATATGCCAAAAAAAAAAAATTATTATAATTTGTATAAAACTAAGATTATTTATTCAAAATATGTTCCATCATTATCAACACATAGTTGCCAACGTGTCAGAAGCATTTTTATTCCAGTTTCTAAAAAATCTTTATTTAAACTCTCAATAAACTCGCGGAAGGCATTTTCGGTTTCACTTCGGTCCCTAAAATTTTTTCCTCTTAAGAAGTTGTCCAAATGTCTAAATAAGTGGAAGTCCGTCGGCGAGAGATCGGGGGAGTATGGAGGGTGCGGAAGTGTTTCATATTTCAATTCCTGAAGTTTCCTGAGAGTTGGCATTGCGATATGTGGCCTGGCGTTATCGTGAAGAAGAATTGGTCCTTTCCGATTCACCAATGCTGGACAAAGATTTTGCAATTTCCTATGCATTTTGTCAATTTCTTGACAATATGTTTCAGCCGTGATTGTTTCGCCAGTATTTAGGAAGCTGTAATGAATAACACCTGCAGTAGACCACCACACTGTCACCATTACTTTTTTCGGGTGCAGGCTTGGTTTCGCGAAATGTTTTGGTGCTTCATCCTTGTCCAGCCACTGGCCTGACCGTCTCCTGTTGTCGTATTGGATCCATTTTTCATCACATGTCACGATTCGATTAAGAAATGGTTCATTTTGGTAGCGCAACAGAAGAGAATTGCAAATTTCAAAACGCCGATGTTTTTGGCTCTGGGTCAATTCGTGAGGTACCCACGTGTCGAGCTTTTTAACTTTACCAATTTGTTCGAGATGGCGAACGACTGTTGAGTGGTCAACACTAACTTCTCTCGCAAAGTCCCGAGTGGTTTTGCGAGGGTTATCTTCCACCAATGCCCTAAGATGGTCGTGATCAACAACAGAGGGCCTACCGCGACCTTCCTTGTCTTCGAGATCAAAATCTCCAACACGAAATTTTTGGAACCATCGCTGCACTGTACATTCACTGATGCTTCCTTCACCCCAAACAACATTGATGTTACGCGCAGTTTGAGCCGCACTTCGACCAAGTTTGAACTCGTAAAAATAAATTTGACGAAAATCTTGTTTTGACATGGTGAATATCGGAGGTCTTAACTCATACAAAATGGAACACAAACTAAACTGATATTTGAGGAAAAACAACATTAATAAACATTGTTTATAATCCATTACCTAGACTGGAGGATTATCTTTGTTTACTTGGCAAGCAGAAGTAAACAAAAGATGAAAGTTCAAAAACCTGCATTATTTTTGCACCAACCCAATATATTAAAGTTTTGAAACAACTAGTGCATAATACCATGCTAATAGTGATTTTAAATCCACCCTTTCTCTACAGTGTCTCCAAATTTTTGATGCTTGCTTATACCCAAAATATATTCAAAAAATCATTGTGACAGTTCAATATGAGGCTTGAGTCAAGCGAAATTCTTAAACGCATTAAGTTATCTCAGATTTAAAGTGTCTCGAATAGGATTCTTTATCCTGGTAACTATGATGATTATGACGTGATATGACATTTACAACATTGTATCGAAGTCTTTAGTGTCATGAAAAGTTAGTGAAGACAGATATTTACATATTTATATAATGGTGTTTATGATAAGGATAAAATTTCCAAATTTCAAAACTAAATTGTATAACTCAGAACAAAATAGAAAAAAAAGTCATTGATATGAGTCTTTGGAAATGCTTCTGCAAATCATGAGCTACAATGATTGGTTAATTGAATGAATGTGTAAATGTAAAGAGAATAGCCAATGCCAACTAGGAATGACCATAGAACCTGATCGCCATAAAAATAAGCCTTAAAGCGGACAATAAATCTTATAATAAATAGTATACAAAGTTGGAAACCATTAAATTTATACACATTTTATTAAGCCAGAGGATCAACCAACCAAAAAATATATTAAACTAAATCCTAGGCAAAACAATAAACTAGCGGTGCAAATTAGGTAGCGATTTTTATTTGATAAAATGAGAATATCTTATGATTTGTACCACCCATTTTCTGGCATTTATAAGCCGCCAGATTTTCTACTAATTCTGATTATAATTCCAACAATACGGGGATTTCATTTATTTATTTGTATAGGAAATTTTGTGCATCGGTTTTTATGTGTCTTAAAATGGAATCTTTTATTTGTTATCATTCGTTAATTGTTGTAATTACTTGTTGAAGTGTAGACATGTTTGAAAGCTACAGAATTGAAAATAGCGATCGTTCCGAGAGGTTAAATCTCAGCTAAAATTGAGTGCTACTATTCAGTAAACAAAGAGAACATATTATGTAACAATGGTCCAAATTTCCTTCAAAGCCTTCACGAAAGCCCGATTGCTAGTGACTATAGTAATTCTTCTTGTACCTTTTGTGTTTTTGCTCTGAAGATTCTATACACAAGCTTGCAAAAGAAACAAGAGCGCTAGGTTGTGCCAAGAGAAATTGGTATTATTTTTTGCAAAATTTCCGGTTCCCGCACTTTTGCTCTTAATAAATTGATTGATAAATAAAGCGTACATTGCAATGAACGCTAAGAAATGAGTTAACTTTAAGTGATAGACTGGATAAAAGCAACTGTGATAATTCACTTCTCAATGATTAATTACATTTATGGCGTAGATCTCGGTAAAAGTAGGTCAATGGATAATGATTATATAAATTTATATATTTGATTAATAATTTTGAATTTTTTTTTTTTTTTTTTTTTTTTGTGATACAATTGATCACACTGATCAGAACTTTAAAAAATACGACGACTATAAACTTGATATATATTGGTCATATATTATACATTAATGTTCATGTTCAAAAAGAAACTATAAATAAGCAATAAATAAAATTTATGTATTTTAAATATTTAAAATTGGTTTAAGTTTCAATTAATAGAAAATAAATTGTTTATATGTTAGACATGTTATATTAAATGGAAGGAGTTGTTTGTTATGTGTAAAGACAGAAAGCTAATATTATGAGTTTGTGAGTTGTCTTCAGATTCCTTATGTTATTCTACTATCCTGTGTCAGTGTAGACACTCACAAACATACCAGATAGTAGACAGCTTCAGAGAGAAATTCCTTTTGCCCTGTGTTTCTCCTTCCTATAAATGGTAGAAGCTCCGTGCGTGCTGGATTGCAAAACAATTAAGACTGTCAGTTTAGTGACTTTTAGCCTTTCCTCGCTAGAAGTATTAAAGTTTTCTTTTTTTTATTTCTTTGTAAAATACATCACGTTAGGATACTTTTTCAGGAAAGTTTGATTATATGGAAATTAAAATATATTAATTTTATCTCACTTTGCTAATCACTTTTAAAAATTATTAATACATAATTTCAAACTCGTAGTTTGTGTTATTAGAAAAAGATCTGGTGTGATTTAATCACACGACTTTCTCTTACGGTAATTTACCTAGTATTTTTTATTTATTTAATTAAACTGTTAATACTGAAATGTTTTTGGTGTGTTGAGTTGTTGTGTGTTTGTAGTAGTAGTTGATGTAGCACGAGCGGTTTTGTAAAAGGGCTTCTGTTTGTAAGTTTTAAGAGAGAGAAGTAATAAGAATAATTAAGAAAACACTTAATATATTCTTTAAAGATATTTAAATGCTATTCAATAACACAGCAATATGCTTATTAATTTACTCAAATTAGTTGGAATAAACTCTTATGTTTTAACTTAAACTGTCACTGATTCTAAGAGAGCAAAAAACAAGTATTCTGTTTGAATGTCTGTTTTAGACTGTCCTCTAATTGAAGGAATGTCTTCTAATTGTTCGTTCAAATCTTCCCCTGTGAGAAGAAGGGGTAGACAATGCTAAGAAGGTTCATGAACTCTTCTATAACTGTACACTTCTACCAGCGTGTATCCTTTTTCTTGCCAACGAGCTTGCATTTTCTTCATATCGTAATTTTCTTTAAATAAAATAGATATAATTTCTTGCATCCATCACATTATCCTCTCTCCTGGAGAAATTTTTCGGCACACAAAATTTGGGAGGTAATTCAGAGTTGTAGAGGCTTGAAGGTTATCCTCTGGTATGGCGAGAGGCGTATGTGCAACCTCTGTAAGGTAGTCGTGTATAGTAGACTACAGTCATCTTGTTCTGGAGCAAACGCTGCTTGAATGTGTGAGCGTTGCTCTGGTGAGGAACGTCTTCTTCTCGAGCGAACGCTGCTTGAGTGGGTGAGCGTTGCTCTGGTAGTATTACAATAAACTCTTATGTTTTAACTTAAACTGCCGCTGATTCTAAGAGAACGAAAAAAAAGTGTTCTGCTTTAATGTCTGTTTTAGACTGTCTTGAAGGAATGTCCTTTAATTGTTCGTTTAAATCTTCCCCTGTGAGATGAAGAGGTAGATAATGCTAACAAGGTTCATGAACTCTTCCTGTAACTGTACACTTCTACCGCGTGTACCCTTTTTCTTGCCAACTAGCTTGCATTTTCTTCATATCGTAATTTTCTTTAAATAAAATAGATATAATTTCTTGCATTTATCACAATACCTAGCTACAAATTTCACATTTAACCAAAATGTATTTTCCGAAAGATAATATATAAAAGATGGACTTCCGGTAAACCGATTTCCTTCAAACTCCGTAGTTTTGCAACATAAGAATCATATTTTATATAGACAATAGAAGCATATAATAAATTGAAATGGAACTTTACAGGAAATCTTAATTTCACACCTCTCTCCTTCCCCGGAACATCGCTTTTAAATGAATTTTCCGGGAAAAATGTTCGAAATAGAAGTTTCAGCTACTCTTATGATCAGTCATATTAAATTTAAATAAAAAAAAGTTATAATTGTTTTTGAGAAAACTACAAAAAAACTGAAAAATCTATTTGGTAAAGTGATAATTCCAACCAACCAATTTTTATCAAAACCTTTATGTCGCAACCGCAATTTACGCCTAAACGAAATATCAAGTTTCAGCTTTCTGCGATTTTTCTTCTTTTTGATTTATGCTGACCACACACAACACGGAAACACACAAATCAGTTTCTAATAAAACCTTTATTAATTTGTTTTCTATTTTATTAATACATAAATATTTATTATTATGTAATATGAGTTTAAAAAAAAATAATTAACTTTTGAAACTTTAATAAGTCATATGTATTTTATGGGAGCGTAAGTTAATTTTAAAAGACCCTGACGTTTGTAATTAAATTGTCAAATTATAAGGGTCGCCTGTTGACAATTATTCTTACCGGAGCTTCTTTAATTAAATTTTGCTTTAAAGTAATTAATCGTTAATTTAGAAGTTAAATAAGTTACTTTTGACGTCCAGTTATCTGTATATACATTTTCTTTATTGAATTTTTTCAGATGAGGATAAGGGAGTGTTCGTTAAGACCTAATGAGAAATTTACTGATTTTCTAAAGCGTTAATATTCATTTTCTTCATTCTTGAAAAATTATATTGTAATTATGTGAAAAAGAATAAAACACACACACACACACACACACTATTACATTTCTTTTGCTTGTTGCATGAGGAAATATTCAATATTCTCTATTAAAAGAAGAAACATTCCCTATTACAGGGAGATCCGTTGTCTCCCGTTCTCATTAACTTACTTAGGGTGGCAGCAATCCATCACGCCGGAATGTAATAACATATATAACTGGATGGTACAGTGCCCAACTACGGAGACGACACGATCATAATCACAAAAATGCTGCAACTTTAAATGAAATTTAAACTGCTTTGGAGCAGAGTTCGGCAATGTATGGACGATGGATCAATGTGGACAAAACTAAGTATCTAGTAAGAAGAAAGAGAAGTTTCGGAGGTTTGAATGTGGAAGACCGGAATGCGGTTTTGAAAGGGTTTTCAGATTCTAATATCTGGATCTATTCTCACCAGTGGAAATGAGCTTCCGGACGGAAATAAATGTTTTCAGCATTGCTGCCGACGCTCAAGTTTTTTATAGAATGATAATTAAACCTGTAGTAATGTATGTAAGGTGCTGAAACTCGGACCTTCACAGCAGTAGATGAACTTCGTCTAAACTGGCGGGAAAGGAAATTTCTTCGTAGCTCTTTGGCTCTGTAGTGGAAAACGGCGATTAACGAGCCAGAAATTAATAGAAATCTCAAAACTTTGTTTGAGAAAGTGAACCTGGTAATGATTATGGTGGTTAGGACAACTCCGCAGGTTGGATGAAAAGCAAAGCCGAGACGGGCATACCAGGCGGACGGAGTACGCAAGAAAGACTACGGGTAATATGGCGCGATGTGGAAGATAATCTACGCCATTAGGTTGTTAGAACAGTGAAGGATAAAATGGAAGCGGTCGAAAGAGCAGAATACTCTCATAAAGGAGGACAAAGTGTTGCGGGGACATAGCGTCATAGAGTTAGTAAGACTCTCTGACAATGCAAAAATGGTTTCTAGCGCATTATTTATATATATTGTAATGTATACATCTTTGGAAGAATTAATAAATTTAAGTTGTATCAAAGTATATCCTTGATAAATATTTCATGATTGTAAGGTCGGTAATTTTTCCAATGTACATATTTATAAAGTTGGGTTTTTTGAAGGTTGAAAGGCACAAAAGAAACAGTTAGTTGAGTCAGAGATACCTGGCCTGCCCCCTATCATTACATTTATTTAGGACAAAGAGAATTTCCCTCTATGAGACTTTAGCCGAGGTGGAGGTAAAATATATAAGGTGGACCCTTTTAGGGAGGGGAGTCAGTTCAAAATTTATACCTTAAAAAGAGTGAAATCTATCAGAAAAAGTCATGTTACAGTAGTGAGTGGTGGAAGTGCCCCAAGAAACCCAACCTTCTTCAACTCAGAACATATGTAAAATATATAAGTTTTAAATAAAACTATTTCTCCCAAATGACAAGACACTTATGTTGTAGTATCTCAATACTCTATTTATTAATTTTTGACATATACTGTTTATTTTAATTATATATTTTGAATGTATATATTTAGTTGTTTTTTCATCCTCTCCAGCTTCTGTATAAACACAGACCTCACGAGATCCCTTTAGAGAAGATTTCAATTATGAATTATAATAATTAATTATTAATTACCATATATAATTTACCCCCCCATAACAATCATGTTACAATATATACGTATATGTACATGTTATACTTTTCGTACTTATATGTATGTATGTGTGTATGAATTCAAATATCTCAAAAAAGAAATATCGCAGGATGTTTATATCACCACCGGAAGTTTTGTAATACCATTTATGCATTGCAACCGTTTTTTTTTAACATTTATGATGTATTACCACCATGTTTGAGGAAGTTATGGCAAAAAAAATCATTAAGTTTTACGATTTTATCGAATGGTTTTTCAGTTTTCGCACTACGATTTTACGATTAACACGATTTCAGATTTCAGTTTCTACTATTTTGCCAAGCTCCAAAATTTGCATTAAACTCCAAGTATTATCCACATAAAAAGTCCATAAGTTTTCTGGGAAAATTGAATTTTGGAGGATCCTGGGAGAGATGCAACCCTGAGGATTTCCAACAAAGTGCCACTTTAGTACTATGTATGGTCTCACCAAATTATATAATATATGTTAAATCTATGTTTTTTTTTTGTTTTTTTTTTTTTATTTCTTTATTGGGAAAAGGTACATTTAGCCTGTATTGGGTTGAGGATGTACCTATAATCCAAATTAGGCATTCATGATTTACCTTTCACAGAAGGTTCAAAATGGATAAAATTGCGTCAATCTAAAAGATTCTTCCGTAGACTTAAGAAACATTTTTGTAATAAAATACTCTGGGGTCACTTAGAAAAAAAAGAAGTTTATTGCTATTTTTTTTATAGCTGTAGTTAAACTTCTAACAGTGCAAGTATACGGTTTCAGAACGCGTCAATACTTTTTAATAAACCAACATTTGTTCATAATGAATTAAGCTTCTTTACGGCAGTGTTGACTTGAGTGATAGATTAATACTGACAAGAAATAGAGTAGGTAGTTGAAGATCAAACAATAGAGAGATAGGTCTTACTTTCTCTTCCAATTTGCACGTAAATGGCTTAAAGTAGTGGGCAGGGCTTAATTTTCCTTTCCTTACTTATGATTGGCTGTTGTATGAAGGCTCAGCTCCACTCCCATTGTCTCGTTTTCTAGGATGCCTTGTTTTGCTATGGTAAAGCATTAATTATTTTTTCCATTTTCTTTTCTTTCAGACAAACAAAAACATACGAGGGAAAATTATGCCTCGCCACTACCTGTTGCCTTTACATGTAATATAGAGGGGGAAGTTAGATCCCACCTCTCTAATATTATCTATAGCAAATCACCTTGTTTCTTGTTTTTTTTGATATAGTAATCAAGTCAGCACTATCCTCTAGAAGCCTATTGCCATGTTAGTTACGACGGTTTATACCAAACCACTGACGCATTGTCAACTCGAAGACCTTAAGGTTTTGTATGATAACAGCCAAAGAAACTTGAAATATCGACTCCTAATATTTCTATTGTTTCCTTCCCACATAGAACAAAGGGACACGAAAGTTTCCCAGACTGCAAGAAAATGACATGTAATTCAAACCATTTTAATTTTAAATAACGCTTATAATCATGTATTGTAGAATATAATCACGAATACTATTGTTTTTGTTTTATCCATATTTATAAAATTATTAGTTGATACTCCTAGGGCTAGTTTCAAGTGTGTTACAATTTTTAAATAACTAAACCATTTCTTCATCATTCACGGCGAATTCACTACAATTTCAACCATTTTTCATTGTAATTACAATATTTAACTAAAAAATGATTTGATATTTTGTTTTTGATTATTGTTTATTCAAATAACACATAGAGAAAATATGTTGTACATAAAAAAAAAAAAACCTTTCTAATAACTCAATTTCTAAGACTGACACCTTTGAAATCATTTCTTTACAAAAAGTAACAGAAACTAACTAGCGAGCCGTTAACAGTTCTGTTTCCAATTGCGCCTGACAAGCAGAGAAAGTTTACAAACCCACTCACTGTAAAGTAATTCCCTACAGCTTGCTTAGAAAGTCGTGTAGTAAATAACGAATCGATTTTGAAACGAAAATTTTGTTTTGTTATAAAATAACATCAAAAATTACTGAATGTATAGCTGTGATGCTGCAGCCCTTGAAAGCAGAATGCGGTTTAATTGTAAGGGTATCAATAAAACTGACATTATTAATAACAATTAAAACAAATAACTAAATTATTGTTTTATATTCTACTATTTAAGAATTACTTATTTATTTGATTCTTATTTATTAATATTTATATCCTATTTCATTTTTTCTGGAAGGTTATTAAAAAAATGTTGATAAGAAACTATAAGAGTATATGTCAGGCGACTGAAAGGAACCGGATGTAAAATGCTTCTGTAGCTGTAAGGTTCTTGTTGTAATTGTATGTTCCGGTGAATAAAAATGAGACAGCTGTAGATAAAGTGGATCGGCACAATCATTATGTGAGGAGGTCAAGAAAAGCTGGCCTGCGTTAACCCCGTCATCATTCCCATCACTTACTTTTGTAGCTATAGCAGCCTTCTAGAAGGTTTCATTTGAGAACAACACATAGTAAATCATTTTTCAAAGTTTTAGACTGGTCCTTTGCTTGAATTTCATACAAAGTATAAACCTTTTATCCTGTATTTTTAGAAGGTTTTCCACTTAAGCTGAAAAATTTAACAATTATCCATAGCAACACCGTGAAATATGACTTTGATGTCCAAAGAATCCAAGATATGGAATCTGGCACCGATAAGAATTTTCCACAGTGTATTCGTAAACGAAACATCTGGCACACTGTCTTTTACGCATATGACAGAACCGCATTAATATATATATCTATAAACACAATTGGGTAAAGTATAGTTTCATTAGATGAGATACAGTTACAATTAACAATTACAAATGTAATTGTAGTTGCTTTTGCAGTTTTATTACTTTTCTAACTAAAATAGTTGCAGTTTTAAAACTCGAAACTACAAGCAGTAGTTGAGTAAAGTAGTTGCAGAAGCAACTACCAATCTATATGTAGCTGTAATTAGTTATACAACTAATTGAATCTTCTTCTTTTTTTTACTATATTATATATTGCTTTACTTATTAACTTCCTGCTTAGTTTTTAAGTGCTTACTATCACACTTAATCTGATTCAAATTTGGCCAAAACATTTACAATTCCAATTTCATTCATCACTTTAAGTGTAACAACTCCTTCGCCGATGATACGGCAATCCTCTCCCAGAATATGGACCCTATAATTGCCACCCGATCCCTTCAATCCCATCTTGAAATCCTCGAACCCTGGTTCCGCTAATGTAGAATAAAGATCAACGATAGCAAACCCAGATACATACCATTCTCTCTAAATCGCAAAATACTTCCTCCAATATACTTTAACCATATTCCTATTCCTTCGGCAAACTAAGTGCGATATCTCGGCCTGTACTTTGATAAACGCCTTACCTGGAACCCACATACTCGATTTAAGCGACAAGAACTTAAGTTCCGATACCGAATGATCAAAAGACTTCTTGATAGACGATCAAAACTAACTCTATTGAACAAATAAACACTCTACATAGCTCTGCTCGCACCTCTCTGGACATACGGACCCGAACTATACGGATCAGCAAAGCGCTCCAATCTTCATCGTACCCAATCCTTCCAATCAAAAATCCTCCGCACAATATTCGATGCTCCTTTTTACGTCAGCAACCACACTATCCATAGTGACGTAAGAATCCCATTTATCCTAGATCTCGCCAAGTCCGATATATTAAATTCCATTCCAAACTTTCCCATCACTGCAACCCATTGATCCGCAACCTGTCACAGATAACACTTCTTGCTAATCCTTCCCGAAGACTGAAGCGCCGATGGCCTCGCGATCACCTGATCGCTTGATAAAAAAAGGGCTTCCTTCGAACTCGCTTCACTATTATTATACTAACCGACTTATGATGGTCATTGTTGGATGGCCCTCATTCAATTCTGTCACGTCAAGATATTAGTTATTTTTTTTTCTTTCTTTTTCAGTTTTGTGTTTAATTTATTGTATGTTTTATTTTATTAATTGTTATGTTATCATTGCCATCTCATTTGCTCTGTTGTGTATGATTCGCAGTTGCAAATAAAATAATTAAAGTAGAAAAAAAGAAGAAAATGTAACAACTATTTGTGTTGGTTGCAACTACACAACTAGTCAAAAATCAGTTAAAACTGTAGTTAGCTACTTTTGTAGTTAACTACTGCCCAACTCTGCTTACAAATAGTAATTATATGAAATCATTTTCATATAAGCTTTATCAGTTTTATCTATGTTGTCTATTGTCAATATTATAAACAGTAGCGGCGTTACAGTAGAGACCTCTGTGGAACTCCTAGTATCGCCTCCTGTGCACTTGATAATGTTGGTTCTTAAAACTGACAAGTTAAAAATGAAAACTGGTTAGCCGTTATTTTGTCCATAGATTTCTGGCATTTGTTAGCAGGCACCATATACTTTAGATTCGCTATTTTGGTAGCTGTATCAACATTTTTAAAGCTCCTAACCGGATTCGAAAAATGAAACCGGATTCGTTGGCATCAATGCGAGACGGAAAGATCAAAAACAATTTTAAAAATTATTATAAATAAACGCAAAACTTGATCCTATGAGACAAATAAATTACGCAGTACTAATGTCATTTTTTTATATATATATATAAAAGAGTGCACAAAGCTAGTGACAAAATTTTCCTTTCCCAGCTTCCTCTCTCTGTAGTCGTACAGTAGTATCCTACAAATTTCCTCAGGTGCTCAGGTGTTCATGGAAAATTAAAACCTTGCAAATGAAAAATCATATTCCTCTTCTACCAAAACAAACTGCACTTATTTTCAGCGAACAGTTGGGGTAAAAAAAAAACTATACCTATGTCTCTCTCTTTCGCTCCCATTTTAGTCCTCGCACTGTATGGCAAGGGCAGGAAGTGTAGAGAGAGAGAGAGAGGATCGTTAGCCAGAAACAATTTGTCTCTACTTGCTATAAATTTGTGGAACAACCCACTCTTTTACATTCTGGATAAGGTTTCAAGGCTTAGCAGGTGTTGTGTGTATATAGCCCTAAAGAGTGGTTTTTCTAAACAGGCCAGCCAACTGAGTGGTTTAGTCTGCGGTAGGGAAGGGTTTGTGTGACGACGGCTGGCGGAAGTGGCACAGTTCTACCCACTTTCCCTTCCATTTCTAGCCCATCATGAACGAACTGCAAGCACACTCTCCTACAGTGGACCAAGGGAAAAGTCGAAGAGAGTATACCACGACCATAAAGTTGGGAGTACAGGACCAGGCTGTTAGTAGGATTAAAAAACAGAACGTACGGTTGGGTGATTTAAAGATGACTGTTACAGAACTTCCTGTTACAACTAGTTACTTCATTCTGCTTCTTTTTTTTTTTTGCCTTCCTTCTTTATTCCATATAAGTACAGAGATAATTCAACGTCGCATATGCTTTTAGATTTCATTTCAGAAGTTGTAAAATTGTATCCAGCTCAAAAAGCTTCTAAGTGTTTTTATATATATAAACAAATTAATTTAATAGAATTATTATCACATTCATTATTTTTGTTTTCTACGTTTTCTTTTTTGTGGAACAGTATAGTGTACTGTGACCTGAAATATTTATTGTGCTCACCGGATCCGACCTTAGTGACCGAAAGAGAAACCAGCTACTTACATAAAATAAAATAGATCTGAAATTTATAATAGGGGATCGGAAGAAAGGATAACTACACTGAAAGGTTTCGAGCATAATTGAGACAAGTAGAAAATATATTGGAAGGATTTTTAGTTATACAGAATAACCTTGGCCCTTATTGACAGACACTACTTTTACAGATGGTAAACATTGTTGAATAATGTTAGTACTTCTTCTTGAACTGGATAATAACTATCAATTGATAGGTTGATAATAAATTAGTTACACACTTCATAAATAATTTTTTTTTTTTAATTTAAGGAGCGTCAACATCTGTGGTCATTGGCGCCCGGAGCCTTCTCAGTGCACTGACAGTGAGCTGTAGAGGCTCTTAGAAAGAAAAAAATCTAAGGCAGCACAGCTGGACTCGAACCCGGGTTTTCCGCGTGGGAGTCCAGTACGCTACCCACTTAGCTATTCCCTTCCCTCATTAACTAGTTATTGACTTTTCTATAACTAATGATGAATCCTTCTTAACCTTTTAATTGGTGAGAATTTTTCAATTCATATTGTCAAAAATTTTTTTCAAAATTCTCCTTCATCAACTGGAAATGAGAAAGGTGGAGTCTTAATATCTCCAGGATTTATTGTAGGGAACCGTTTATTTGAGGTACTGGCTAGCTAGAAAGTTGTTCACTGACGAACGAGCTTCAAGAAAACATCGTCGGTGACTTCTACAACTTTACATAGAGATTCAGTATAAGGTTGGATATTTTTTATTATTATTATTAATAGATTATATCGTCTTTTTGAATTGAGAGATTTTTGTCTTTGAATGGTTGCTCTATAACTTTATTATTTGGTTAATTATACTATATATATGCTCCGTGATATAAATAAGGTCATGTTTATTTCTTGTTTTTTTTCTTTCTTTTTATTTTATCAATAATGATAATTATTGTTTTTAAAAATTAACCATATCGGAATTTTGATTAGTTAAGATCTTTTGGGCCTTATTTCTTAATATTTGATTATTTATTTTCAGAATTTTTATTCTAACAGCATCATTGACAAGAGTGTTCCATGCTTTCATCTATAACCAGTGCGACATCTACAATCACTCTATTAGGGGGGGGGCACATTTCCATCGAAAATTATCATACTTTATAATATACCCTTGTTCTAAGTCCAACCTCTGTTTATTTTTTTTCTAAGCTTTCATTTTATAAAGAAATGAAACCTTCAAATTTAGGTTCAGAACATCCTGGAAATGAAGAAGTTTCTTGAAACTTCGAGCAGTGCTTGACATTTCATGCAGACATTAATTCAACTATACTCATTCCCTTTCTCTAACCAAAAGTAAAATTTAGAGATTTTAACTTTTGAGTAACTAAATTTTAATTTTGATTATTGAAAAGGAGAGAATATTGTTCAGTAAAAAACAGGAAATAAAGTAAAATTTAAAGTGAAATATTAAGTGGACTGTATATGTTGAATAGTTTGAAATAAAGAATAAAGAGCGAGCCAATGGGCTCATATAACATGAACAAAATGAATACTAAATTAAATTTAAAATAAGTAGTAAAAATATTTATTATATTCAACAAGCCAAAAGGAATGGCGCTTACCTTAAACGCAGATGCCTTATAATTAGTGTGGTTCGACTGAAGCCCTTTAGCCCATATGTTCAAGGAAATGGGAAACAGGAAAGGAAACAAACCCCATGTGCCTGTAATTCCAGAATCGTCGTCCGCACAGTACGGCTGATGAACACAAATGAAGTATTTAAATGGGCTCCTGGAAGCTGTAAGGCCGGAGACGCAACCGGAAGTAGACCATGTGCTTGTACAATTAACCTTAGCAGGCCGGGAGAATCCGGAGACACTCACTCGACAAGAGATCAGCTTATTAACACTAATGCCGAGGAAAACCAGATGTGGCAACACATGGGTTTTCACGAAAGGCGAGCGCAAGTCATCTAAACTGTGTAAGTAGAAGGTGCTGTCTACTGCATATCTATTGCTTGTACGAATATAAAATAGTGACTCACTTATTAACACTAATTCCCCGAGGAAAACCAGAAGTGGCAATACATGGGTTTTCACGAAAGGAGAGCGCAGTGGTCTAAATTGCATAAGCAAATTGCTTTCGCACGTACACCTTACTTGTCTGAGCTTTAGTTAATGACTGACTGGAGAGGGCAATTATAGAGACTACCTCCTCTCTACAATTAGGACACAGCCTATAGATTTATAAGTTATTATATTTTGACGGCGGCAAATTTGAATTTGGATAAATACCGAACAAATATAATGTAAAGATTGGATATCCAAAACTTGGATTGTTATTTCTTTGGATCCAGAGTTTGGAAGATAGGGAGTTGGTGCCAGCACATGATCGTGGTTAATGTTGATTTATTTTCTTTATAAGATAACCATTGGAATTCTAGATTCTATAACTCATTGAAATCTATAAAGGACACAATAAATAATAAAATGTAATATCAAACAAAAAGGAAGAAAGAGGAGATATTTAACAAAATGAAAACTGGATGAGAAAATAAATCGTTACAAAAATATTGCCAAATAATAAATCAAACAGATTGATTCTTTTCATTAGTTTTCCCCTCCTTTAATTGGATACAATTCTTCTTTTATAATTATTTATATATATATTATATATATATATATATAAATTACATCAACTGGGTGGAGAATAATCGCTCTGTGTCACTAGCGTAGATCTATCTTCGAAATAGAAGTGAAGTGTGGGGGGGGGGGGATCATCATTCATTTTCTAAGTGCTCAAATATCAGTGTTGGCATATAGCACGAACAAAAATACATATCTTTTTTTTTTTTTTTTTTAATTGTTTCTTCATCATTGAAGAAGTTCTAATGTTTCCAATTCAATTAATTAATCATTTATTTTAGTGAAGAATAAATTCTTGTTCTTTTAAAAAAAAAATCCTGATCCATATAAAATATTGATTTTTTTTTCATTTTAGTGGAGGGTTGGAGTATTCTACGAGATTGGATGAATATCCCTTTCTTTACTAAAAATAGTTTGACAAGTAAGTAAAATGACAGTCGAGTATCCAGATTTGTTCAAACCTAGACAAATCAAAGTTGCAACAAGACTACTCTCGCGTTAATTATATTTTTTTTAAACTATTAAGAAAAAAAGTGAAAAAAAAAAATATATACAAATATAAACATTGAATAATTTCTAATGAAAATGGGAGGTTTTACTATTCAGGAAGATTATTGAACGTGGTGTTATTCTTAAATAATTTTATATACACACAATGAATATATAGATATATATATATATACCTCGAATATTATAAGCATTGTTATTTGATTTTATCCTAAAATAAGTAAATATTTATGTTAATTATTTATAATTCAATAATATCATTATAACATTTTAGCTATTTTCAAATATTAAAATTATGAAAGTTGATAATAACAGATTATAAACTTTTTTTTTTATTTAAAATATATTATCTGAGATTTTTATTCGTCTTAGCATGGATATTTTTGATGTTCCTGAACGGTTTCGGATTTTGATCGATGGTCAAAGAGTAAGGCTTCCTGTACAGAGTTGATTTCAATTTAATGTTTCTGTTATGCACTATGCAGTCAGTAACAGTTAAAATCAATTCTGTACATGAACTCCCGTATCCGGTCAGGATTAACAAATATGCATGCTATGATGGATAAAATCTCAGTTGTTATATATCCAGCATTGCGGCGGGACCCGTCCACATATTCAATAAAAGTATATTATTCATTTTTTTTTTCTTTAATGTTGCCAAATTGTTGAACTGTTGCAAAATAAAAGTAATATTAATAATAAATTTTCACAAATTTACAATGAGAATTAAAGCGGTGAAGATCGGTTTCTGACATGGAGATCAGACAAACACCATAGGTTTGAAGACTGGGTGGAGACTAGTTTTGAAGGAAATTGAACATGTACAGATTTCTATTTTGATACCAATTAAAAACGGATAAACTTACCATAATATGTGTAGATGAGATACACTTGTATAACGGTCGAGTTTCACACACAGTGACATAAAAACTCACACTTTGAACTGGGCAGGTTGCACACTGTTATCTGCCAATATCCAATGCCTTCTATATTTCTGAATGAATGAATATTCATTGTATAATATTACAAATTTCTTCATCTATGCCATTAACAGTTATATTTGTCCTTAAAGCCCTTTACATTAACAGTTAAGCCCTTTATAACATTTTTATTGCTGTTAGAACCGATATTGCGATCGTATTAAATTTTCTAAATCAAGTTTTACCAGAAATTATTTAAAAATGAAAAAATGTGTTTTTAGAGAAGAATGATTTGTATTTATGTTTGTTCAAACATTATAAGTAAAAAATGAGATATCACCTCAATTCTCGTGGAAAGTTGAACTTGATATTCCGTTTAGTAACCGCCTTGCATCTGTCATGAAGATTCTCTCTATAACTGTAAGGGTGGCTTTGCTGAAATGTCTTTTTTTCTTCCAATTTTCTTCTTGGCGATTTTCGCAAAGATAGTGCCAATAAGTTCTTTAAACATCTCTACTAACTATACATTGATTGGCTTACCACTTTCTTGAAATATTTTTCATTAAAAATGTATTCTTACGAGATTCTAGATAAACGTTAACATTACACAACCTTTTTAAAATGCTGCTTTCAGAATAGAATCAAAAATAGTGTTTGATCCAAATAATCATACAATAAATAATAATAATAATTATAATAATATAATATACTTTATAAAAACAAAAACCCAACATTTCTATAGCAAAACTGAAAACACAAGTATATACGGCTTGGGAAACCCGTCAGCCGGAGGTTGATGTAAAACAAAACCAATTTAAATCCTAATACAAATAAATGAACCAAGAACTTCATATTACCAAAAACAATAAGTAATATCACTCAAAATGTAATAAATGCCAAGTAAATAAATTACTAATTTAATTTAAGGAATTATTGCCGTTAATTAAATGGAAAAATAAACTTTTATCAATATTACATAACCCAAAGAATAGTATAAAAACAACAAAAAATTATGATACATAAATAAATTACAATAATAATTAAATTAAGTTACATGATGAAAATTAACAACAATCAAAAATTAAATTCCTGCACCAACTGAAAACGGTAGCGCCAAGCAGACCTGGCGAAATTTATAAGACCATGACAGTCCAGAGCATTTAAATAATCTCTCAGTGAACACACAGCGAGGGTACGGACACCCAAGTAACGCAATCGGAATTCCGTCAGTCTGTAAAAGTTCACCTCTTAGTTTAAAAAGCCATCGCAAGTGCTGAAGTGTATATGTCATATTATCATCGTGCCGTTCAAAGGAAAATATCTTTTCATTCAAATCCAACTGTCCATAATGTGAAATTCTAACGGATGTGGCTAGCCGACGCAATAACTTCTCCCCGAAGAACCGTTCTAATCCTGACTATCAGCGCTGCCAGCTGATCTCTCCAACACTCCCAGTCATTAATATAGGGGCTAAACACACAGTCATATTTCTCCGCCAACCTTATCCAACTACCAAACCAATAGGCGTTCTGTTTAATCATACAATAAATAAGAGACGTAAATGTGTTTAGGAAAATAGATACTTAGCAGGATATTGTGTCTGACCGGTGGGCAAACTTTCAGAAAAAGGTTTTCAGTTTTTAGCAGATTGCTTAGTATTATATAAAAATAAGTAGCACACGTATAAATCTTGTACTATTATTTGAAACATTTTCCCTGCATAATTTATTTCTTGGGATTTCTGGGAAGACATGGTTTATGTAGAGGAAGCACAGGAAATTCAACATTATAAACAATAGTTATGTTTGGCCGTTGTTAATGAAACAAGCAAAAAATTAGTTTGGCTAGAGCCAAAGAAGAAACTTTTTATTTTTAATTTACCTTAGGTGTCCTTCCTCTGGAACTACATAAACAGAAAATACAGAAAATTATCAGGTAACAAACAATAATCCAGAAAATAGTAGTTTTTCACATACGATTTTCTATATTTTCTGTTTATATTGTTCCTGAGGAATGACACCAAAGGTGTCCGTAACGTCGAATAAACTTTTAAAAATAAAAAGTTTCTTATTTGGCCCTAGCCATCTAATTTTTGCTTCATTGAAATTAAACATTCAATAAAAGTTCCAACTTATTTGGAAATTTGTCAATCAGAACTTTTGGGAATTGCAGTAACAGAAATTCTAATGAGTGTTTTATACCAGATTTTAATTATGTATAAGGTTAGTGATTTTTTTTCTTCCTAAAATTAAGTCTGTTATATTTGTTGAAGATATCTGTTATGTCAATTTATTTTGGGATTATTAGATAATGTTCAATAAAAAAAAATAAAAAAAAAAACGAGATAAATTTTATGATGAAGGAGTTTTGAAAAAAGTATATGCTGTTTGAACGTAAATTTTTGAAAAACAGAATATTTCACGTTATAATAGAGTGGGGATATTTAGAAGTCAAGAGGAGAGAGCTCAATGAATTTAAATATGTGTACTCTAGGTAAAAAAGAGAAGGTGACGGTTTAGTATTGAATTACAGGATCAAGTAAGGTTCATCAGAGAGAATCGCCTGGATCAGATAGATCCATAAGGATCAGGTAACCGATGACAAGAGATATTGGAGAAGGCAATGTAACCGCATACCAATCTGGAACGGCCATATGAATGGATCTGCCGAAATAGCTTTGCTAGGCTTTAAGATGGATTCTTAAGTAAGCAAAGGCTCCTTTTAGGAAAATAGTGTGAACGGAAAAATGGGGCTGTTTAGAGTAAGTTGAGAATGAAAATTGTCGTATTAGAAAAAGATGGAAAACAGCACTTAATTTACATGGAAAGCTTAGCCGTCAAGGTAAAAGCCGGATCAGGCAAAGTAAGCCTTTCATTGTCAGTCCAAGTTAGTGAAATTTCCTGCTTAAAAAAGAAACGGATTTTTTTTTTTGTGTACAGCGTTACTCAACTCCCAGACACATAAATTACAAAATAGAGGGCATTACCTGAGCTTAGGTTATGACGACAGTTAAAATACAAGTTCTCGAATTGCACTCCTGTTTTATTATTTTTTTTTTTTTTGCAATTTCTTTAAAAAAACAATAAACTTTTAAATTTTAGGTATCATTTATTTTTTTGAGGATGTGAATATTATTTGACATTAAAGATTTTCTGATGAAAAATATTCATTTAATTTTTCAATTTTTTATATTACATGAAACATATAAATGTATTGGTTTATTATAAAGTAAATACTCAGGTGTTTCTTTTTTTTTAGTCTTAAAAGTTCGGGTCAATTATCCTGTAAAAACGATAAGAATATACGGGGAATGAATAGCATGACGGACGCTTTCACAGTTCTTTGCAAGCATTGCCTAATAGACTGGAACTAAATCCCACCTTGTCTTTGGCTGTCTAAAATGGAGAAGTTTTCTGAGAGGATACAAAAAAAAAGAAGGAAGTTAGATGCGCGGGCGACAAGGGGCTTACATTGATTTAAAAGCTGGGACAATTGAAAATCTTTTGGACGTTGAAACTTTGGTGGGGGGTGGAGGGATAATACTGGGCGGGAAGAGTACTTTCTTTGGCTTTTTGTTTTTTTTTTTTATTCTTTTTTCTACTTTAGTGAGAAAGAAAAAAGGGGACCTAAAAGAAACCTAGGGTGTTGAATGAAGGAGGTAGAGTTGGAACATCGTACACCAAGCTGTAAAAAGTAGGAGTTGTTTGTGGCCCAGGCAATACTAGAGAGATAAGGAGTTTGGAGAAGAAACAAACCTAGGAGGCGGTAAAAAAAAAAAAACAAATAGGTGAGCAAATATATGTGGAATGAGAACTTTACTGAGATCGAACAAGGATGAATGATTCCATATTATGCGTATTATAGTAAGCTCGACTAAGTACTGGATTAAGGGAACAATAGATATGAAGTAATAAGTCAATTCTTGCATTCTTAATACAGCTGTCAATTCTAAGCTTTTGTATTTGATTCATAGCTATTATTTATGGATTTGTTGTACTCAAATCTCTCTTTTATAGATCGAATAAATTTGATAAAAACAAAGACAAGCATTTTTTTTAAGTATATTTTATTATATTGCTAACAATTCCAAAAAAAAAATAGGGAGTACAAGTGTTCCAAAAAATGATTAATGATTTTCTATGCGGAATAACTCTGTATTCTAGATAACAAGCTTTCTAATTCATGGCCAAAGTTTGTTGCAAAGAAAGTTCAGGGCTTCGTTTCCGGCATGGTCCGAATTGTTAATCCAAAGTTATAATTGAATAAAATTTAAAAACTTCAGTTTTGTTGCCAGGTCACTATTATGGTCACATAGAAGAAAACGTCTTCTGTAGAGCTTGTTTTGAGTTGGCACTTTTGTTTTTAGCCTATGTTTCATTGTGAATCTCTGTTGTTGTTTTTTTTATATTATTCATTAATTACAAGAACTTTCTTGAACGAAATTGTTTATTAGTTGTGAGTATATTTCTATCGTTACTTTTTCAATCAGTATATCTGTCGAAAGATAAAACAGAGAACCCGGACGATAAAGGATAATTAAACAATTATGATTATTAGGATCCTCTTTATTCTTATTATAAATTATAATCAAACTTTGTTTATTCTTTTTTTTAAATATTTTTTAGATGTTTCTTCAGCAGTAAATTTCAAGGGTTTCTTTCTTTGCGTGGGTTATCTTTTCCTCACTATCATCGCCCTCGATAAGGAAAATATTTTTTTATTCTTACAAAGATACCTATTTGTGTAACTCTTTTTCGAGAAAATAAAAATTGGTTCCTTTAACAAAACATATGATAAAAATAATCGAATATTTATTTATATATTTTCACTTTTATCATACTAAGTTTGTTACGAGTAATTTTCGATAAAAAAAAAATAGTTCATAAAGCATCCACATCGTAATTATGGCTCTGTATGTATATCAAACGTTTTACTAAATTTGTAATTTAGAATCTTTACAATTTCAATTTTGCCCATTGCCTCGGTTTTCATCTCTTATATTTCACAGTTTTCATAGTTATAGCTGAAACCGTTGAATCATTAAAAACTTCAATAACACTAAAATTTTATCGTACTTTACAAACATTAGACAAACAATACAATAGTTGATAACACTTTATATTAAAATATGGTGGGTAGAAAATCAATATGATTAGAATTGATAATGTATAACCTGATAAACAACACTTTGATAGGGGGGGAGGGGGTCACTGCGATTACATAGAAATTATATATACTTTCAAAATATGACTAAAAATATTATTAAAATTTATTAATTTTGCTGATTTAAATAATTCAATTTTACCTTACCCATTTTTGTTTGGTATTAATTTACTTTTGAGATTATTCCATCATGTTTAATTTGATTTCAGTATAGAAATAAAATTTGGACAAGGTAGAAGTCTAAAACCATGAAAAAGAAACTGTAGGGCGTTACACGAATTTGGTATGGAGAAAAGCCTTATTCGAGCTATTTCAGGACCATTGAACTTTCTAGCTATAGGAGCTTTGAACTTTCTTACTAAATTTATGGAAACCTATCACTTTTATTTCAACCTTTATCCCCCCCCCCAAAAAAAAAGATTTTTGGTTATTCTAGCTAGCTGAGACGTTATACTTCCCTGACTTGTGCCATTTGCTTAAAACGTTTTTATGGAGAAGAAGGATCTAAACTGTTACCAAACATTCCGAATTTTATCAGCTGATCCGTCAAAAATTCTATAAGAGTAAGTTGTATGAATATTTCACCCGCACATGTTTAAGATTAAATTTTAACATATTGAATTTCATGCTGCATCTTTAGGCAATTTTGGCTTCTATATAGTTCTAACTAATAAATATATATATGCATATGTTAATTCTAAAATATTTTACAGACATCAAGAATGCCGACATGGCCAAGCCATTGTTGCTATGGTTTACGATGTAAATCTGTTCAATATTTTTTTTTTAGAAAATTGTTGGACATTACAAAACGTTGATGTTATTTTAAAAAAAAATTATATTATGCTAAAATATATATATATTATCTATATATATATATATATATATATATTCTTAGGAAATTTAATTAAAAGTTTCTTTATATCACCAAGTGGTATGATAGGAGCGTCATCTCCCAAATAACAATATTTCAAGGAGAAATAGGGTAGATGCCGCCTCCTTTCAACTTTCACTTACTTCCTAAACACACAAAACCCTTTACCCATCATCATACCCCTCTGCTTACTGGAAGCAAACCTCTTACACCTCCACAGTCTTGCACTTTCAATGGCTGTTGCTTTTTCTATCTCCTTTCATCGTACTCAACATGCGCTAGCTCTGTCTTCTTCTTTTCTTTAGGAAAATTTCCAAGTTTGTATTTCTTTGCACAGTGTTCGTGTGTGTATGTAAGGTAGGTAGAGTGTACGAGGGCACAGGAAGGAAGGTAAAATTGCAAAAGTTGCCCCCCCCCAGCAGACAATACTGCCTATCATATTTACCATCTTACTAGTTTCCCTCAAACCAACCGCACTCGACCACTTGTCCTTTTCTTTTTTTTTTGCATATTGTCTTTGGCTTTCACGTCTACCTGGCATAAACTACCCAGCTTTGGCAATGTTCCAGTATGTCTACCCTATTCTTCTTTACTAATTTTTTAAATATACATAATTCCAACTTTTTTCTTAGTACATAATATGGCCGAATCTTTTATAAATTGTCAATAACATTTTTGTAAATTTTGATTAATTACTTTTTCTTACGGCCGAAAGAAAATCTGTAATTATACTAGATATTCAGAATTGAATTTTCATCAAACTAGTTTATTTGATTTTAGCATGAAAAAATTGGTGTGCAGGAAGTGCTGCACGTTTTTGTATAATATATACCTAACTTTACGTCAAATTAACACCATAACTGGAGCACTCCAAACTTGAATTCTGTTTGGATATCACTAGCAATCTGACAGTAAGTTTTCCGCTCAAATTCCGTTTTATCGCAAGCACTAGTGTTCTGAAAGAATGACCAATTTTTTGGATTTTACGGACAACTGCTCCACAATTTTGTTGAAATTTTATATATTTTTGAGGGAGGCCTTCTGTTGTGTCCATAGGCTGTGCTTTGATATTAAATTTCATCTGCTACCATGCAAAAATATTCTTCTAATGAGAATAAAGTATCTTCAAAAACTTTATATGTTATCTATTCATTGAATTTGAAGATGTAATTTACTAAAACCTCAGAGCGCTAGTTAGGGTATGGGAAATTTCTCTTGGATTAACGATTCAATGTTGTAAAACGTCTTCTTCTTCATTGGCGTTACAATCAAATGCTTTAAGCCTCCTCAATCCGTCACCGCCAGTCATTTCTATTCCTTGCTGCTGCCATGCAGCCACGTGTACCGATGTACTTATTGGGGTCTGCTGCCACCCTATCTGCCCATCCAAATTTTGGACATCCAAACTGTTTACTGTCATGCAGTTTCTCCCAAAGTAGTTGTTTGGGCATTCTATCATCATTCATGAGGTATCCACCCCATTTAAGTCTACGAAGTAATGTTTCATTATACTTGGCTTCTCATGCAGTGAGTATAATACCAGATTCTTCCCCTCCGATCCACACCTTACCAGCCCATGGATCATGCGTAAAATCTTTCTTTCAAATGTTGCAAGATTTTACTCATCGCAATTAGACAGGGATCAGGTTTCGCAGTCCATAAACATGTATTGGACGTATAAATGTCTTGTACAATTAGCTTTTTACAGATCCTAGATATTCTGGGGCTTTTCATTTGATCCCAAAGAAGCCAAAGAAGCATTTATTTCCAGCGTTTAATACTTCTTTTGATCACCTCTGAAACATCATTTCTGACATTCACTTGAATACCTAGCTATACAAAGTAAAAGTAAAGTAAAGTAATGCCTATTTATTCAGGCGGGCTTAACGTCCAACTACCACCTAGCTATATTATTTGTCTGGGTAAATTTTATTTTAATTTTACACTTTTTGTATTAAAATATTATTTTCTCTTACTCCTAGTAAGAGTAAGTATTGTAATCGTGTCAAATTTTCGATATCAAGTTTTCACCGGAAATATCCGTTTAGCGGTCACTTGAGTCCCAAAAAGTTGTATTTAGCAAATGGTCTGTGTGTGTCTGTGTGTATGTATGAATGTGAACAGCATAGCTCCAAAACGAAAAACCGTAGAATGTTCAAAGTTGATATTCCGTTTAGGTATCACCATGGGATCTCACAGTACGTTATAAGTCAAAATTCCTCAACCGGAAGTACCACTTTACTGGTTTTTTTTTTTTTTTTTTACTTTTTTGCTATTTTTTCAAAAATAGCTCCAACGATTTTCTTGAAACTTGATACATCAACTACGCATACAAAGAGCTACAACTATTATTTGAAACGTTTCTCCAGAAAAATGCATTGAAGGGTACTTTTGGGGGTGGGGTGGGGTTACGGTTTTCTTCTAATTTTGTTAGTGTAATCACGAAGCCAGATCATAATTTGCTTATTTATTTCATGCTACAAAAGACTCATTGATTTCGTATTCGATTACTGTTGTAGGAGCATATCTTATCCATCTGTTATTGGTTCCTATAGGAGCAATGTTATCTCCCTTTTATTTCAGGATCGACCTGAAGAAGAATCAGTTTTGCTTGCCTACTGTGAATATAATAAGCATCTGATTGGTTTTTGCTTCATTCTTAACTATTCCTGTTGTCTAAATCAACATAATTTCAACATTACAATAATCCATCCTGGTTACAGAAACAAAATTCGGTTTATTACTTTAATTTCACTGTTAGAAAATTATAATTGTTATCGAATGCTATGGATTTTTTTTCACGACATTTTCACATAAACTAAAATAGGCTGATATATTATACATAAACAGCTCTTATTTTTCTTTGAATATATTAAATATTCCCTCTAGAAATATGTAAATATATTATAGTATCAAGATTTTCCACTAAATTGATTCTTTTTCCTTTATATTTTTGCATATCAACCTAAAAAAAAAAAGCAAATACTAAGCAAATATCTTTAGGGAAATGGCTAGTGTGAAAATGATGTTAAGTGAACTGTATAATACAATTCTATTCGGTGATAAATTGTTTGTGCAACAATTCTAAGGTTATAAGGGTGAAATAATACATTTCTCTGTTATTGCTATAGCTTCTCTATATTACGTGATCAAGATTTACTAAACTGATAATAATACTATGGTTTACCATAATAATATTATTTGGAAATTATTATCAATTAAATTACAGAATTTATTCTTGGTTGGTACTGTAATTGAAGGATGGTATTTTATGATTTTTATTATATCCTCTATTACGTAAAGATTAATTTTTATTTTTTATATTTTGTTTGTGAGAAACTCTTATTTGGTTTTGATCGGGTATATGTTCAAAACTGTGCAAAACATAAAAAAAGTAATCCCTAATTGAATTTAACGATCTAATTAGGCAATTGATTTCTATTGTAAGAAATTATGTGTTAAAATATTAATTTTCATATATAAATTGCCTAAGGTCATTAGTTAAAAAAATCTAATGAACAAAAGGAGTAGATAATCTGTATTTCTGGAAAAATTTTAAAACTAAAAATGAAATATTATATTTCTTTTCATTATTATTTATTTATTTATTTATTTATTTTTTTGTTCTAAGAAGCATTCCTTCGATCGAACAATTTTGAATAAAATTCTAAAATAGTATTTAACAAAAGTGGGGGATAAAACAAAATTAACATAAATTACAACCTTCCAGAACTTAAATATCCCACATTGTAACTGCATTTGTTTAATTAGAAAAATATAAAATTAACAAAACATTTAAATATGCCAAGCAATTGTGTTTTAACTTTTCTTTTTTTTTTATATATATTTCTCTTACTTACTGTATTATAAGTAGAGTAATTAGTAGAGTTATAATGGAGTACTTAAAGAAACACCCTACAGCATATTCATTTGTCTAAGGGAGCAGAAATGTATTTTCTACCGATCAGACATTGCAAAGCAGTCTCAGTTGATTTTCCTACAGTATAAGATGTTAGTAGTGGATGATCCTTCAAAGGACCATCAGTAATATATCTATCCACCAACCTTCCTAAAGTTTTTAGAAGCAATTTCGAACGCTTTGAAGACATTCACAGAGATATAGTGTCCAGGGATTGTAGGGCAAGGCCCACATTATCCGGGAACTCACCGGAATTAAATATGCCACATTGTACTGCATTTATTTAATTAGAAAAATAAAGATTAACCAATATTTAAATAGGCCAAGCAATTGTGTTTATCAGAGACATTTTCCGTGGTAGCCTGCTTCATTTTGTGGTCATCGACCGGTTTTGGGCGTTCGCCCATCTTCAGGATGCGTTTTTCAGACAGTGTGGCAACACAGACTTGCACAGAGCAAACTTAGTTTACACACTGACTGGTTTAAACTGTATTTAAAACTAAACTCTTAAACTAGGTCAAGGGGTATGGTCAGCTGGGTGGGAAAACACGTGTTTGGGTTGTTAAAGGGCAAATTTTCCTTACAATGAAAACAACATGTGGGGGTCTACTTTTTAAACTCTGTTGTTGGAGGAAGATGTACTTTACAATTAACTAACCAAAATAAACTATAAAATATATAAAATAAATTTAAATTAAATAACGATTTAAACTAACATCATTTAAAATTAAGCGATTTTTATAATTAAGTTTTTTATAACTATGCATTCCAGTCATTATTTCACTTTTTCACACAACATTCACATCCTCGCAAGCATGTATACCTAAATATGGTTTTTTTATAATTAAGTTTTTTATTATGCATTCCACTCAACATATCACCTTTTTACACAACATTCACATACATCATACATCGATAAAATACGCACACATTTTTTTTTTTTTTTGATGATCCTTCAAATGGTTGATGGTTGACGACCACAAAATGAAGCAGGCTACCACGGAAAATGTCTCTGATGCTTTCCAGCTCTGCGGAACCAACCACCACAACAATTGTGTTAACTTCAAATAACTTTTTTTTTTTTTTTTTGAAATTTCTCTTACATACTGTATTATAAATAGAGTACTTCATCAAGCGTATCAAATTTTCTAAATTGCAAAATTATAAATTTCAAAGACCTTTGAATTTCTTGAGACAATTGAAGTTTCGACAATTTTCTTCAAACTTGATATTTATCAACTACACATACATAGAGCTACAACTTTTATTTAAAAAAAATTCTCTGAAAAAATTCATTTAAGGGCACTTTTAAGGGGTTAGGAGTGGGGTTAGGTTTTCCTCTAAAGTGTTATTTCAGTTTACTATACAATTCTGCCATTTAAATAATATTAATTAGAATTAAATGAGTTGTTGAAATTCTATGTTTGAAAAAATTTGGAAGAACGGAAGTGCGTTTTTACTGAAATTTATTTTTCAGTTTTCTGGTATTTTTTTGAAAAAGGCTTCAACGATTTTCTTAAAACTAGATATGTGTACTACACATGCAAAGAGCTACAACTTTTAATTGAAACATTTTTCTTGGTAAAATCATTTAAGGTATCTTTTGGGAGAGGGGTGGGGTTATGTTTTTCTCTAAAGAGCTTTCATAGTTGATTATACAATTCTGCAATCCGAACAAAATTGATTAGAAATTAATAGACGGCCAAAATTCCGAGTTTCAAGAAAATTAGTAAAACGCATGTGCGTTTTACTGAAAATTTTCAGGTTTCCAAGATATTCGACGAACTCCGACGAATGTTATTAAATTTGTTACACTAACTATAAAATTTGTCAATTACAATTTTGAAACTGGAGTAAGAGAAAGTTGTGTGAGTATTTCACACCAGATTTTTTTTTACTTATATTTTGAATTGAAAAGTTATTTGTCCCAATATTGGCTGTTTTAAATGTAAAAATTAACAGAAATTGTCACTTTTAGGACAAATAATTCGTAAAATCAAATGTAATTACTATATTTTAATATACGTATCTAATATAGTTTTCCACACGGTGTTACCTTATAGTGATTGTTCATAAGATCAATAATATCAACTCTCCATTTCACGTACAGACAATGCTACAGGTACTACTATATATATATAATGTACATATGTAATATTTCAACAGATACTCTATATAAGATATACATATATACACATACTGTGATATTTGAATAGTCAATTATATGCAGAAATATTATGAAGTGTATCCAAACCAAACTAACCATATTCAAACCGCTGAATACTTCATGTCCTTACCACACCACACAAGATAAGATTGGGAAATGTTCCAAGACACGAACAATATAGCTATATATATATGCATGGAGTAGATCACTGTTGCCAGTATATTGTGAAGTGGTTTTCAACTTTATAAAAGACATTTCCTGCACTTCAGATTATTTAACAGTCAAAAACAAACTTTATAATTTATATTGGACTTTTTCTAAAGAGTGCTTTACTGTTTTTCCTATATTTTTCTCAGAAACCGATTTAAGTTTTGGTATTTTATTTTTTTTTAATATATATGGGTGCCTCTTTTAAACGGGCTACTTTTGAAATAACTCTTAAACGAAGCAAAGATATCAAAAAAGTGAACATAACATTTGTTGAAGTATTCGCGCTCTAGTTTATGATGGTGATAATATTATTTGATTTTATTGCCGCCTTACACCGTAAATCGAAAGTGGCAACTTCCTTTTGACCCCCACTTTTTACCAGTGGATTGAAAACTACTAAAAAAAGTGAAGAATAATGCCGTTAATTTCACTTCAATATTCCAAACCGTTGCTGAAATATTCAATCATAAAGATTAAATTTTCGTCTTTTTTTCCCCCCTATTTCTTTGTTTCATAAACTAAAATTAAAAGCGGATTTTCTTATTAATTTCAAATAAATAAGAGAGTTCAAATGCTGACAACACTTAAAACCTATTTTAGAACCGTAAAGGACTTAAAAATCAGGTAAAACATCATTCAAACAAAACAATATTCCAGTTTATTTACAAAAATGTAAAAAAAAAAATAGTTCCTATTTAGTCAAAATGACCTCCTCAGCTTAATCATCTCAAGGCAGTCGATGCCCAACAGATGAAGTTGCTATCCGATTCATGTCTGCTGGAATTGCTAAGCAGGTTTGGATTAAGTCTTCTCTAAGTGCTTCTGGAGTTGTTGGTTCCCTGACATAAATTTTTACTTTGAGATATCCCACAAAAAAAATTCAAGAGGGATTAAATCAGGCGATCTGGAAGGCCAGCTGACCGGTCCCTCTCTCCCAAACATCTTCCCAATCAGCTTATTCAGTCAGGTCTGTTTAAATTCAGAATTTGTATATGACCTTAAGCAATGCCTATCCAACCAACTGGTTTGCTTCAATACTAGACTAATTTTTCGAAACTTCATTATAGCAGAATACAAAATTATTACCTTCCTCCCCAAAATATCATTTTTCCCCCCCGACAGTTGAATGATGTAATAATTACTACCCTAAAATCAAAGGCTGGAAAATTAGAAGTAATTTTAAGTCTCTAAAGATTAAAAGTATTAACAGTGTTGCCACCTTTCAATAAAAAAAATTTAAGATTTGGATAAAAATATTTTTATTGAATATAAATCATAAACTAAGTAGTCTCGCGGACTGGTGCGGGACTGCCTAACCGCCCTAACTGAAGTGAGTGTTTGGAATAAGCTGACACTCGTTTGGATGCCGGGATATGCAGGATTTTTGGGCGGGAGAGGGAAGGCTCAAAAGACATTTTCATAGATCCCAAACTCTTCTGCGGTCTGTCCAAGAATCTTATTCAGACTTCCATTAATAGGGGGGATGGAAGACCAGCGTCAGCCATGACGGGAGGGAACACCAGGACAGAGATTGGCGGAACTCTTTGACAAAAAACATTCGCCTAAAGACCTACTTAACCATAGCTGGATGGTTATAAGGATATTAGTGGGTCTATCAACGGGGCATTATATGCATCGGCTACTACTTAAAGAGGACGCGATGGGCCAATTCGGTAGGTCTTAGGAAGTAACCCCGGTACACTTTCTTTTTGAGTGCGCCGGCCTGATAAGGGTAAGGTTTTTCAGTTGGAAATAAGTAATCCCAAAGCTACGAACTTCATGACGGAGCCGCTTCCAGCTTTGCTAGGCCTGATTAAGAGGGCGAAGCTGGAGGACCTGCTATAACCATTGAGGATCCAGAATAGACTTGCTAGAGTAGATTGCGGTGGAATGAAGCTCAACCACCACCTCTTTGCTAATCTTACGTCTGCCTTCGGGTCGGCCCAAGAACAGTTTCTGCACACTTCTCTTATTGTCCATTCTCACAACGTGCCCTGCCCAGTCCAGCCTTTTCCCCTTCACCTCCCCTACCAGATCCGGTGACGCGTACAGCTGCTGCAGTTCAGAATTTTTCCTATTCTGCCACGTACCATTTATCTGTTTTGCTCCGAAAATCCTCCGTAAAATTTTACGTTTCCATATTCGGAGCATATTCCATTCACTTTTGTTTAAAATCCACGTTTCACATGCATAGGTCACAACAGGCCGTATAACTGTTTTATAAATTCTGATTTTATGCTTGCGAGAGACAACTGTTGATTTTAACAATCTATTTAGGGCAAAGTAGCATTTATTTCCGGAGGCAAGCCTATCTTTTATCTCGGTTTTAACCTCTCGCTCCCGTGTAAATATGGCCCCCAAATATTTGAAGGATTTGACATTCTCAAAATTATCCCATTTACCACTACAGAGGGTCGGTTGCCACATCTATTATCATATCTGGAGGACAGCATATATTTCGTTTTATTGTAATTCAGCTGTAAACCCACCGCTTTGGCACCTTTTTCTAACTGGTCATAACTTTTCTCTAACGCTCTAAATGTTCTGCAAACCAGCACTACATCGTCAGCGTACGCAAAATACTGCATTGACCTCGAAAAAATTGTACCATTTGGGTTTACATCAACGTTGCGAATTACTCTCTCCAACGTAAGGTTGAATAAAATCGTGGACAACACATCCCCTTGCCTCAGCCCTCTGCTGATACTAAATACGTCCGAGAAACCTCCTTGTACTCTCACTCTTGCAGCCGAATTATTTAAGCACATCCGCACCAACCTGATTAGTTTATCGGGGATACCAAACTCCTGGAGTGTCTCATACATTTTTGACCTGTATACATACCACTTTTTTTTGTAACATTTCTCCGGATAAAATGCATTTAAGAGAGGTTGAATCATGTTTATCTCTAAAGTGCTATTTTAGTTTATTATACAATTCTATAATCTAAAAAATATTAATTCGTATGAAATATCTTTCCAAAATTTCCAAGTTTGAAGAAAATCAGTTGAATGGAAGTGGTATTTTTACTGAACAGTTTTTTTTTTTTCACTTTTTTATGATTCTCTTCTAATAACTGAAATATCACTTTATAGGAAACCCTAACCCCCCCTTCGTCACTATTGCCCTAAAATGAATTTGTCCGGAGAAATTTTACAAATAAAAGGTGTAGCTCTTTGTATGTCTAGTTGATATAAGAAGTTTGAAGAAAATCGTTGGGATGGTTTTTGAGAAACATCACAAAATATATAAAAAAAAAAATTCAGTAAGTGGAACTTCCATGTATTTTGCCCAGAATCTTTGTGTCTGATGCTATAGACGGAATATTGCCCAGAATTTTTGTTGTCTGTTTTTATAGACGGAATACTAAGTTTGAGCTTCCTGTAACTGTACGTTTTTGAGATATTCTTTTCACACTCATTTACATTCAGACCATTTTCTAAAAACCACATTATTTGGATTCAGGATACCTCAAAACGTGTATTTTAGGTGAAACACAATTTCCAAAATCTGGCACGATCGCAATACTTCCGCTTACACTTATAGTAAGTAAGAGAAAATAACAAAAAAGGAAAAAGTAACAACTTGATAGAAGGTTTGTTTAAACAGTATACAAAAAAAGAAGGTCAATACATGAATGTCGTGCAGGTTTAGTATGTTTTCTTTTAGTATGTCTTGATTAAAAAGTAAAAAAAAAAAAGTAAGTTGTTAAGGTAAATGAATTAGATTAAAAATGTAAGACACAAGTATCGTGCGATATTAGCATAACTGTGACAGCTCTTGAATGATAACTAAGGTTTAGATATAACCAACTAACCGAAAAAAACGAGAAAAAAAAAAAAACTAAAAGATTCCTTCTATACTTCTCCATTATTGATGTTCAGTCTAATTAAATTTTCTTTCGAGTAAATAAAAATTATATTAATTTATGTAGTATTTTTATTAGCATAATATAATAATTTTATGATAATTAAACGGTTGACAGAATTATTAAAAACTATTTAATACAATTTACTTTATATATTTGTTTAATATGTTGCAATATTTAATTTTTATTCATTTTTAATACTGTGATTATAATTTAATATAACGAAAGTTAATATTCTAACACAAGAGTGATGCAGGTTTAGAACCGGCACGTACTGTATAGAATAGATAGCATTATTATCTTTAGACAAGCTGTCGACAAAAGATTTTGCGCTTAATTTGGGGGACTCATCCGTTCATTGAATTGGCTAAGACTTATGGATAGCGTTCCCTTTTTTGGAAGTTATGGAAAAATCATGGCAAAGTAGGTTATAGAGAAAATATATATTAAAGTAGTGCAGAAATTATATCAAAATGTGACCGCCAGAATAAAGTTAGGGAATAAAATGTCCAAGTAATTACAAATTACCAAGAGTTTTGAAATAGGGTTGCTGCATCGCTTCGACTCTATTTAAAATATACCTAAAAGAAGTTCTTGAAATGTGATGAAGTTAAATGCTTAAATCTGGGAATAACTCTGTTGAGGATTAGATCATATTTTTTATTTTACATTGTTATAGGATGTCATTTTAGGATGTCATTGCACTGCTACCTTATACCAAAATTTTTCTTTACAAAACAAAAAAATTACTATAACGGGATCGGTATATGAATATAATAATACAGTATGCACAAACCAAAATATTACTATAATTACATATATATAAGACTTACAAAGAAAAAAACACTTACTAATAGGAAACTTACATACATAGATGTACTAATCATTATTATCACTTAACTTACAAATATCTACATATATATTTACGACTTGACTCGATACAAACTCAAAAGTGTCTTATACACCGGAAATTATTAATTATTCATGCATACTTAAAATATTCGCGATACTCTTTGGGCGTCTAAATATACTCCTAAACATACTATCCGATAATTACTAGTAACCTGTAGCGTTACCAAACTGGTACATATGTGCGTGAATAGCTACTCTTTAGAGAATGTCCAGAGGTTCGAGAGAAGAGAGAGACGTAATGGAGATTATATTCTCTGACGCAATACTGGCTGGAACTAAATCTGGATCTGGAACTATATCTGAACCTGTATCTAAAACTGGGCGTTATCTGAAGCTAGGCTGAATCTGAATTTGAACTTAAGTCTGAATCTGAAACTGTTCCTGAACGGTATCTGAAACTAAATTGGTACGCTAATTACCATGAGGTCTTACCTCAACCCTAACTTAAATTATTCTGGAAACCACTTACCGGTACGAAAGCTACTTCTAAATATCTCCCACAGGAAATGAATACGTTACTGCTTCAACTACAATTTCGTCAAATAGTGAAATACACCTTCCACAACTCTTATAAACTTATTTCGTTATACGGCAGTCTACACTATTACAAGTTCAGCTCAGCAATGGCCGACAAGGGACGCTTCGCCTTCAGAGGGAAGAATAGTTACATACAGGAACTCAAGGGCGCAGTACTTGATAGCACCACTAACTATTGATTTCACATCGATCTACTAGAGGCGCGACGATACCATCTTTCTATTTAAATTCTAATTATTTTGTAATTCTTTCCTTTCCCTCGAAATCGGGCGTTACAACCTGGAAGATCTATTGTATTCCCTGGAGCCTTCTCAGTGCACTGCCGGCCTCCGAGCAGTGTTCTCTAGCTATAGACAGTGTTCTCTACCCCATCACCGGACAGTGAGTTATAGAGGCTCCTAAGAAAAGAAAATCTAAGGTCAGCATGCCTAGATTTGAACCAGGGACCTCCGCGTTGCTAGTCCAGCGCGCTACCACTGAGCTGATCCCTTCCTTAGATTAGATTAGAATAACACTATGGTGGCATGAGCCTCATTTCCAGCGACCTAAACTACGAGATCTTTTGTGGACCCTCAGTGGATTGTTATTGTTATTTTTAGTGGCGATCCCCAGCAGAACATTATTTCTATGATCAATGAAGTTGCATGCCAGTTCTATGTAATTTAAGTAACGGAATGTCACGTGAAGAATTCTTCTTCGATGCCATATCCTAGTCCGGTCAACAAAGAACCATTCCCTATATTATTACAAACAAATATATTTCACACACGATATTGTGATCATTTTTGCACGGTTACTTAATTTTGTACTAAGTTATTAAAATCGGATAAATAACCAGAGATAAACTTTTAGACTTTGTACATAGTAAAAAAATAAAATAAAAATATTATTTTTTTATTGAACGGTAAAGAATGTTGAAATATCCACCAATAGGAAAATATGAAAGAAAGTGAGAGTGAGTGAGTAAGTTCTCCAACATAAGATGGGGTTGGTTTAGATAGCAGAGACCGGTAAATATTTACGAAGGACACTTTTTTCTTTTCTGTAAGGGAATCTTAAGGGGAAACCAAGAGTTCATCCCCTATTTCTCCATCTTACAAGAAGAGATAGAAAGAATTATGATTCAAAATATTTATCCATAGAATATTGGAAACGGATCAATCGTTGAAACTTAGACGAAATCTATTATATATATTATAATATCAACAACAACTTTATTCCCTGATATTGAGTACATGTTAAGAAAGCTGCAGAAGGGCATCAATGGAGGCTGTCAAAAAAGCAGCTGAAATATAATGCTTTTGGGACGCCCAATTAGTTTAGGTTTTGAAAACATGGTTGTTAAGAAGAAAACTAAAAATTCTAGGTTAATTACTGGTTTACCTTAATAAGTGGTTCATATTACTTTCTCTTATTCCTCCTAGTAAGAGGAAGTATTGTAATCGTGACAAATTTTCGATATCGAGTTTTCACCGGAAATATCAGTTTTGAGGTTCTCTGAGCCCAAAAAAGTGGTTTTCAGCAAATGGTGTGGGTGTGTGCTTCCATTTTCTAAAAAAGTGGTTTTTAGAAAATGTCTGTGTGTGTGTGTGTGTGTGTGTGTGTGTGTGTGTGTGTGTGTGTATACGTATGTGAACACCATAGTTCAAAAACAAAAAATCGTATAAAGTTGAAACATGATATTCTGTTTAGGTATCACCATGGGATCTGACGGTACGTTATCTGTCAAAATTCCTCAACCGAAAGTACTACTTAACTAATTTTTTTTTTTTTTTTACTTTTTTGCGTTTTTCTCAAAAATGGCTCAGACAATTTTCTTTAAAATTCGTATATAAACTAAACAAACAAAGATCTACAACTTTTATTTAAAACATTTCTCTGGAACATTCTCGAGCATTTTTATGTGAGGGGGTGGGGGTTATGTTTTTCCCTATAGTGGTGTCATAGTTGATAATACAATTCTATCATCCATAATATTATATCCATAATATCATTCATAATATTCTATCATTAATAAAATTAATTAGAAATAAACAGTTGGCCAAAATTGCGAGTTTCAAGGAAATTAGTAAACCGGAAGTGTGTTTTTACTGAACAGTTTTTTTCAGGTTTTCGACGAATTTCATTAAATTTAGTACACAAACTATAAAAGTTGTCAATTATAATTTTGAAAACGGGAATAAGAGAAAGTTGTGTGAGTGTTTCACACAAGATTTTTTTTTTCACATAATTACATAGAATTATTGTAGAAATATCTTGTTATTCCAATTTACCATGCCATATTCAGCATTAGAATTCTCCTTCAACTGTTTATAATTATCAGATTATCTATCGTAAAGTTAAAAATGCAGATCAGTTATTAAATTTTTGCAGATGTGATGCAGATTGATTTCTCTTCCATAATTCTCTTCTTTTTTTTTTTTTGTTAACAAACAAACATAAATTTCTCATTAAGTTTTGTCAAATATCAGTTGAAATATATAGAATTTCTGCAACTCTAGTCAAATTTATTTTTCTGATATTTTATCTTAGCTGATATTCTCGGTTAAAAGAAATAATTGTAAATTCAATGAATGAATAAGCTTTCTGAGATTTTCGCTAGTTCTCTCGAAAATCGTACGTATTTTCGTTTAACTCGGCACGCTAATTGAGTGTACGTATTCCCATTACTTTTATTTGAGACATTTTCTCCTTCCCATCAAAATAGTGGTTCTGGGAAATCTAAGAAGTCACAAGTAATAACATTGAACCAACATAAATAAAATTTGAAAAATTCAGCAAAATTATTTTATTTATTTATTTATTTTAATGTTAAAATAAAAGTGTTAAGTTTATATCAGTGCATTTTCCGTCCTAAGTTTGCAGGAAATTGTTATAGTATTTTTCCAGGTGAGAGAGAATTAAAAAAACAAACTCAAAAACCTATTCTGTAAAATGGCACTTCCGTTATTCTGATTTTCTTCAAATTCGGAAATCTGGCAATGTTTTCTAATGTACATTAATAATATATAACTGATAGATGCGTACTCGATACTGAAAGATATGCTTAAAAGTATACGAAATCTATGGAGCCGTTTTTGAGGAAATTGCGAAAAAAAAAAAAATTAATAAAATTGAATTTCCGGTTGATGAAATTTTCATAGTGTCTAATGCGGTGGTAGAATGTACCTATATAGGATACCAAATTTGAGCATCCTATGTGTTTTTTAAAATATTTTGTTCACACATTTTCCACATCAATTATTACTAGAAGAAGTAAGTGAAAGTAAGTAGAAAGGTGGCATTACAATCATAATCATATTAAAGCTAAATTTTTATTTTCGGTTACTCTTAGTAGAAGGAACAATAATAGCAATCGTGCCAGATTTTTGAAATTGAATTTTTACCGGAAATACGTATTTTGGAGGTTCCGGAAATACAAAAAAAAAATGTTTTTAGCGAATGGTCTGCGTCTTATGTATGTCTGTTTATATGTTTTAACAAAATATCGCAAAAACAAAAAAGAATCGTAGAAAGCTCAAACTCAGTATTCCGTTTAACTCATACCAACGCATCAGACAGGAAGATTTCCTCGACAGGAAAATCCATCAACCGGAAACGCGAATTTACTGAATGTTTTTTTTGTCTCAGGATTTCGTATTTTGATTTCATATTCGTTTTCTCCAAAACAGATTTTTTTATAAACTTGTACACGATCTGCATACTGTACACACACGGTGTACACTGAAATGTTATTGTGATGTTGTGTTTAATGTTTGTAGTAGCTCGAGCAGTTTTGTAAAAGGGCTTGTAAATATATATGTTTAAGAGTGAAGTATTAGAAATAATCAAGAGTTCACACTGTTTTTAAAATAGATATATTCTCTAAGTGAAATTAAATTACTTTAAAATATCACAATAATCTGCTTATAATTATACTGAATTTAATTGGAATAAACTCTTATAACTTAAACTGGCATAGTTCTGATGTGTTCCCCGCGTTGTCTACAACAAAACTGTCTTAATAAATGATCTAGAATAAAGGCGTGTCTCTATTACTGGCATTAGTTTAAGAGAGCGATTCCTGAAGCAAGTGTCCTGGCTTTGAAAGTAGAATGCAGACTGTCCTGAAGGAATGCCCTCTCTAACAAAACAGTTGGCCAAGTGGCATTGTATTAATTTAACGGATTCTTGCGCCTTTGTCTCTTGGTTTGCATTGACCTAGATTGTAGTATACCTGGCTCTATCCCATACACTGTTTGAACTATCTAATTTTCACAAAACTATTTTCCAAAACTATTATTTTTCCATTTCGTTCTTCCACTACAATGCTGCGATACACATACCTATCACTTTTATTTGAAATATTTTATCAATCAATTGATTTTAATTTTGAGTGTTGACTTAGAGCGTACAACATAAGGCCGCTCAGATATACAACTACAATCCCCAGCATCATTTTTATAACGCAGCCCAACTAAATATAATGTTGCAATTTTAAAGAGAATTTCTTGATTAATTTGTATTTATTTTCAATGTTTTACATCAGATTATTTATATTTTTAAAAAACACCTGCCATCTAAGTAAATTTTTATAAAATATGCACGCTATAAACTGAACTTAAGCTGTGCAAATTCCATTTACCTTAAAACACTCTATGTGGGGCGCCGCTACGTGAATAGAAACAAGACTATTTGCACAATGGTAAGAAATTTAACCTGAGTTCCATTGCCACAAAAGGTTGAGCTTGGTTAAAAATTCAGCGTTTCTAAAAAAAAAACATTCTTTAGGTTTCTTTTTACAAAATTAAACGTCATTCAAATACTAGGGATTTATTAACTGTTTTAATGGTTTAGTTTGATGATAAAGTTTATTAAAGAACAAAGTTTAGGAAGTTTTACTCCTTCTCTAAAATGTTATGTCAGTCTTATTCTAAAGGTTAATTAAGTTAAAGAATTTTGTCATGTCGCCTGATTAGCACTAATACAATTTAAAGTATTGAGAGATAATAAACTTCAAAAACAAATACTTCATGATTAGGATAGGCGTTTAAAATAGCACATAGTAAAAACTAATTACATCATAAAAAAGTAAAGTTTTTCTTTTAAAATTATTGATTTAGAATTATTAATAAAAAATGGTTGTGTTTTTTTAAAATAATCTATACTCAAGGACGTAAGAAGCAAGAAAGACAATTGTGCGCTGGCTTTTCTGGATATAACTGCTGCTTTTGATAACGTCGGCCACGATCACATTAGAAAAACCTTAGAGGGTAGAGGCATCTCCCCAAATCTGAAAGACCTAATAGGTGCTCTTCTATGTGACAACAAGATTTCTATTTCTGCTGGTGTAAACAAGACAGGGTCAATTAGGGTCCTCAGAGGTGTTCCCCAAGGTGGCCCACTGTCACCAACATTATTTAATCTTTCAATCGACCATCTCTATAGAGAAGTTTGCGATTCTGAGTTCGCAAAGCATTTTGGCTACAAATTGAGTGAAGACCAGGACCCTATTGTGCTTACAGGGTTTGCAGACGATCAGGTAGTATCCGCCGGAAATGAGGAGGCTGCTGAGAGAGTAATCAATTGTGTGCAGAGGATTTTTGAGGAAATTGGACTCTCCGTGAACCCTCTAAAAGTACCTCGATGGTAATAAAGAACGGCGAACTTCTCCAAGCTACGCTTTCTCTTAAGAACGGCCAACAAATTGATTCAATCTGTGGTGAGGATACGGTTAAGTACTTGGGCTGCACATTTGAGGGTGAGCTGCTGTTCAATGGTAGTGCTGTGACCAAATTAAATGAAAATCTCAATAAGCTAATAACGTCCGGCCTACTAAAGCCAGAGCAGAAATTGAATATAGTCAACCAATATATTTTTCCTACGTTGGTATATCCGCTCCAGACCGCAGCTCTGGTAAAGCTGGGCCATGCAACCCTTGATGGAATTTTAGGGCTACCTGCTAACACCGCTTTCGCAATGTTTTACGCCCCAAGGCGGTTTCGAGGCTTAGGAGTACTCTGTTGCCGGTGGGAAGCTCCCCTGCAGCATTGGTCCATCGCCCAAAGAGTTGCAAGAGTAACTGATTCCCAGTTCCAAGCGATTTTTAATTATACGTAGGAAGCAACCAAATGCGTAGAAAGACATGGAATGACAGATATTTGCTTGCAGGAAGTGCATAATATAAGGACAATAAGGCGACTTTGCGAGAAGAGGCCTTCAAGGATTGGAATAATAGCAAATGGCAGGGAGTAGGGCCCCTCCATTTTAAAGATAGTCCGAAGACGAACTCCTATATTTACGATAAGCAAATCCTCACAGGAACAGAATGGACCAATGCCCTTAAACTGAATGTGAACTAAGCTCCTCTTCGTGGAGTACCAGGGATAAGCTGACAAGTGGCCGGAGATGTTGGAGTCCTTTGCCGCAGATGCGGTAGAGATTCGGAAACCCCTTCCCACGTATTGGGAAAATGCTCGTTCAACATGCTCCTTGTCACACGTCGCCATCATGGTGTGAAGCGAAGGATTCTGGGGTAGCTCAGAGATAAAGGAATGTCGTGCTTCGAGGAAGTCTACTGCGTCGATACGGATGGAGCGCCAAGCTACGCGGACATAATGGCCTTCCCAAGAAATAATGGGATGGCCATGATAATTGATCTCCTGTCCGCTTTGAGTCGAACAATCCCAATCAAGCAGAAGACGTAGATAAAGAAAAGAAAAGCATCTACGAGAAGTGCATCCCTTTTTTAAAAGAAAAGTTCCGAGAGGAGTTCGGCGAGAGGGATTTTGCAGTAAAAGGACTGTGGTTTGGAGCCCATGGAACAACCCCGCGATTCACCGGAAAATACTTGGAGGAGATTGGCATGAAAGCAAGGGAAAATCGCTCCTAACGGAAAATATAATATTGGATTCGCTAGGTATTATCCAGCACCATGTATATGGGACTTAACGTCCAGCTCGCCTCCTCTCTACCTTCCAAAAGATATTGACTGACTAACCTATCTGTCTGGATATGGTTTTATAGTTTTTACGGACGAAGACTAACTAGTCATACTTTTATTGGACATGAATATGTACAATCACATGTTCTATATTGTTTCGTTGTGTGATATTTTGTTAATCATGTAACCGACAAAGTGTTTACTCATTGCTATTTTAATCTGTTTTTATCAGCAAGGTACCTGTTATTGCACTGATTTTATTTATGATCATTGATTATTTAAGGACCATAGACGGTGATATATCATTACATATCTATCTAGATTGATTGGTATGCTGTGTTTTCAGCAACCTAACTAAGTTAAGGCAGCATCATTTATTTGTATTTGTACTTGTAAATATTTATAAATAAATTGTTTCTCTCTTCTCTTACAGCTGGGGAGAAAAAATTTCGATTGCGTCAAATTTCGTAATTGTATTTTCCCGAATGGTTTATATGTATATGCGTATGGTGTGGGTTTAACAAAATATGTCATAAATGAAAAATTATAGAAAGTGAAAATTTGGTATTCCGTTTAGATGCTGCCCACCGCATCAGACAAGAAGATTTCGAAAAAATCCGTCAACTGGAAGTGCTGATTTACTGAGCAATTTTCACTAAAATGGATTTTCTTTAAACTTCGTATTATTCGATCTACACACAAAAATATCTATCACTTTTATTTACAACATTTCCCCAGAAAAATTGATTTTTTAAGGTTTTTTGGGGGGGAATAGTTATGCGTTATGCTTTTCTTTAAAGTAAAATTTCACCGTAATATATGGTTCGAACACCTACTTAAATATTATTAAACATTGAATACATTGATACAATTCCAAATTTGAAAGTCCTGTTAACCGGAAGTGCGATTTTACACTATAAGTTTTTGAGTATTTGGAATTTTCCTCGAAAAGGTTACGATATTTTTTATTTTTTTATTGTAATTGCTTTATTAAACATTGAAAATACAACAAAGATACAATAATAAGCATATTACTTGCATAGCTTTGGCTTCTGCCAGGAGTGCAGGTATAAATATAAACAAAAAATCTTTCATATATTCAAAATTAATAATCTTATTTATACATATAATACTATAATGGGTACACATAAATATTTATATATACAATTTAATCAGACTGCTTTAAAAATTAAAGTTTTCCACTAGAAAGATCCTATAAAACAAAGCATTTTTTATAAAATTAATTAAATTACACCAATCACCTCCATTCAAGAACTCTATTTCCTGATTGAAATACTTGGACCTTTTATCATTAAATATAGGACAACGTCCCAGAAATTGGAACACACCCTCATTTTCTACTTTATTACAAAGAGAACATAAATAAATTTTGTCCTGTATATAAGGCTTATAATTTAAATTTAATAACTCTCCTCTAATTTTTATTAATAGTCCTATATCCTCCGTGTTTAGAGCCTTTACCGGGTAATTAACATCCAAGGAAAGCTGACGATAAATACCATGAAATGTACCTTTTAACGCCTTATTCCTTAGATCCTTACAATAAAAGTCTATTAACCATTTTTTTTTAATGCAATTTCACATTCTTTCCATTTATCCGGTGCGTTTACGTCCAGGCAAAAATTAAAATTAATTTTTTTAACCACACATTCCATTCCTCAAACCATGATATTTTCTTTCTTATTATTTCTTGGGCCACTAACTTAGTTAAACGGAATTCTTTTTGTTCCCAAGACCCTCCGAATATATTTAAAGTAAAGAAGGAAAGTGAAAGCATGAATTGGGGTGCACATTGTTTCAATATAAACCATATAATTTGGAGTGTTATGAGGAAGCCTGAACAACTTCTTGAAAAAAAATCTCTGTACCCTTTCTGTATGGTCCGAGCATTGGTATCCGCAAACCTGGCAACCATAAGTAAGGATGGAGCGATATACAGAACCTTAAACAGATCATACTTTGCAGAAAGAGGAATATCTTTCTTTGCTATTAAATTCGACCATACAGTATTAACGCTAAGCAAAGCTTGACGAGATTTACTATTCCAAAACTGGCTAAATGTCAAAGAAGGCTTAAGTTCCACTCCTAAATATTTACAGGAATTTACTACTTCAATTACCTGGCTCCCGTATCTCCATATTTCATCATGTCTAAGTCTACCGCTCCTTTCCCTGAATATCATGATTTTCGATTTTTCAAGATTCATTTTGAGATTTCAAGTAACTGTGTAGCTCACCACTTCATTTAAGGTAACGATATTAATAAATGATAAAGTATACGATAGTATTTTTTTAACATGAAATGCTTACTGCATTTGTAACTTAGCAATAACTTAGTATTTGTTATTTGCAAAATTTCACTGAAAAAAATTGATTTTAGCGGGTTTTTGAGGGTTTGTATCTATTAATTTAAATTTAAATTTGCACAAACTTTTGATGATTTTAATATATAGGGTGCTCTAATTAGGCGGCTCAGGTATATAAATAAATCCTTGTTTTATGACCAGACCAAATAAACATTGTAAACTTAGCAACTTTTAAGAAAGTTTGTCAGTTAAATATACTAATTGGTACAAGAGAAAGTCATGTGAGTGTTTCACACTGTTTTTTTTTAAGAGAAAAGCACTTTTTTAAGTTCCTTGATTCTAACATATAACTAGATAGAAATTGTTCTGATATTGATCCTTTTAACTTCAGCGGTCATGCAATAATCTCAGTATAATCCTGAGTTCTTCTGTTGAAACAAATCCAATTGTTTAATATAAATCGATGTTCTGTCTATATTCCAGTAAGCTTCTTCAGGATATTTACTGGTTGACTAACAGTAACTATCCTAAAAAAAAAAAAACTTATGGTCAAAACGTCAGTTTGCATTAAAAATTAAGGGACCCATTACCAATAATAATTTCTCCAAATATTCAAGGAGAATGGACACAATGTTTTTCGTCGTAATCATAATTCGGTGTCTAGGTTTTTTTACAATTAATTCTTTCCTCAGTTATTAAGATGGATTTAAAATAAACTCCGACAGTATGTCGGTTAGTATGTCGGGATTTTTAATATTTAAATAAGCGGTTGTTCTATTTATTTTTTTTTATTTTTTTTTTATTTATTTATTTTTTTTCTTAAGAGATGAAATAGCAAGCAGCCTATGATGTCTGAAACATAAAATATGTGGAACATTATGAGATGAAAACTGTGAACAAATTGACATCAATGAGCTAGACGATCAATCGGTTAATAACACATATTGTGTTAAAATATTTTTGTTGCTGATTAGATTGGGGACAGTAAGTTCAACTTAGAGAGGATTATTTGAGCTTAAAATTAAAAATTAGCTAATTATCATTGTTGCGAAGGAAATATTATTACTGTGATAGTATGTATTGTGCCCCCCGCCCCACATTTTGACACGCCTTATAGGCTTCAGCATACAAGTTTAAGCAACTATCTCCTGCCCAAACCGCTCTAAGGGTAATTTTTTTATAAATACGGGTCAAATTTTGGTGAATTAAATCAGTCTTTAACCAGTTTTCAAGAAAAATACAATCAAGTTTTTAATTAGCCTTCATCAATCAAATAAGCAAGAGTCTATTATTAGTCTTCAAACTTCGAGAGTCTAAATCCGCTCTATAAAAGTCTTGATCACAAAATTAATATCGACCAAAGGCTAACACCATCATTCTCTCTCTTTACTCACCATCTCTTCTCTTTACTTATATTCTCATTAGTAAGTAAAGCGTGAAAACTTAAATAGTGAATGTGAATTAGTAATTCTAAATCATTATTTCACGTGCTGTCATGACATACTTGATTCAATATAAGTTTATTGATATTAGATTGTAATTATTGTAAAATATTTACATAAGTAAATGGGAAACTAATACATGTCTGCATCATTAAAGTGAACGTTCTATACAATAACCCTATTGGTCTAACAACAGCCAACGAGAGTCAATATCTGTTATTAATAAATGATCCCTTATATTACAGTAATCATTGGTTTGTGCATAAAGTTCAAATTCCAAAATCCTGTTTGCTTCTATTAACAATTTATTTTCTTCAAACCTGGCTTGCTTATTAAATAATAATTATATTAATTTCACTTTTCCAAATTTCTCCGTACATATTAGATTTCTGTTTAGTTACAAACTGATTTGTGTTTCTTTCTTTTCTTTTTTTTTATTCAAGTCGCGTCAACATCTATGGTCATTGGGGCCCGGAGCCTTCTCAGTACACTGGCGGCCTCCGGACAGTGTTCTCTCATTACAGACAACACTGTCTATCACTGGACAGGCAGCTTGTAGAGGCTCCTAGGAAGTAAAAATCTACGAATAGCCCCAGCTGGGCTCGATCCCGGGTCCTCCGCGTGGGAGTCCAGTACACTAACCACTTAGCTATTCCCTTCCATTAAACTGATTTGCGATTATCGTTGCATATAAGGGCGGCCTGTGACTGGTTTATGATTAATTTGAATTTGATTTTTGTTGAAAAGTTGTTTATTTATTTATTTTTTTAATTAAATTTATATAACTTTCTTGCAGCCAACCAATTGAATGCGACTTCTACGTATGTCTACGCAGTTTGGATTGCACATGCCCTGGTCTTTGCACTGCACTGACTGATCACAAACCTATTTGGAATTTTAATTGTAATATCTAATATTTAACTAGAAATTGTATTGAATATTGTTGAAACGCATATATGTACATCATTGCACTTGTTCCGAACAATCACCAATGTTTGAGGCATTATTGGAACAAACCAATTAATTTGTAATATTCTGAAAAAATTGTGATATTCATTATATTAAAGGACAAATTATTACACGATAATTATATCACCTTTATAGTAGTTTATATATAGGGTAAAGCTAGGAGAGATGACGCATATTTCAATGTTATGCCCTGCATATAGGAGATATATTAAAGAGATAATGCTTATAAAACATATATGTCAACTACTATTATTTACAAAAAAATGTTATTTTTCAAAATAAAGACATTCTCATTTATTCCAGAAACAGAATACAAATACACTACTTTTGGCCATCTCTCCTACTATGGTAGGATAGATGACGCACCATAGGTAGGAGACCTCTCCACTGTGAAGGTAATATGGCTGATCGCCATGATACTTTGTAAACACTATGTCTACGAGTCCAACTTTAACGACAGCAGGAAATCTTTCATTTCAATTGCAATTAATGTAGTATATGATTGTAATTAAGTAGTTTCTGATCTCTCTCTACTCTTTGACTATCTTCCATGACGCGACGTGGTAACAAACAAGAGAAGCAAAGCCTCCGTCTTCTCTCCTACCCCCGTCATCTCTTATACCCTAAATATCTTATAACACGAAATTGAAGAAATTTTTTTAATAGTAAATTAAATTGAGGACGTAAAATTTGTGTTGGATTTTCTTTTGTATTAATATGTATATAAAATTTGTAATTACTGCAATAAAATATTATAATTTTAATAATAAATTGTTTTATAAACATACAAATTATATTAATACTTAAAACAAACAAAACACTTTGTATTGCAGATTAAAATTTTACAAACGCTAAAAATAAACACAGTTTTATACATCACACTAATTACTTAGCTGGGAAATTTCTCTTACTTAAATGTACCAATTAGTGAAATCTGTGTTAACTAGGCTAAAGGATTTTCTCCCATTCCTGTTTAGCTTAAGACAGGGGAAAAATTATACAGAATTAGTCATCAGAATGTAATGACTGTATTAGCTTAGGCGCTTTTCTGTCTAAAGAAGCTTAAAGGTTTTTTTTTTCTTTTTTTACGGATTACGGTTTTTAATCTGAAGTAAAATTTATTTAAAGAAAAAACATGATCATTATGATATTTTGAATAATTTATTTTTTAAAATCCAGTTGATGTTTTTATTTATGTCGTCCTTAATTGTTTATTTTTTTCCATTCCACAAATTTTTAATTTAAATATTTATATATTAGACTTTATTTGGGTATCCATTTAATGAAATATTTAATATAAGTAAAATTTTTGGAATTTGACAATAAGATTCTCACAAATGACACAACTCAATAAACGTTTCTGGCTGCTTAAGAGACTCCTAGACAACAGAGCTGAACACTCGCTGAACAGCAAAAGACTTTTTTTCCCCCAGATTGAGGTTTTCCTCGCCAAACTACTTCATTGTGCGGACAGTAATGTAAAATTTAGGAATTAAAAATATGTTCTTCATTTCTCTCTGTCTAAAACATCCTCCTCCGTCAATCCATATCCTACCATATCTTCCTCGACAGATTTTTTCCATGCCAGTCTTGGTCGTCCATTCTTTCTTTTTCTTTCATCGAATATCTTCATTTCTTACTCTCTCCCGTCTAGACTTTCTCGCCACCGACGTAGGAAATACATTTCGGTGGATAGTAGCTTCCTTTTTTCTTGTGAGCCAAGAGTCCCATGCAGCATCATATTCAGTACTATGTCACTATATATAAGCTTCTTCGTTCCCTTTAATATATTATTACTTGTAACATGATTTGTATGGGGGGGGTACATTAAATATGTTAATTAATAATTACTTATTATAATTTCTATTTGGATATTCTCAAAAGGGATCTCGTGAGGTCTGTGTTTATATAGAAGTTGGAGAGGATGAAAAAACAATTAAATATATAGATTCAAAAAATATATAATTTAAATAAAAGTATATGTCAAAAATTAATATATACAATATTGTGATACAACAACATAAGTGTCTTGTCATTTAGGAGAAACTGCTTTTTATAAAACTTACATATTTTACATATGTTCTGACTTGAAGAAGGTTGGGTTTCTTGGGGCACTTCCACCACTCACTGCTGTAACATGGCTTTTTCTAATGACAGACTTCACTCTGTTTTTAGTACAAATTTTGAACCGACCCCCTTTCCTAAAAGGGTCCACCTTATATATTCTACCTCCACCCTGGAGAAAATGAGAAGAGGGAAATTCCCTTTGTCCTAAATAAATATAGTGATAGGGGTAGGCCAGGTATCTCTGACTCAACTAACTGTTTCTTTTGTGCCTTCCAACCTTCAAAAAACCCCAATTTATAAACATATACATTGGAAAAATTCCTTACATTACAATCATAATATATATAACAAGAATATATTTCGATACAATTTACATTTATTAATTCGCCCAAAGATGTACACATTACATACTCCATAAAATGGAATTCAGCATGCTGATGACTTTCCGTCCTTCCATTACCCTTTTGTTAATTTCTTTTTTTGAGGAACCATTCGATTGCAGAATCGAACCCAGATATTTGAAGTGGTCAACCGTTTTTATTTCGATCCCGTTGAGGGTAAGAGAGTTTCCACATAATCTGGCGCACATAAATGCTGAGGCAAAAGACTTATCTAATTTATATTACTACTAAACAAATCTGGGCATACGGTATTGAACTATTAGGGTTCAAACAAAATGGTAAAACCTCCAAAGTATCCAATCCTTACAAATCCATAATTTTCCGCTATATAGTTAATGCTCCCTGCTATGTCTCAAACCATTCATACCAAAATTAAACATTCCTTTCGTCTACCAAGTTGCTCAAACCTCGTATTTTAAGAAATTCCATCTTAACGTACTTCACCGTCCATTCCATTATTACAGCATCTATTTTTTAAGACTGTTCAGATAATCCTCCTACACATCTTAAAAGATAGTGGCTTCGCCATCTTCTCTCTGGCGATGAGTGTGAGACTAAGTAGTCGTGGTGATTTTTGGAGTGTTAACACTGGGTAACTTCTCCAAGCTTGAGTGTTTTGTGGATAGTCGTCTGTGATCATTGTGGACATGTTAAACAACAAGCCGCAATTCATAATGTCGTGTTGCTGTATTCATAACCAGAGTTCGCTAAAAACTATAGCTTTCCCATTTCTTTTTTCCACTCCAGTTCACAACCGGTTGTGCGAACGTGTTTTTTTTCTTTCTACTTTAGATTTAAATCATTTCTTTTTTTCTATTTCATAATTCTGCGTAATTACTCTCGTAAAGACTAAATCCTGCACCTTCTCCGTATTTGTAAATTTTTTATCATGTAAAAATTTGGCCATGGAACAAAAGAGATAGTAATCAGAGAGTGCCAAATCTGGGTTGTGAGATGCGTGAAGGAGGAGCTCAAAATTCAAATCTTCGATTACTGAGAAAGTTTGACGTGTCGTGCGCGGCCTTGCGTGCGTTGTCTTGTTGAAGGAGTAAATGAGTAAAATTTTAAGTTTAAAAATTATTTATGATTTTATTATAATTGTATTAACAGCAGTTAATTAAAAGTCGTATAAGTGTTCCTTCTATTAGAGAATTGTACTATTGTATTGTTTTCTCAGGTATTCTTGAAAACGGCTCCATGGTTTTTCTTTGAACTTATTGAAGCTTATTGGTCTCAATTACTGGTCCCTTTTATAAAACACTATTTTATACAAAATTTTGTTTCAGAGAAATTGATATTAGGTGCTTTGGTTGGAGGGATTCTTGACATTGACTTAAAATTTATTAGTTAAATGAAAAGTTATAAATTAGTTATAAGTTAGAAATTTTTTTAAATTATCAAATTTATTGAAAGTTTTCACTTCTACTGATAAGGGAACATACGCACTTTTTTAATTCCTATGCTTTTACAATATGTGTTATACATATGTTATTTAATACATAGTATATGTAACAACTTTATGTTCCATTACTGAATTTGAATTAGGTCATGTATTTGTATTTGGAATCATGTTACATTTACTAGTATCAGGTCATTTTACATAACTGTATCTAGTTAAAATTTATTGATTACCTCTGAAAATAGGTCACCATATGAAAGTTTAAAATTATAAAAAAAAAAATTTTCGATTTTGTTCTATAGCGATGGTAAAATGTTTGTTGTATTATTATTCTAAGCTAAGAATTTTTTATGCTTTGCTACAGTAATAATTGAAAATTACAAAGCATTTCAATAATCATCTTATGCAATTCTTATTTCTAACTAGCTAACTAGTAAATGTATATTTCCTATTTTGAGCTGCTTTAGTTCTTTTTGTCTTTCTTTTTTAGTGCACGTTGTTTGGTCCAGTATCAAAAAGATCTTATTGTTCAGTTTTTTATTCATACTGTATTAATTTTTTCATGCTGGCAAGATCTTTTGATTGCTTTTGCTATTTTGTTGTTTTGTTTTAAATCTCAAATGTTCTCCCTTTTATTAAAATTTATTAATCATTTATTACAAAAATTTCACTGAAAATCACAGTCATGAACAAGTTACTTTTATTGTAATGTAATTGATCACAACGAGAGAAAGAAACTTGCATTCACGAATTACCGGAGTTATTGTAAGTGATAGAATAATTCTTGCAAGAATTTCACAAGGTAGATATGTGGTATATGTACGTACTTGTTGGCAGAGTTGGGCAAATTGTACAATTATATATAATATATTTATGTTAATTGTATTAGATATTACAATTAAAACACCAAATTGGTTTGTGATCAGTCAGAGCAGTGCAAGGACCAAGGCATATGCAAACGAACTGTGTAAACATGCGCAGAAGTCGCATTCAATTGATTGGAACGTTATGTAAATTTAATTATAAAAACAAATAAATAAATAAAGACCTTTCCAACAAAAATCAATTTCAATTTAATCATAAACCAGTCATAGGCCGCCCTTATATACAACCAATTATGTAACTAATCAGAAATCTAATAAGTACGGAGAAATTTGGAAAAATGAAAAAAATATAATTATTCTTTAATAAGCAAGCCAGGTTTGAAGAAAATAAATTGATAATAGACGCTAACAGGATTTTGAAATTGAACTTTATGCTTGTTCATGTTTGGGGTAAATAACGTAAAATATAAAATACGTAGCTATAACCTATATTTCAGTTTTTTACTTTCTCTTACTCCTGGGAAGAGGATCCAACGATTTTCTTTAAACTTGCAGTGTGAACTACACATCTAAAGAGCTACAACTTCTATTTTGAAACATTCTTCCTGGTGAAGTCATTTAAGGGTACTTCTGGGAGAGGAGTGGGGTTATGTTTTTCTCTAAAGGGCTATCATAGTTGATTATACAATTCTACAATTCAAACAAAATTAATTAGAAAATTAATTGATGACCAAAATTCCGAGTTTCAAGAAAATTAGTAAACCGTAAGTGCGCTTTTACTGAATATTTTTTTTCAGTTTTCGAATTTCATCAAATTTGGTACACAAACTATAAAATTTATCAATTATAATTTTGAAAACTGGAGTAAGAGAAAGTTGTGTGAGTGCATCACACCAGATTTTTTTTTTTTTTTTTTCTGTAAATAGAAGTATGATGAAGGTTTACAATCTAAAATATTTCATATTTTTCTAAATATTTTAAAAACGGTATTTTGTAACTAAAGATCTGTTTTTTGGGAGTGGGGAGATTACCAGCTATTGACGAGATCTTGCCGCTAATCCCATATTTCAAACCATCACTGGACAAGTGAATTGTATGGTTTACCATAAATGGTGTTTTAATTTGTCTAAATCTAATTCGGAAATATGATTCTGTATTTCTTGTTGTACATTTGTACTCAAGTACATGTTCCACGTAACTTTTTGAGTACATATGTACTCTAGTTTATTTCCTTACTCCAACTTTTGAATATTTAAATACGCAAGTATTCATTGTTTAAGTACTTTTTGTAGTCATCCCTTTCGACTAGTATACGAGTGCTTTCTGTCCTTAAGTGGTTAGATACTTGAGTACGCAAGTACTATTTGAGTACATCTGTACTCTAGTACTTTTAACCAAGTATATTATTTTCAATTTTTTTTTTTCAAATTATAAAAATTGGAAAAAGATGAATTTTAACTTCTTCCATGGACTGTCATGGCGTAATGATAGTTATAATTTCGATGACGTACTAGCGAACCTCCTGTTTAATGGTGTGAAATATATTTGGTGTGGTGTGATGTTGTATGTTTGTATTAGCTTGTAGTGGCTTGAGCGGTTTAGTAAAAGGGTCTTGTGTTTGTAAGTTTTAAGAGAGAGAAGTAATAAGAATAATTAAGTAAACACTGGTAGATTAAATTAAAATAATATATTCTTTAAAGATATTTAAATGCTATTCAATAACTCTGTAATTAAGTGCAAAACTCTTATGTTTTAACTTATAACTGGCACAGTACTGATGTGTTCTGCTTTGGTGTCTACAACAAACTGTCTTGAAGGAATGTCTTCTAATTGTTATTTTAAATCTTACCCTGTGAGAAGAAGGGGTACACAATGCTATCAAGTTCATGAACTCTAAAGGACAACAGTGGTCTTCTACCTGAAATGTCCTTTTGCAAGGGAATGTCACATATTTTTGATATTTTTCAAACTAAATACATTTTTATATTTCTTGCATCCATCACAGTTGGATGAGTGGTGATTAGATTCCATCATAGGGGCGTCACCTTGCATACATATGATTTTGATACATAGTGTATCACCAATCTATCTGTGATATTAATATAAATATACATCGCAAGGCTAAACTTCTTTTAATTTCTTGTAGCAAATTGTTTTATATATTTAAGCGAGGTAAAACTGAAGCTTTTAAAAGATTGTAAGATTTAAATGAAGGCCATAAACAAGGAAAAACGGTGTGATAAGAGTTTTTGTGAAGTACGTGTAGTGGAATCGTTTATTGTGATCCCTAAGGTATGTAGTAGATGTCTTGAAGAGGACGGAAGTTAGTTTAGAGATTTTTGGAAGTTAGTGGTCCCTTGGTTAGTTCGGTGACCAGTGATTTAGGTCAGTGGCCAGCTTTATCGGTGCTTGCTTTGGTGTAAAGTATTGACCCTTGGTTTTGTTTGTTTAGCCGCGGCCTTGTCTTGAAGACAGCGGCCGGCTAGGCCACTAGTTATAAATTATCTTTTATTCCTGCCATCCTTTGTGAAGATAGCAGCTGGCTGGAACCACTTTGACATTGCTATGACCTTATGTCATTATATACGTATTATGTATTGACTGCAAAGAATAAAATTAATTTTTCAATCGATTAAATCAAACCAAATATTTACATTCAATAAAGTATATAGATAGTTAAATATTATGCGATAAGTTTATCAGAGAATTTCCTAGTATTTATATCATTCAGAGTGCCGAACCGGCCTAAGTATATATGTTGTCACTTTTACTTATTGTTTGTTTATATTTCTGTTTCTATGTTGTTATATTAAAATATCATGCAGTTTTCCAAAATTTCAATAATTGCCCTCCCCGACATTAATTTATATTTTTATATTTGCCCGATACACAGTAGTAGGGATTTTTGTAATTGTTGATTTTGTTTTTCTATCTTGTAAAGTTTAAACAATCTGATCTCAACAATATTTCAATTGAGAGACGAAAGCAAAATTAATCCATAGTATAATATAATAAATTTTCTAATAATATTAATATTAGTTATGTTTAATACGATATTAATATACAGGATGCAACATGTTACAACATGTGTGAGTACAATCTAATTACCATAATATATTCTATCTTTAGTGGCTAATAAATTACTAAGTGATATACACATAGAAATGAACATAAACTAATATATGCCTATAATCATAGAATATTATTCATATATTAACATATTTAGTATTCATCATACTCGTAATTTACTCGATACAGTTATTGTATCTATTTGCCTTCATATCTGATTGTATTAATATGTTGGCATAATATTTGAAATATAACAAAAATTTTTTTTTTGTTTCCTGCAGCATTTTTTGGTCATCGAAATGGTGCGGATATTCTAATTAATTTTCAGGATGTCTAACAGAATACAAAGTAAAGATACACTTACTATAATTTGGATGATTTCAAACTATAAATAGGCAAACTTTCGAACACAGCGAAGAACATAAAACCATAGGTGGCTATTACGAAAGAGAAATTTCTTGACATTTTCTAAAGCATTTCAGATCTAAGAATCATGTAATTTTGCTTTGGAAATTTTCATCCAATTTGCTGATTAACATTTGCATATATTATGGTACGACTGATTAATGCCCGAATGAATCATGAATAATGATTAAAGTGGCCGGCTAAATTTTGATTAATTTATTATATTACCCAAATTTAGGATATACATTGTCTTGGGACATTTTTGTGCATATAAAAGAAATCACTTATATCATTACCAGTAAACATTAAAGTTGAAGTGAATATAAAAATAACACACACAACAGCATTTCGAAAATAAAGCTCAAACATTTCCATCTTTGGTTATGAAACCGAAATTCGTCATAGCTCCGCCCTTGAGATACCTTCACAAGCGTATGTAAATAAATCTTGTATCAAAATATAAAGAAAACTAGTAAAAACCCAGCATTGTAGTTTTAATAATTTAAAGAGATAAACATTTTACAAAAAAAATATATATATATATATATAATGACCGAAATTTCTCTTTAAAAGCTTTGTATAATAAATGTACAATATGAACGAGCTTTCGACCTGGAAACCAGGTTATTTTCAAGTTAACACACACAACCAAATCAGGACAAGGTTACAGTTTTCTAATAGGTTATATCTCATAACTTAACTATGAGAGAAAACAATATCTATTATTAGATTGCGTAACATATACATATACATACATATATTTACAGAAACATGCACATCCACACATTTGCATTCATATCCACATCACACTGACAAAGAGCATTCTGGAGGGCGAAACAATAAATTATATAATACGTATATCAATGAAAATATAAAATTTAAATATTAAATTTTTAAATTATTGACCGAATCAGAACACGTCATCCAACATCTAAGATCACTTAAATGAAGTAGGAAATATGATGTAAACCATGGAAAGTCAAAAGTATTGAATGATCAATGTAAACGTTCACCTTGACGCTGAAGAACTTGACCCACACTAACTACATCAACAGTCTCACCACTGTGCTAGACCACCGTGAAATATCTAGACATTACTTTTACAAAAGACTCACTTGGAATCCTTATTCAAGACTAAAACGACAAGAGTTAGACCTAGACTTTTTATTTGACTACTATACATACGCTCTCGGAACTATGTCTGCGAGAAAATAAAGAGTTTCCTTTATTTGGATTCCCGGTCATGTGGGGATAAGAGATAACGAATCTGCCGACAAAGCTGCTAAAGAAGTGGCATCAATGTAGAGGCGAACGTGTCCTTGCAGTCGATTGGAAAGCTTTTCTAAAAAAAACAAAATCTTTCCAACTGGGAAAAGGAATGACAATCAGTGCAGCTGTCAAATAAACTAAGGAATATCAAGAGTACCACAAAGAAACGGTCAACCTCAAATCGGAAGTCTCGGCGAGAAGAAGTTGTCCTAGCGAGAATGAGACTCGGTCACACCATGTTGACATACAGCCACATATTCCGAATAAAACCTCAGCCGGTATGCAGCGCTTGCAATACGACATTAACGATACCGCATATTCTATTGGAGTGTTCGAAATATGTAAACGCGCGGGGAAAGGTAAATTTGCCGACCAGTCTTACAGATGTATTAGGAGACAATAAGGGCAATATCAATAAGACTTTCGAATTAGTTGCTTGCGGCTGTCTTGTGTATAGATATTTATTTTATAAGTGATATAAGGGAGTAGAGGAATATGATTAGACCTGGATTGTGGGTTTGCTGTAGAAATTGTTAGACTGGTGGGTATGGATATGCATCCCGGATGAGTGCTTACAAATTAGAAACAGGTGCAAAGGACCATAGCTGTTGGGCACTTAAAAAAATCCAGAAAAAAAAAATATTTAATGCATTCATATATGTAGAGAACTGGCAGTGATTTTCTTTTTTTTGTACAGGCAATTTTCTTCCTTATCTCCCTATATTTTCTTTCTATTTTCCACTCCGCCTTTCTCTGTAGTGAACGGTTGATGCACATGACCCTCTAACAATACGACCTTACTCATGTGACACTCCAGCAAAGCGTAGTATAGAATTCTTCTTAAAAACTGTGCCTGAAATATTTCTTAGAACGAAGATGGCTTTTGTCATTTTATCAGCAATTTCATCCACATCGATATGCCAAGTTAGCCCGAAAGGTGATACCCAAATATTAAACTTGGAAGCCTCTATACTCGGGTTCAAATCAAACATCAGTTCCTAGATCTTCCCCATGTTTAGCTTTAATCTATTTAGGCGACAATAATTGTCTCCATCAGCTTCATCTGAATTAATACATTGCAATTCCCTATGTATTGGTATCGTTTTATTGATACCGGAAGTTGAAGTGATGAGTAAGAGTAAGAGATTGTTAATTAGAGGGTAAGAGATTAGAGAGTTGGTATTCGAAATGCGTACTGCTGATTTATAAAAATATACTATATTTTAACAAATAATTTAAAGAGATATAAAATAGAAAAACTAAGATGCACAATTGTAAATAACTATAAGAATTATAAAATGAATATAAAATATTAAAGAAGTTGGTAAAGTGTTAAAACCTCAAATAGGGACGCGCTCGCGATGTAAGATGGTGCTTCTGATCTGAAAACTGATGTAGACGTTTGATGCCTGGTCGAACTGAATCCCTCCTCCAGTGGAGCGACGTGTTATATTTGCATCACACACACATCGACGCTGATGTGTAAGTACGTGTAACACTAAGACATCTCTTGTGGTATATTGACCCTAGGGGAGGTCTGTAGTTAACAAGGGCTGATTTGGCCAGGGTGGCGACGCCTTGTTAACAGATGGTGGGCCAGGTAGGCCAGTAAGCTATTATCTCTTGGCTGTATATTGATCCTTTTTGAAAGAAATACAAAAAGAGTTTGCCGCGGTTCATGACCTGCAGAAAGCGGCTGGCTGGACCCATTTCCAATTTTCAACCACTAGTTGTAATTTTTAGATTTATTTAAAAATTATCTCTTCTTTTTTTTTCTTGCTATCGCTATCACATCACACATATTAATAATCCGAATGCATAACCGATTTTCTTCAAATTTCTAGTTATTTTTTTAATTTATCAAAGATATTTTCCTTGATAGGCTGCTTCTTTTTGTGGTCATCGACCGGTTTTGGACGTTCGCCTATCATCTGAATTTTCTTTTTCAAAACAGTGTGATAACATAGACTTCCACAGAACAAATTCAGTTAATACACTGGTTTTCTAAAAGCGTTTTTGTTAAGACTTAACTAGGTAAAGAAGGGGTTTGTTACACCTGGGTGGGTAAACCCATGTTTTTCCTTTTCGAAGGCTATTGTAGATTATTTTTTGTTTTTTTTTAATTTAAGGCGCGTCAACATCTATGGTCATTGGCGCCCGGAGCCTTCTCGGTGCGCTGCCTGTAATCTCTCGTTACAGACAACACTGTCCATCACCGGAAAGTGAGCTGTAGATGCTCCTAGGAAGAAAAAATCTAAGGGTAGCATAGCTGGACTCGAACCCGGGTCCTCCGCGTGGGAGTCCAGTAAGCTACCACTTAGCTTTCCCTACCCTATACTGTACATTGTTCATTTTAAAAACATCCAACCAGTGGAGATGTGTAACTTAAATTTACGTTTTGAATAAGATTTACCTTGATAATTAATTACCCATACTATCTTACTATTTTATTTGTTAATTGATCTTTGATTGTGGAAGAAAGCGAAAGACCATTGTGTCAGTCGTGATCTAATGTGAAGTAAATAATGATAAGAAAACCTGTGTATTAACTGCATTTGCTTTGTGCAAGTCTATATTACCACACTGTTTTGACAGCCTGATGATTGGCGAATGCCCGATACCGATCTGTGACCACAAAAAGAACTAGGCTATCACAGAAAATATCTCTGATGCTTTCCCAGCTCTGCGCAATTCTTCCTCATATCAACAGTAAGAGAAAGTAAATTATATCCAATGTGTCCTTTTTAAGAGTAGTTTCATGTCAGAAAGGAATAAAAATAAAAAGAAATAAAAAATGGAAAAGAAGAATACTATTTCTATAACCTTTCATCTTTATTTCTGAAATCATATGGTGCGAATAAGGTTAGACCATTGAGGAAGGGACAGGGGAATGGGAGAAAAATATTCTCAAGAGTTTCTAGAAACAAATACTATACACTTTCGTTTGCTAGAAAGCCTCCTTCTCTAGAGTCCATTTCTAGAAAGCGCACACTACCTTCAAAAAACACCACTCTCTTTTGCCATTTTGGTCTGGTTCAAAGGGAATCTGGGAAAATGGAAACTGTTTTACTCCCAGTCACAGTACTGGGTTTCCAGGGCCAGACCTCTACCTCTCTACCGTATACCTCATACTCTTCCCAGTTCCAAACCTTCTGCCTTCATCTTTTCCTATCTTACTTACTCTCTCTCTCTCTCTCTCCCTCCCTCACAAACACACACACACATATATATATATTACTCTTTCTGCTTTACTACTACTACTACTACCACTAAAACATTATCCCTACTCCTAGTTTTACTCGTTACACCTTCCCCTCCATTCTATTTCTTGTTACAAATAAAGCTTGGGAGATCGATTACCCTTCTACCATTCTCTTCTTCTATAGCGCTATAACTCTCTGCCATACACTTCCAAGCCAAGCTTGTTGGAAAACTGTACAGGGAAATTACGTACCTACCTTGTGTGCTATATGGCGGGAGTGTAAAAGAGTTGTCTATAACCAGTCTACATTAAACTACACACACCTAACTTTTAATATATATTGTACATACGGCTGTAAATGATACACACTGTTCCTGACATATTTCTGAAACTTTTACTTTTATAAATATTTCTCAACATGGCCGAATTAGTTTTATAAAAATAAAAAAATAATAACACCATGGTATTTATCATTTTCATTTCTTCAATTTAGTGCAAACATTAATGCAATATGTAGAAAAGTCCTAATTGTATCCAGTTTTATATTCGATTCTAATGTGGAATTAATTGTTTTGACCATCAGTTTATATAGTGTGATTATAAATGAATGACCGGGGAATAATTTTTTTTAATGAATTACAAAACTGTTAGGAGCATAGTTAAGCAACGCCTTCTAAGTTTCGATTATTGGCAAGTTTCTTTCAACAGTCAAAATTAAATACATTCTACAAGTTAAAGGATGGTGATTTATCAAATTTTGAAACAATTAAATTTTTATACTGAAATTTAAATTTTTAATTTATTTACATTCTGCTTATTATTATAAGTCTTAATTTAATTTAAACATCTGTTCAATTAGGTCAATTCATCAATTTAAGGGTAAAGACAGACACAGCGGTTTTAACCGAAGCGTTTATCGAGTCGCGGTGCCCGAGTCGGTATGTCATGGAAAATATCATAATAGTGTAAAACATACACAGCGGTGTCGAGCATTTCGTTTCGTCTGGCAGTTTCAAAACAGCGTTGGTTCATATGAGGAATCGAGTCGGTTTAACTTACCCGAAGCGTAGGGTGTTTTAACGTGTTCAGATAGCTCTGTTCAGACACGGGCGTTTGTTGACTCATTTTGTTTAGAAATGGCTGGAGAAAAATTTGCTTATCGGATAGTTATTACCAAATTTTCCTCTAGTGTTATTGATTTTCACATGTGTATATCCCTCTTTGTTAGCTTTTCTTGCCAAATTGTGAGTAATTCATCAATTGTGAGTACTTCGCGACATCCTAGTAAAGTTGAAAAATGTTTCATCTTCTCTTTGTACTTCAGCCAACAACTTCTGAAAATGCCTTTTTTTTGTTGCCTTTCTTTGAAAATTGGATTATCCACATTCTTTGTTTTAGTTTTTTTTTATAAATTTCTCAATGCAAATACAATATTGACTAACACACCACGTCGTTCATATCACTGCACAAATCGCTTAATAAAACAGTTCATTGTGGTTTGTTAGAAACGCTAACGACTCGTTAAACACTTCGGTTGAAACCGCTGTGTCTGTCTTTATCCTAATGGTGTTGTAACTGTTTATTTCGAGTTATTTCCTAAATATTTTAATTATTTATTTACTACCTGTACATATAAATATACATTATGTAAACGTGAATGACGTCACAGATTGTGTACAGAATCAGACGGTTCAACAATCAGACTTGCGGTTGAGAGGAGTGCTGGATGTCTCTGGATATGAATAGGGATCTATGGAGCTAGTTGATCAAGTAATTGAGTGGCCAACATCATTTCAAGCTATATGGAGAAAATTGTCGTGCTGGGTGGATTTGGATAGGGCTCGAGCAGTAGTATTGGAATGAGTTACTAGGTTATGTGGTGGAAATTAAGGAAGCCAAGTATGGATTAGCTCATTAATGAAGGGGCATATTGAGGTCTCAAGGGAGAGTTAAATTTGAGACATTACAAGGAACGTTGACAATATGGTGAAAATCATCAGATTGAATTAATTGGATTCTCTAGATTTTGGATATACATTTTAGACTTTGCAACTTTCTCAATCTGCAATGTAATGATATATTTTGTAATCAGGTAATCATGAAAAAAGTTATAACTTTCATTTGAGGCAATATACCAGCAAAATTTATTTAAGAGATTTCTGGGGGATTAGTGACATTAGGTTTCCCTTTAAGTTCATTTCAGTTCAATATACGAGGGTCATTCAATAAGTAAGGAAACAAATCGCTGTAGCTCAGTATGGTTTGTTTAATCAATACAATAGTTTCAGTGCGTCAAGTTGGCGCATCAGCTATTCGAGAGTATTTGGTAAGCATAACCTCAAATGTATTCAGTTAACAATGGTGAGTCCGCTCGATGGTGCACCCCGGAAGAACAACGCTCAGTGATTAGATTTTTAGTTGCATACAGAGGGTATCAAAGGTAGTGAAATCCACGGCAGAATGTTGAAAATGTACGGGAATAATTATTTGAACCGTTCGAACGTTTACAAATGGGCAGAACAGTTTAAGAGTAACCTTGTAAGTGTCTGTTACGAGCAACGAAGTGGACGATCGGTTGAAGTTGCAACTTTCTCCCTCGAATCTCGCATTAACGCGAAGATCTACGAACCATCCACAGCCAGTATTACAATGACATGCTCAAAAACAAAGTAAAGCCTGCCATTCGAACGAAATATCATGGAATCTTGACTAAAGGCGAGATTTTGTTTCATGACAACGCGCGCCTACACACGGCACAATTAACTCAAGAAACATTTCAAAAAGTGGTGTGGGAAATTCTTCCACATCCCTCCTACCGCCCCGACCTCGCCCCATCGGATTTCTATTAGTTTGGACCCCTTAAAGAGGGGCCCTATGTTGGAGACATTTTCAATCCCATGAAGAAGTTAAAAATCAGGTGTAAAAATGGCTTCGAGATCTACCCAAAGAATTTTATGCCAGAGGCATACACAAATTAGAAGAACGATGGGACAAGTGTATAAATGTTGTTGGGAACTATGTTGAAAAGTAGCCAAAGTTTTGTATTGATTAAATAAATCGTTTTTTGAGCTACAGCGATTACTTGGTGTCTCGTTACTTATTGAATGATCCTTGTATTATGATTCTGTCGTCTATTAATTTGTGTAATCTATTAATGAGAACTTAATATGTTGCAGAAATTCTGCAAGTTCGGTTTAATTATTTTTCAGTATCCACACTATGTACTTTTTCAGTAATATTGGTAATACCCGTATAAATAAATAAACCTCAAATAATTATTGCAATAAATGCTCATCCTGGAGGGATACTTCAATATGAAAAAACAAAACTAATTATTGCAGTAAGAGAAAAGTCCTGTGATAATTCGTAAGAGTTTTTTTTATTAATATTTTTATAAAGCCAAATATACTTTTAAAAAAATAAAAAAAAGGTTAAATGTAAAGAAGCTATTTCTTCTTGTAAAGTAATTTAATTGTCCTAAAGAGTCAGATACCAGAGCTCATTTTACAACATTGATATTCTGTCTGAATTCTTCCAAAGTATGATCTAATTTTAGATTGAAGGACGGGCCAATATAAAAAGTATTTTCCCTTCTCTTCAATTGGTGAAAATAAAAGAAATACTTAGTTTTAGTTAAAACATAAGTCATTTCAAAATGTTACTACCCTTTTTTTTTTTTTTTTGAAATACGGGGGAAAATCTAATGTGAAAAACTTACACGATTTTAATTCTCATTGTTTTTTGTTTTTCCTAAGAATTTAGTTTTTTACAAAATGTTTGGTTGTCTTCTAAATTTTATAGTGTTTTCTGAATTTATAACTCTCATTTGTTTCTTTACAATCACAACATTCCTATTGCATAGTATGCATTATGCGCTGCTGTATCTTGGCTGCACCAGACCACAGTCATTAAGAACCTCCAAAACATTTACACATATAGAAATCAATTATTTTCAATATGGATTTTCTGAACAACTAACAGATCCAATTTAAAACAAAATTCATATTTTACAATATTTTTCAATAATATTTATAATTTTACAATAATATTCTCCGCTCGTCAATTTCAGTAATAAAATTATTCACAGAGAACTAAATAAAATTTCACTTCTATCTGAAATTTGTAAATCTTCCTATAAATGGATTTTTCTCCTAAATATTTCATCATATCCTATAATCCTTTAGCAGAAGATCTGTTCTTAATCAATCTTTTTAATAATTTTTAAAAGCGGAGGAAATCATTGGCGGTTGGTCCCACGAATCTACTGCAATGAATATCACCATTTATGCACCTAAAGACATTTCTATTTGTCAGTTTCTATTTACACAATTGCCTATTAGCCCATATGTAAATATGCAGGTATATATTTATGTATATTTATATTTCAGATATAGGTATATGGTTTTTATTATATATGGTTTCTCTATAATATATGGTTTTTCATTATAATCGTTAAGTTGGGTCGAAGGGATGGTAGGAATATCAAGTACCCCATCCCAAATTGCTTAAATTGTATATAATAAGTATAGTGAGTGTTCGGGTATGGCTGCAATTAGTGTGAATGTATTTATTAGCGCGAATGAAATGGGATCAGTATGAATGTATTTATTAGCGTAAATGAAATAGGTTAGAGTATGTTTTCAAAATTCGTTGATTTTTTTTTTTTTTTATTATTTGTAAATTTGTAGTGGTAAGCGAGGTATAATGATGGCTATGGCCTAACCGGGTAATGCAAAAAAAAAAAAAGAGTAAATATGCAATAAAATAAAAACATATTTTACTAGGAGGCTCCGTCCCTCTGTCCGCCTATAGCAACACAACCCCATGAAAATATGTTGTAGAGTGTGAAGTCTTCAATAATATTATTATTACTATTATTATTATTTTTGTTGCAATCATTTCAGTAATTTAGAAGATTAATAGTTTAGGCATCTTAAGGCATCTTTAAGATCCTGTTACCACAGGGAAGGGAATAGCTAAGTGGTTAGCATACTGGACTCCCACGCGGAGGACCCGGGTTTGATTCCAGCTGTGGCTGCCCTTAGTTTTTTCCTTCCTAGGAGCCTCTACAGCTCACTGTCCGATGATATGGACAGTGTTCTCTGTAACGTGGCGCTAATGCCATAGGTGGCTCCGGGCGCTAATGCCATAGGTGTTCGCGCGCCTTAAATGGAAAAAACTGTTACCACTATTACTAGAAATGATATTCTAAATTGTCTAAAACTGGTTTGGTGGAATATGGACCAGCGCTCACCATCCATATTATTATTTTAATGATCTCTTCAATAAATGTTAACGGTAATCCCCGAATATACCAGAAAACTGAAAAACACATTTCAGTAAAAATGCACTACCGATCATCCAATTTTTTTCAAACTTGGAATTTCAACAACAAATTTAATGCTAATTAATATTATTTAGATGAACAGAATTGTATAGTAAACTGAAATAGCACTTCAGAGGAAAACCTAACCTTAACTCTCTCCTTAAAAGTCCTTTAAATGAATTTTTCCAAACAAATGTTTTAAATAAAAATTGTAGATTTTTGTATGTGTAATTGGTATAACAAGTTTGAAGAAAATCGCAAAAAAAAGTGAACAAACCACTTAGTAAAGTGGTACTTCAGGTTGAGGAATTTTGACAGATGACTGTCGGATGCCATGGTGATACCTAAACGGAATATCAAGTTTGAACTTTCTAAAGTAAGAGAACGTAAAAAATGCAATTTTTTTATAGAGAAGAAAGGAAGCGTAAAGGAATTCCATTTACCTTCATTAAATTTGATTTTATATTTTTTTTAACCATCTAACCAAAATACTAAGATGATTCTGTATATTTCTGTGGGATATCTTTGGGTTGTGGTTTGTGAAGAGTCTTGCTGTATTGTTTGCATAGGTGGAAAGGAATGTTTTAGGATTCATCAGAGACATTTTCCGTGGTAGCCTGCTTCATTTTGTGGTCATCGACCGGTTTCGGGCGTTCGCCCATCTTCAGGATGCGTTTTTCAGACAGTGTGACAACACAGACTTGCACAGAGCAAATTTAGTTTACACACTCGTAACTAGGAGGCTCCTAGTTTTTAGATTAGATGTATGTCGTGTGAATTTTCATAGGATAGGGCCTAAAAAAAAAATATAACGGCCCTTGCGGAACCTGGTTCGTTCCTTTGGAAAGAGAGAAATATTATCTGAAAGTAAGGGTCAGTGAGGGTTTAGGGATAAGATAGTGTATAAAAGGGAATTGTTTATCGTAGGTATGCAAAATCAAATCTCATAAATAGTTCTAATTTTCTGCTTCTCAGAAAAGTACCTTTTCTTTATACCCATATTCATCTTAATTAGCAAGTTCTAATGCTATGATTTCGGACTGAAATATGATCACTTACACTTACTGTAGATTCTGTATATGTTATTTAAAATTTGAAATACAAATGAAAGGCTGTATTAATTAATGATACCATTCCGTTAGTTTTAGCCAAAGAACTATTGATTAGGTACTTCCATCATTCGTAATATTTGATTCATGATTTGCGTTTTCCTGCTCATTTGTTTTATAGTAATATTACAAAGCTCACTCTTTACCAAAAAAATTTAAAAGTGGATGAACTCTGCCACCTATTTCCATCTAAATCGGCGATTGAATAAAATAAGTTTAATTTTAAATATACAAAAAAAATATTCAAATGGCCAAACGATACAGCTCTAGACTGGCAAAATTTCCTAAACAGCATAAGACATCTTTGCTTATTCACTAATTAGTCCAAAAACTGGATCAAATAACTTGATCATTTTTTTGGAACAATTCAAGTATTTTATTGTTAACATTTCTATAAAACTAAATAAATAATAAACATATTGTTGAATACAAATGATAATTTGAAAACGGATTTACAATAGATTTGCTATTGAAATTCATCGAACCATTAAATTACTAACACTTGTTGATTGATTTTGGTCCTATTTACTTGATTAGTGGAATTGCGTTTCACTGGTTTGTTCAATTATTCTTAATTATTTATTGGTTCTATGTATCATTATCAAAGGTTGCTAGTTATCAGCAAATTTATCAAAAACTTATTATTTTTTTTTCTAAATTTGGCATAAAAAAAAAAAACTACATTTATTAGAATCTGAATTGGAAATTTATTAAGAATCAATTTTCTTGTATATTCCATTATATTTGAGAATTATAATAAAGATGTAAATTAACTTTCTTTAATCGAAATTTACTTCATTAGTGTTCATAGTCTCGAAACTAAATATCATTTAACTAATGACTATGTTATATGATATTTAAAAAACCGAAATTTGATAATCCGCAATTGATAAAATATAAAAAATTCCATTTTAATGATAAATTGTTCTTATAGTTATGTTGGCGTTTTATCAAAGTTTATATTGTGAGAAGTATACTGGAAGAAATGTGGGTACAGTTTTTATTTTAATTATTATTATTATTTTAAATCAATTAGTTGTTTTAAGAAGAATATGGAATAGTATTAACTTGAGAGTGGGTGAGATAATATTCTGAACGGTGACTTCCTTGCCGTGTTGACGTGGCGTGTTAAGCCATTAGACACTGCACTCATCACACTATCCTTTGCTATCCTTCTTAATTACTAGTTTCACCTTTCTCACTCCTCATCAGCTGCTCATCTCAAACCACTGCAACTAATAATGACAACATTATTGATATGTTGCGAAGGTAACTTTCTTGAACAAACTCGAATTAAAAAATGAAATTAATCAATTAAAAAAAAAAAAAAAACAGTTTTACCAAATGTTTAATTAAATATTATATATTTCCCGTTTTTTACTTCCCCTTACTCCTAGTGAGAAGAAGTATTGCAAACGTGTCAAATATTCTAAATTGAGGTTCTGATTGAAACCTTATGAAACGGTTCAACAAATTTTCATAAACTAACTCAATGAAACAGAAGTAAGATTAGACAGGTCTCAAGTCTCAAGGCTGAAAAATTGGGTTAATATAATCTAACAATTCCATTTAGAATTTGTTCTTAACACCGCTATCCTTGCATCCAGCTCTGATCCCATAAATGCCTCCACTCTCTTACAGACTCATTTAAATAAAATATCTTGGGCCAAAAGAATGGCGGATTAAATACAACCCACAAAAGTGTCAACAAATCACCTTTACTCTGCATCGTGCCTCCTGTCTTTCAGTAACCTTCAACTCAATAACATTCTCTCCTGCAAACTTAGTTCACTACCTTGGGATGTACATCGACAAAAGACTAACATGGAATCCACATACAAAACTAAAAGGACTGGAACTTAACAAAGGAATAAGTTACTACTCAGACTAATAGGAAGACGATCGAAACCACCTCTTGAGCACAAACGACTAATATACAACTGTATACTCAAACCGATGTGGACTTGAACTGTGGGGTTCAACCAAGCGCTCAAATTTCCAGAAAATTCAGTGTTTTCAGTCAAAAATTCTCCGTCAGATAACAGATGCTCCATTTTATGTCTCTAATAGGGCCCATCAAAGTGCGCAACATATCGTTGTGCAACGATGCGTTGCGCACGTCGTAATCCATACTTCTTGAATAATGTTTATTCAAACTTTAGTATTAAGTTGCGAGTTGTGTGATAAACAAATCTTCAAGGGCATTTGCAACAATAATTATTGCGTGTACCCTAGATGATATCGATGATAATCTTATTAGAATTAATTTTATTTTTTTAGAATTTATTAATCTAAATTTTATTTAGATTTAATCTTATTAGTAGTTGTGATGGTTGGTTCCGCAGAGCTGGAAAGCATCAGAGACATTTTCCGTGGTAGCCTGCTTCATTTTGTGGTCATCGACCGGTTTCGGGCGTTCGCCCATCTTCAGGATGCGTTTTTCAGACAGTGTGACAACACAGACTTACACAGAGCAAATTCAGTTTACACACTGCTTTAATTTTCCTTACTTCTGGAAACCCTCTGTATAATTCAATAAATTATTTCTAAAATTCTCTGTTTTGAACAGTCGTCATGGCACATACACTTATTATCTATCAGTTCTACACGGTTACTGATCAACTGAAAACTATTGCTCAATGTAACACAACTCGTACATACACACTGCACAACGCTCACGTTGCACACAAAATTTCAAACAAATTTGAAATCTATCAAACATTTGCGCAACGCATCAAACACTGCTCCTGTTGTGCAATTTGCTTGATAATGTATGGGCCCTATAACTAACTCTACCCTCCACAACGATCTCAAAATCCCATATGTATGTGAAGCCGTCAAAACTAAATAGAAAAAATTCTACGACTCTCTCTTGCTTTTAACTCTAATCCTCTTGTTCAAAATCCCCCCTCTACAAACTATACCAGATAATCCACCCCGTCGACTGGGCCGCTGTTGGCCCCGTGAGAGTGTTACCGCTGGGTAGCTTCTCACCTCCAGCCAGTCACGTCATTCATCATCACACATATCATTATATTTACTTATGTAGATGTGAAATTCCAAATAAAAGAAAAAAAAAAGAATATTTTTTAAATACAAAGTAAAATCGGCCTATATAAAAAAACATGAAGTTTGAGTAGCAAAAAAAAAATAGTGTAAACGTACACACAGCTTTGTCTTACTCTAATTAATTCAATTTAATCAAGAATTTTTCTTTATAATTGTAACGTTACCATGTTTAATTGGGCTGGTCATGAAAATTGAGGTGGGGGACTTTACTTGTACACCAGGGCGGCCTTGTGGAGGAGCACTGTATGTCAAAAGCTTGTGTAAATTTAAATTGACAGCCCCACAATACCTCATTAAAATCAATTTTCTATGAAAAATATCTCAAATAAAAGTGATAAGTTTCTATTTATGCAATCAGCATTTCAAGTTTAAAAAAAATTATTGTAACCGATATCGAGATAATTCCAAAAAAATAAAAAACTCAGAAACCTATTTTGTAAAATCGGACTTTCGGCAAAGCGATTCATATTTAGAATTCTATCTAAATTATTATATAGGTGGAAAAACCATGAAGTTGTACTTCAGAGGAAAGCATAAATTTATTATTCCCCTCGGACCCCCCAAAACTTGAAATTTTCACGGAAAATATTTCAAATAAAAGTGTTAGACATTTATGTGTGTTCTACAGTATTTGGAGTTAGAAAAAAAAAGAATAGTTGAAGCCGTTTTTGAGGAATTCGTGAAAAACTGAAGTAAAGTCGTCAACAACTGAAGTCGCAAAATTCGCTTGATTGGATTTTGCCGCAAAAATCTTCATGTCTGATGCGGTAGTAGTACTTAGGACAGATGTCCAGGTTTCTGCTGGTTTTGTTTCTGAGATATTCCGTTAACACATCACACACACACACACACAAACCATTCTTTAAAAACGTTTTGTTCGTAATCAGGTGAACCTAAAACATGTGTTTTGGATTGAAAACTCATTCTCGAAAATCTGGCAGGAGTAAGAGAAAGTAAAAGAAAAAAAAAATCTGGTGTGAAACACTCACACAACTTTCTCTTACTCCAGTTCTCAAAATTATAATTGACAAATTTTATAGTTTGTGTACCAAATTTAATGAAATTCGTCGAAAACTGAAAAAACTTCCGGTTTACTAATTTCTTTGAAACTCGGAATTTTGGCCATCTATTTATTTCTAATTAATTTTGTTTGGATGATAGAATTCTATAATCAACTATGAATAGAACACTTTGGAGAAAAAACATAACCCCCTCCCCTCCCCTAAAACTGCCCTTAAGTGAATTTTCACAGAGAGATGTTTTAAATAAAAGTTGTAGATCTTCGTATGTACGTAGTTTCAAGAAAATCGGCGAAGGCATTTTTGAAAAAATTGCGAAAAAGTGAAAACATCATTTAGTAAAGTGGTAAAGTAAACGCACTTCTGCTAATCCGATTTTTTTCAAACTCGGAATTTCAACAACATATCGAATTCTAATTAATATTATTTAGATGAGAGAACTGTCTAATAAACTGAAATAACACTTTAGATGAAAAACCTATTCCCACCCCTCCCCCATAACTGCCCTTAAATAAATTTTCCCAGAGAAATGTTTCAAATAAAAGTTGTAGCTCTTTGCACATGTAGTTGATATAACAAGTTTGAAGAAAATCGACGAAGCCATTTTTGAGAAAAACGCAAAAAAGTAAAAAAAATCAACTAGTAAAGTGGTACTTCCGGTTGAGGAATTTTGACAGATAAGGTACAGTCAGATCCCATGGTGATTCCTAAACGGAATATCAAGTTTCAACTTTCTGCGGTTTTTCGTTTTTGAGCTATGCTGTTCACATACACACAGACCATTTGCTAAAAACCACTTTTTGGGACTCAGGGGACCTCGAAACGGATATTTCCGATGAAAACTCGATATCGAAAATTGACACGATTACAATACTTCCTCTTACTAGGAGTAAGACAAAGTAAAAAAAATGGAAAATTTCTGTTTAAAATTTCCCATCACTATGTTTATTAATCAGCTGTTCTAAAGATTTTCTACCATATAAATTTCCCACGAAATCTAAAAATGATTACAACAATATTAGTACATATCATACAACATAATTATTATTAAAAGAATTATTTTCAAATTTGCCCACCAACAGCCAGCACTGTTACTTTATTTCTAAGTAAAATAAATAAATTCCATTACTTAAGTTTGTTATTTATCTATATTTTTTTTTTTTATACAAAATTTATTTAATGATCTTTGATTCAACCTTTGAAGAGCAAAATCACTTCCACTGAAAACTTCAACAAAACTAGCAGTAACTCACCAATTGCCCCAAAGTAACTTTTCCTGAGTCACACAATAGTATCCTATCAAATATTCTATAGCCACTTAAAAGTTTTTCCGTCTCTTTTATCCTTGAAATATTTTCCAAGCCATTTCTATATTTTCATAAAAAAAAAAAACTATTATAGCAATGAATCAAATTGCTTCAAGAAATTTTAACTTTCTTTGGTCCATATAAACTTTGCAATTTAAAATCCATATAAGTAATTTCGAAATTATCAATATATTAAAATCACTTTGACATTTTACAATCGTAAGTGTATTTTGCTAAATTTCCTCCATGTATATTTTTGGAATATTTTGTGTGAAACAAGCCAACAAATTCGCCACTCAAATGCTGAACTAAATAGTTTCAAAATACCAGCCTCAGTAAACGCCACTATTATGGCGAGTGAGAGTGTGTGCATTATGTTCGCAGATGATTTATGAAATTGGGTGCCCACACTCTGGAGCCGAAGGTGGGATTGGAAATTTCACTCGTCTCAGCACTGGCGTTCCTTAATGATGCAAGGCTGATGTAAGACGTTCTACGGATCCCAGCCATGCTCTAAGTGTTGAATCTCTTTGGAGGTTCTAGAATAGAATAGAATAGAAATAAAAATATTATGCAATAAATATACAAAATAAATAATCAGTTTATGACAAAACTTGTTGTTTCTAAAAACTTAAAAAAAAGTTGTTTCTAAAAAAGTTCTAAAAACACATATATGTGTGTGTGTTATCTTTTGGGGGGAAATAAATTAAATTAGGTATATTAATAAATAATTATTATAATTCATATTGGGAATCTTCTCAAAAGGGATCTCGTGAGGTCTGGTTATCTGAATTGAGCAAGGGATAAAAAATAAGCAGAAAATAAACATAAAAAGAAGAAATACATATAATTTGAAGATAAATTTAGACTACAAATAAAATCTTATTCTTTAAACAATAGAAATACTAAGCAACAATTATGATGCTTTGACATATTTACTTACTTTTTTATTCTCTTCCTCTTCTACCTTGCAGTATAGAGGATTTGCAAAAGAGTCGCCATCCATCTCTATCTCTGGCCATTGATTTAGCCATGCCTACTGTCATGGCAGTTTCCCCTAGGCATTCTGTAATACTATCTAGCCAGGTGATTCTTCTTCTTCCTCTTGATCTCTTACCAGTAAACCTAGCTTCATAGGTGCCTTAAGATGCCTTGCATGTTCCATCCTTATAATATGCCCAAACCATCTTAGTTGGGTGCGTCTGATTCGCTCCACAACCCAGATTACTTCTAATAGTAGTGTTCCTGCCTCGGTCCCTTCTTGACTTACCCTCCACTCTGCGGAGGTATCGCATTTCAGCCGCTTGTAGCCGGCTTTCGCAGCTTTTCGAGAGGGCCCAGGATTCACATCCATATGTAAGGGTTGGGAGATATATTAAAAATCCTTAGCTTCGTTCTCTTAGAGACCTCTCTTTTGCTAATGAATTTTTGGTTGATGGCTTGGAACAACCTTCCAGATGCCGCACACCTTGCAATCAACTCGTCTTTGAACCCTTTGACATACTTACAATCTTAAAAGTGTTTGACTTGAAGGTTGGGCCTTGAATTTCGTATAGCATTTTAAACACTTACATCAATCGACAATGAGCATTCTTTCCTGAATTACTAAAATTATTCTTCCCACCTATTTGAGGCTCTACATATATAAAATCCCTCCCTCTATTGAAGAGAGAAAGGAAGGGAAATTCCTTTTTATTGTACTAAAGATATTCTACCTTCCTAACAGTTTATTATTGTTTTCATCCAACCTTCGAAAAAACCCAGGCTTGATGTGGCTCTAAATAATAAATCAATATTAAATATATTTTACTTATAAATACAAAGACATAATTTATATGTTTTCATGGATTCTCCCCAAGATCAATACATTACAATGCATTATCTAGCCACTTCATTTGAGAGGCTGAAAGTATAAAAAGAAATAAAAACCGTTTAGTTCTTGTTTCGGAAAATATCTCGATACTTCATAATCCTCTTTGTCCAATAATCTAGAATGGATTAAAAATTTTTCTGAAAAGAATCTCAAAGAGCTGCATTAAAATCTTCCCAAAACAATGGATGAAATTAATAGCTAATATAATGTAAAATATAAAATAATCAAAATAATAAATTATATTTAATTATATTATGTCAGAAAGCATATGAACATGTTTATTGTTTAAAATGTATAATATTTGTATTGAACAAATAGGATTTCAATCAGTGGATGTCACAGACGGCAAACAATATATAGAGACATATCTCGATAAAATCAGAGATCAATCGGTAGGTATTTCCGCTCTATTCAACATTGTCATGGAACGTTACATGACCATGTCTACGGTTAAGTTTACCAGTCCGTTAGCCGCTAGATGTCATCGTTTTTTTATTATTTAATATAACATAAAAAAAAATATATAATGATGTATATACATTTTGAATCCTACACTTATTAATGTTATTTGTAATTTATTTTCTTTTTTTTTCATTTTAAATTAAAATAAATGCTCGAAAGACTGTTAAAGGAGCCTAAAGGAATATGTTTTAAAGAATATTAAAGTTCCAATAATATTTAGCATGAGAGGCTTAACTAGTAGTTAGTTGGAACATACTACTTTGACTATACGAAAGATTAAAACAGATCTATAGTGGAAATCGTTTCAGCATATTATTAGAGTTAATTATAGCGATTTATACTTCCAATAGCTTTGATTTGGGATCGTTGAGAATCACGTAAAGTAGGATCTCCATATAATGGCAACAGGAAACGATGATTGAACTTGTTGTGGAAATGATAGACACAAATTTACTATTTGCTTTTTAACACAATTTATATATTTACGATTTCTGAAGTCAGGATGAAAGAGGGAAATGGCCGAGCGAAGAGTGATGATGTTGGCTGCTGATGTTGCCTCTGTTAGCTAAGAATCATGAAGTAAGTTAGATAACGATTTAGATGAGCTAGCTCTGTACTAACGGTCTTTCATTTAGCTAGTTTGTCTTGATTGATAAAAGAGCTTTGGCAAAAAGCAAGTGAGGACAGTTAACTTGATGAAATACTTTGAGAGCTCTGTTTTAGACTCTTGTTAATAGATACTATGCTGTTTCCAGGCTGAATGCTATTTGCTTCTTGATAGTTGATTATTAAATTCTTGATTATTGATTTTTTAATCTACTGCAAATATTGATTTAATGTTGAAAAGAGGGAAGGGACTAGCTCAGTAGTTAGCGCGTTGGACTCCCACAAGGAGGTTCGTGATTCGAGTCCAATGCGGCGCTTAGATTTTTTTTCTTCCTGGAAGCCTCTAGAGCTCACAGTCCGGTGATGGACAATGTTATCTGTACCGAGCGAACACGAGAGGAGCAGTGCACTGAGACATCAATCCGGGCACCAATGTCCATCTCATTAATTAACCAGCGCCTTAAATTAAAAAAAATAAAAAATATTGAATAAAGTCCTTTAGTTTGCCAGGCTTTTATGTGATTTTTGGTAACTTGAAAATTCTCTGTTACGCATTGTGATGGATGCAAGAAACTTGAAATAATATTAAATTTTAAATAAATCTAAATTATCAAAATATGTTGCAAAAGGACAGCCAGGTAATACCATTACAGTTACTCGTACGGTTCAAGAACAATTAAGGCATTGTACTGTATTACCCCTTCTTCTCACAGGGGAGGAATTGAAACAAAGAGAAGAGATATTTTAGGACAGACTCGTTCTAGCTACCAAGGTGAAAACATCAGAGCCAATATCAAGTTTATTCCATTTAAATTATAAGCATATTGTTGTTAACTTAAATTCTATTAGAGAATATATCTTTTGAAAAACAGTGTGACTTCATTATTATTGCAAACACTTCATTCTCTTTTAAACTTACAAACTTATAAGCCCTTTTCACTAAAACGCTCGTGCTACACACTACCACTACTACAAATACAACTCCACACCCATCACATTACATTGGTGCCAGCTGTTTGGGATATTTTCAACGAGAATCCACAATTTACAAGTACGTAAAAATTTTAATTTCATAATTAAACAAATTATCCATCAGATAATTTGATTGTTTTTTTTTAAATTACTTTCTCAGCGGAAATATCTTCAATATTTCCCATTATTGAATTTTCTAGTGAATTTCATTTTTAAATTTTTGTAATTGTACCACTTGTACCTCAATCCCTTTCGAATTTTGAATTTATGAGTGTACTTAATAGATCCCAAATTATAAAGATATTACGCGATAATAAACTTTCTGTTGGAGGCAATTTACTCCAATTACGTAGACGTCTTGAAAAATATAATCTTTCCCGAAGCAATTCTTTCACTGACAAAATGTATAAGATTAATGGACAAGACATGGGCATCGACGCTGCTGTAGAATATTTACTTGCTCAGCAGCAATTAGCAAATCCTCCAATTAATAATCAACCTAGTCCCTTAAGGAATTTGCAATTAATCAATAGCTTACCTACCTTCGATGGCGAAAATTCAGCCAAAGTGTCAGATTTCCTAGACCAAATTAGCCATTGTGCTAGTCTTTCTGGCTGGGACGACGCTGCCAAATTAGAAATATTAGCACTTAGACTCTCAGGGTCTGCAAAAATCTTTTACGACACCCAGAAAGCGGAATTACAACGCCAGGGTACAACTATAACGTATCCTCTAATTTCAGAGCGACTTCTAGCCCGATTTCGTAAGGAAAAAACACCCTTAGTCCTCTTACAACAGATGACTAATATTCAGTCCTTGCCCACTGAGTCTCCTGAAACATTCGCGGATAGGATTAGACATATCCAATCCGCCATTCATTTAAAAGCTCAAGCTAACCCACTCGAGGCCTTACAAGCAATTCTAGATAAACTGGCCACTGATGCATTCTTGAAGTCACTTCCTCAACCGCTTCGTAATGAGGTGCGAACGAAGCTTCCTCAAAAATTAGATGAAGCACTTTCCTATGCCAATGCCCTAAAAGAAGTTCAGGCTTCTGAAACAAACCCCACAGTTTTCGCTGTAACTTCGAAAAATTCTAACGTACACCTCCATCTCCTTGTCGTTACTGTGGACAAATGCATTTCCACAGAGAATGCCCGCATCGTAATAAAAGTCAAAAGCCACAATTAAAACCAACTACCACTTGTAGAGTATTTAATGTAATAAAGAACAGACCTTGTCGCCATTGTTCCGGTCCACATTTTGACGTGGACTGCACCAACAAATTCAGACCAAAACCTCGTACTAACTTTGGCAAAATGCCTAAGGAATTTAATATTCCTCAAAATTTTAATCACAGAGCAAATAGTAATAATCGCTATAATAATAATAATATCAATATTATAGTAATAATCATAGTCCTCGAATTAATTCAAACAATTCGCGATTTAACCCTTATTCAGATAGACCCCAGTATAGTCATAATAATAATAATGGTAGCAATAACCTCCAAAATAGGCCCACTTGCCAATTTTGTTCTAAATTTGGACATACGGCTCGAACATGTTTCCAGATACAGCCAAAAAACGGTTAAGCCCACAGCCGCTCTCACGAACGGCTGATGTTATGACCTTGGCTCTCATACCTGCTTTCACCAATTCTGATAATTTGTTAGTAAATTTAAGAATTGGCAAAAAATTTATTCGTGCCCTTGTAGACACTGGAGCTAGTCACAGCCTAGTGGATTCCAGTTTTTGTCGAAATAAGAACCTTCAGCATTCCAACATTATTTTAAAATCTCTGACTAACCAAGTAATACCTAATTATGGCATCACGTCCTTCGTTTGCATGCGGACAATGTCGAAAATTCCAATTTTTCTGGCGAATTCATAGTTTCGCAATTAAAAGGCAATTTCCAATTAATACTTGGTAGAGATGTCCTTACATTAAATAGGGCAATTATTAATTTGCGCACACGTACACTAACGCTCAATAAATTCAACATTCCATTTTCAAATAGTGCTCAAACGCACCAAATCAATTCGATTCAACAGCTACCCTTACCCAAAACCCTGCAGCTTCGCCACAAAATTATAGTGCCACCTCGCGCACACATAATACAAACACATACACTATATACAAAAATTCCTCTCGACACACAAATTCTGCTTACACAACACAATTCCTTACCTACGGGTCTCTACATGCCCAATTCTATCGTACATATTGCTAACAACACATGCACCATCAACCTTATAAACACTACCTCACACGAAATTGCTATTCAAAAACACTTTCCAATCGCACATATCGAATACGATTTTGAAACAGACTTACAGACTCACACCATAAACGCAGTACAATCTGCCACTCAAACTAACACAAACGAAATCGCTCTATTTCAACAAGAACTTCTCAACAAATTAACGCATCTTTCTTCTCAACAACAACAACAAGTTCTACATGCCCTCACTCCTTTTTATGACGCTTTCACACACGACAACAATTTCCAAACAAAATTTTCTCACTCACCACATTGACACAAAAAATCATGCCCTTCTGTCCAGCCGCCCCTATAAGATAGCCCACTCCGAGGCTCCCATCCTCAAGGCCATCATACAAGACAATCTTGATAGAGGTATAATAGAGGAAAGTAAATCCAACTGGGCTCACCCCGTCATACTCATTAAGAAAAAACACGCTGACCACACTAAAGTTGATGTTACAGACATTACACAGCTCCGAAAACAATACAGGTATGTGGTTGATCTTCGCAAACTAAATGCCATCACCACTTCCGAAATTTACCCGCTCCCGGATATACAGCATATCCTATCCACACTGAATGCCACCCGTTTCTATACCACCTTAGACATCAGTGGTGCCTTCCACGGCATCCTCCTTGACGAAGCATCTAAAGAAAAGACTTCCTTCGTCATAATTTCGGAACCTATCAATTCAAGGTTCTTCCCTTCGGTTTAAAGAACGCCAGCAGCGCTTATCAGCGTTTAATGGACAAAATTATGTCCGGATATACTGGTGACATCTGCCACACCTTCATAGACGATATACTCGTCTTCCATGGGAAAACCTTCGACGAACACCTCCATGCATTATTAAAAGTAATGAAGCGTCTCCAGGCCGGTAACTTGTGTATAGACTTGGGTAAATGTCAATTTTTTAAAGATAGCTGTAAATATCTGGGTTATGTAATTAGTTCTAACGGAATAAGACCCGACGAAGAAAAATTAAAATCGGTTAAGAACTACCCTGTACCTCGTAAATTAAAAGACGTCAGAGCATTTTTGGGTTTCATAGGTTTCTATAGGAAATTTATCCCCAAATTTTCTGAGCTTGCCAAGCCACTCACAGACCTTACAAAGAAAGGTGTAAATTTTCAGTGGACACAAGAGCGTCAAGACGCTTTTCAAGCTCTCAAATCCACCTTAATATCTCCACCAGTTCTAGCCTATCCAAATTACGACCATGAATTCATCCTTACTACGGATGCAAGTAATATAGGTATTTCCGCAATTCTAAGCCAAAATATTAATGGCGATGAAAGGCCCATAGCGTTTGCTTCACGTGTGCTTAATGAAGCAGAATCCAAATACTGTACTACCGAACGTGAATTGTTAGCCATCGTCTTTGGGTGTAAAACCTATAGATATATCTTGTATGGCTACAGATTTAAGGTAGTTACAGACCATGCAGCCCTCCAATGGCTCAAAAACATCAAAGATAGCCACAATAAGCTCTTCCGTTGGAGCATGAAACTGGCAGAATTTGATTTTTATATTGAGCATCGTTCCGGCAAGAATATTGCACATGCGGACGCACTTAGTCGATACATAGGCTGCATTCAAGCCGAAACCGAGGAATACTATCCAACGATAGACCTCCTGGAAGTCCTAGAACTTCAAAGTAATGACGCTGAATGTCAGAAGTTACTTCAAACACCCCACTATTCCTTAGACCAACAGGGTTTAATAGTGCATACTGTTGACAATTCTACGCTAGTGCCTAACTCTATGCGTGACACCATCATGAGATTATTTCATGACAATCCTCTCTCGGGGCACTATGGTATTCATAAAACATATGACAGAATAAAAATGTTCTTTACTTGGCCAAATATTTCTACTGATGTGCAAAACTATGTACAAACATGTCATAGTTGCGCTACTAGTAAGTCGCATATTCCTCACAAACCTCCCTTGGGTGATTTTCAAGAGCCAACGAACGTATTTCAGGCTTTATCTATAGATGTAGTAGGCCCCATGGAAGGTTCCACTAATCCAGACACAGGTGAGGAATACAAATACATCCTTACCATTATCTGCCAGTATTCTCGCTTTCTCGAGATGTTTCCCATGACAAATCAAAAGGCTGAGAATATTGCGCGGATACTTGTAAATGAAATTTTTACCCGTTATGGCACACCCAAGTACCTACTATCAGATTTAGGTACCAATTTCACTTCTACCATAATACTTCAGATCTGCACCCTATTGAAAATCCGAAAAGTTAACACTACTCCCTACCACCCTGCTTCCAATGGCAAATTGGAACGTATCCATAAAACGATAGCTCGTAGTATCTCCCACTACTCACAAAACCAGTGGCACAGATATCTACCACTTATAAAAGCTGCACACAATTCAAGCCCAAATACCTCGACAGGCTATTCTCCTCATGAACTCATATTTGGGAGTAAGTTCAAATTTCCTTGGCTAGTAAACTTCCCATCCCGTGACCTCGATAATTTTAATATCCACACAAGGACATTGTACAAAAAAATTCAGCGAAGGAAAATAATGAAAAGGCAAAAGTTACTAGAGCCAAATATTATAATCGGAATGTATCTAAACATCAATTTCAGGTTAACGACAATGTTTACCTCAAAATTTTCAAACCTCAGGGCAAATTTGGTCATAAATTTTCTGGACCTTACAAAATAGACAAATTATACCCCAACCATACTGTACGCTTACGTATGGAAGACGGTAAAAAAGTAGTACACCTCAGTAAAATTAAAAAGGCATATATAAGGAAAATGCCACAATCCCAAAATAAACATCCTATGGTACTTCGAGACAGACGTAAAACATAAAACACTAGAAATCATTCTCATCCTACATGACACAATTCTCAACCTATTCTCAATCTACAAACTACACCACATGTATATATTTAATTAATACCATATAATTAATTGCCATATAATTAAGAAACTTATTCACCATATATTAAAATAAAAAAAAAAAAAATGCATGTAATCAATTAATTAGTCTTAAGAACTAAAATGTATATATTTTTTTGCAGAATCCAAAATGAACAGTAAACTTATTGCTGCTTAGTTAACACATTTTTCTTTCTGTTCCAGCGACTACGATTCAATGCAGAAATTGAGAAATTCTTAAATAATTGACATTGATTTAGTATAAATTTTTCATTATGATATACCTAATAATATAATTATATACCTAATATTAATAATTTGTATATATTTTTTTTTTGCAGATTTAATGTCTAAAGCATAATGCCTATATAGTTTGATGTTTTGATGTTTATTTAGATATTCATATGTATCTAATTTTTTTCAGTTCGCTTTAAAAGAAAACTGCATTACCTTTATTTTTTATATACTTGTCGATCTTTTGATTTATTAATCTAACATTTTTCTAATATTTCATTGTTTTCTTAATGTATGTTCAAGGTACCTAGAAAGCACAGCATAGCTGAACAGCTCTTGGATTACGACGGCCCAAATATGCATGCATACCCCACAAAGTAGCTACTTACCTTAATAACTTAATATTTACTTCAATAGCAAAAAATGTCTTAGTTATAAGAGCTTTCCATAAAATTAAGTGTTCAGCAATATTTTAATTTAACATTAATTTAATTTAAAATTTCTCTTTCCAGAATCAAACTTCTTCACAGCTACATCATTGCATGTGTATGCATGTATTGCATGTCTATGAATGTATGCATGAATTGCATGTCTATGAATGTTGCATGAAAATAGCATGTTAGCCATGTATTTATATATATATAAATTAATTTTGTGTTTAAAAGAATTAGTTTCAGATCAAACATTCTACAAAAGGAATTGATACTAAACTTCGGATTCCTCATAATCCTATAATCCTCCTACAAACACACATAAAACTAAACTAAATCAAACAAACATTTAAACTAATAATGAATCGATGAATTCGCTACGTATACTAATATTACCCCAACCACACACTGAGTACGATCACAATTATAACCTATGATCATAGTAAATAAGACTACACAAACTGAAAATTATATATATCTGTTTGCAAATGCAACAGTTGTCGATGTACAACTAGGTCAACAATTTCTTTCCACAAGATGAACACCAACTAACTGCACGTATTTCCAAAGGGAAATAACAAAAATATACACAAATATGCCTGCACATGCAGCAAGTAATAAATTAGACATACAAATATTACTTCAAGATGGACAAGAAAAGGACGCCAACTGGACTTATTCCAAATGGAATACTCACAAACTGCACAAATTTCCAAAGGGAAATAAACTTACACGACATTTCCAAAAGGAAATAAAATAACACCACAATTTCCAAAGGGAAATTGACTAACGACCCAACATTTCCAAATGGAAAGGGATCAACAACACAATATTTCCAAATGGAAATTGAAAACATACTTAATCACATAAAAACAAACAAATCTTTAACTAGAATCTTAACATCTTATCTTACTAATTAGCTCTCTTCTAAAAACCTTATTCAACACCTTTCCTTCATTTTTGTTTTGTTTTGTCTTATTGTATTTTTATCACCACTCTAATAAATAGATTTCGTGGTGCTATATATGTATTTTATTGAACTTGTTCATTTAAATTTACTGCTTACTTATTTATTACTATACATTTTTCTGTAATGTATATATAATTATTTTGATTTATTTAAAAATTTGTCGTTTATATAGAAACACATCAAGAAAAACATATGCATTTTCGTTTATATAGAGTCATATTAACAAAAACACATATATGCATATAGAGTCACTTCAAGAACTCAAAAAATTACATCCATCACCATCACACAGAAGCCTACATTGATCGCCTTGTCTACCCTTGCCAGTTACATCTTCATCAGCAACACTCTCACTCGCCAAGCAGTGTTCGCATATCAGCCTACCACCACAGCAACGCTCACCCACTCACGCAGCGTTCGCTCGAGTATAAGATATCCAAACACACAGCAACGCTCACACCTTCAAGCAGCGTTTGCTCCAGAAGAAGATGACTGCAGCCTACAACACACAGCCACTTTGCAGAGGCTACACACACGCCTCTCACCTTACCAGAGGATAACCTTCAAGCCTCTACAACTCTAGATCACCTCCCAAATTTTTCGTGCCGAAAAATTTCTCCGGGAGGGGGGATAATGTGATGGATGCAAGAAACTTGAAATAATATTAAATTTTAAATAAATCTAAATTATCAAAATATGTTGCAAAAGGACAGCCAGGTAATACCATTACAGTTACTCGTACGGTTCAAGAACAATAAGGCATTGTACTGTACTACCCCTTCTTCTCACAGGGGAGGAATTGAAACAAAGAGAAGAGATATTTTAAGACAGACTCGTTCTAGCTACCAAGGTGAAAACATCAGAGCCAATATCAAGTTTATTCCATTTAAATTATAAGCATATTGTTGTTAACTTAAATTCTATTAGAGAATATATCTTTTGAAAAACAGTGCGACTTCATTATTATTGCAAACACTTCATTCTCTTTTAAACTTACAAACTTATAAGCCCTTTTCACTAAAACGCTCGTGCTACACACTACCACTACTACAAATACAACTCCACACCCATCACATTACACATAGTGGGCTTGACAGAGAGATGTAATGCGTAGGCCAGGTGCGTAGGTCAGTCGATTTCAGCGCAGATATGGTGTCAGCAATACAATTTTTTCAGAGCTGAAAATAATTTGACCACGTGATGAATTCTCTCAATAGGGACTCTTTATTCATCTGACGTTTTATGGAAGTATAATACTATAAGGTTAAAGTTAGGGAGCCTTCGAAAGCAAAAAATATTATAATAGGTTATTACGATACCACACTTTTTGCTTAGTATAGCAAACTGCAAAGTTAACCGTTGTTGAACACTATTAAATCTCAGGATGTCTGAATAACGTTAAATAGTAATAATATTCAAGTAAATCTTTTGACGAAGAAAAACAAATGCAGATAACATATTTTCATAACTCATTTCATAAAATGTAGTGCCTCATGAATTTGGAAATCTCATTTGCTTATACATTCTTTTGAATTTCATTCTTTACATTCATTGAAAGAAAGTTGGGAAGGAGTCAATATTGGAGCAGGCCAAGTCTCACATTGTTGGGACCAAAGTACCAAACAGCAGTAATAATAATTTCCACCGCTAGAGAATGCTCGTTAAAAAGTTTTTTTTTCACCCAAACTTTTCACTTTATTGCCAAAGGCGCATCAATACAATATGATGATTTTGATGAATAATACATAACCTTCAATTACCCACCAACAAGTGTTCAAATTAAAGTTAGATACTTGCCTATTCATAATCAATTTGTTTGGAAGATTATTTTGGGTGCAAATTACAACCACCTGTTCTTAATTGCATACTTCAACAATTATTTGCTTTAGTAGGTAGTCAATAGTTTAATTTAGATTTGTATGTAATTGTTAACACTTTTGAATAGAAAAGTTAACTAATCTGAATTTGTTTTTGTTAATGATTATTTAAATTTTAAATTTTATTCAGTTAGGTTTTTACATCCTGATCGGTTAAATTCTCTCTTTTATGTTGTTTCAGGATTCAGATATTTACAGTATTAAGTTTTTTTGTTTTTTTGTTTTTTTACGTAAGATAGAAGAGGAAAAATTATCTTACATTTTTGGGTGGAAGTATTGATTTATTTTACGACTTTTTTATTCAATGCGGTAATATGGTCTTGAATACATACTTCTTTTGCTACGTATTTCATCACTTTAAATTATAAAAAAAGATCACTAATTAATTATTAAATTGTATAATGCACTAAATAGTCTAGTCATTACTACGAAATATTAATGAAAACACTAAATTTAGTGAAATCATAAATGAACCTACACTAGAATTGAAACAATTATTTGATTTCCCTTTGTGTTAAAGGCTGAAATTATCTAAAATATGCCGAACAGCCCAATAGTTGAAAACAGTGTGGTATTCCAAGAAAAGTGAAAACATTCTTGGGCTCTGGGAATGGGAAAATATTAGCTCTGAAATATAATGATGGGGCATTATGGTTTTCCTAGGAATATGAAAAAATACTATTTATGATAACCCATATAAAAAGGCAAAACTAAGAACAAAAAAATAATTAGGAGCAGATGCCTGTGAAGGTTTGTGATGAGATCTACTATGCACCTCGGCTAGTGTCTAAATGTGAGACCACACGCACTCTACAGCACCCCTTCCAAATTAAGGTCTTTCAAAACTTTTAGGAATCTGCGAAATTTCTAGGGAGGGTATATTTTGCTTCAACACCGGATAACGACCCAGATTTCCAAACCTTCTCTCGAAGATAGCATCGCAGTTCTTTAGGAGGTATATTGTAGTTTCCTCCATCTTCCTGCAAAATTTTGCAGGTGCTAATTTGCGGAGATTATAATGTCCCGCGAGAAAACATTCAACATAAAGACATAATAATGTGTTATAATATAACAAGAAAAAAATACATTAGTGAAAGATGAGCTCACGCGACGGGTTGAGATGGTTAGAGAATTTCAAAAATGACTTCGTGGAAATGGTTATTAGGTAAATCACCATGAGTGGTTCTGTTTTGGCAAGCTCGTTCCTTCTTGTTAAGGAGACGTGGATACAATTTAGGACAGGTGAGAGTATCATTTAGTAAGTAAATACTTATTCTTACTCCAAGACTCAGAATATAAAAACTATCACACCCTTTACGACCAGCATCCAACCTCGTGGGAGAATACTACTATTTGGAGATTACTACTCCAAACAATACTATTTCGAATCATATATGTCAGTTTGTAATAATAGCAAGCAGAGAGTACCAGAGAGGGCCTGTCTTCTCTCTGGTACTCTCTGACTTAAGCAGGCTAAAGTGGGAGAACCTGTGTATATAAGCCAGTGGGAATCTATCTAGATCATCTATCAGATTCAACCATACATCGCATCATGTCATATCTCTACTCCCACCTTTTATTCTATCAGTTTCATTATAAAGTCCAGTGCAGTTAGTGTAAACTTATAGCTACATTATAACTATGTCTTCATATTTCGTTCATTCAATCAAACCTAATTTATCTCCTCAACAACTCCATTATACAGTTCTGCTCAGTTATTCCATTAATTCTTAATTTAATAGTGTAATGACATGGAAAGTCATACCAATGTCAAAGTGGTTCCAGCCAGCTGCTATCTTAACAAAAGATGGCAGTAATAAAAGAGCAATTTATAACCAGCGACCTAGCAGGCCGTCGTCTTCAAGACAGTGCCGGCCAAACAAACAACAAAGCCCTTTTCAATTCTTTACATCAAAGCAAGCACCGATAAGGTTGGCCACTGACCTAAATAAGGTCAGCAAACTACGAAGGTCGCACAAGGTCGCACACTAGGACAGATGTCTTGGTGTGAGTGTGGCCAACACCGCATATAGAACATAGTAGTGCATCTTAGTTCGTTTATTTTATCATTCTAATTTATTACTTATTTATCTTCTATTTATTCCTAAGAATTTTGCTAGTTATTTACCATTTATACGTTAAAATTATTGTTAAAATACAGTTTATTTTTATAAAATCCGTATTAATAATTCGATGCACTAACTTCCACAATCTCTCAACTAACTTCCGCCCTCTTCAAGACATCTATTACATCAGGAATCACATCAAACGGTTCCATTACAATAGTAAAAATGTTTACTACATTCTGTTTTCCGTGTTATCAGATCTCATTATTGGCCTCGCTTTCTGCTTTTTTTAGGTTTGTCGGTATGATTTTTAAGGCTCAAGTATTCATTAAATCTTACCGTTCTGATTTAATTATCCATAATAATTCATTGTTCGCTAAGTGGACATGCAATTCAAAGCATCTATCATTAATAGAATGTGTTTTTTTCATAAACAGATTTTAAGTTCTGATTAAATTTTGAACTGCAATTGTGAATTTTCGTTTATCCAAAACTAGATTCTCAAATTCGAACGGGAATTCTCAAATTGGAAACATTATTTTTAGATGTCTATCCATCGTATGAGACTATGAAATGTAGTAATAAAAAAAAACTTTACTATTTCAAATTACTAGTGAAGCAATAAATGAAATCTATTTTATTTCTGGATACGACTTTCCGAATAAACACATCAAAAGCTTTTATAGCTTATTGTTAAAATAGAATTATCCTAGAATTATAAAGCAATTAACTGATAAAAGTATTTGTCTGTCGAATAGAGAAAAAAATGACGAATAGAGCATTGCTCAGATATTGATTTAAAAATATAAAACAAAAAATTTTATCTGCAAGAGAGCGCTGAATTAAAATCCAAGTAACTAAATACCCTTTGTTCCACTAAATTTTAAACTACACTTTCTATTTTGTTTAAAATAGTCAACAATTGGCTATATTTTCTAAGAATAAAGCTATTTGATAGGATTGTTTGGAAACTCTGGGTAACTTAGTGAGTGAGCAAAGACTTAATGAATATGTATGTAACAGAGATTTGCGTTTACAACAATGTACAAAGAATAGATAGATATCACACATACGTAAGTTAATAACATTCTTACTTTCCCTTCGCACATAGTAACAAAGATTACATTTTAAATATTCCATTCTGTGTATTTTATTATTTAATAAATTTACATAAAATTTACATAAAAAACTAAAATACATAAATTTACAAATTACATAAGTTACTAAATTACATAAATTTACTTAAAAATACATAAATTTACCTGTTTTATATATGTAACTAATAATAACGAATTTATTTATTTGTTTGTTGTTCTTCTATGTACGCAGATTCATCATTATTCGGGCGAAGTTGATTTTTAATCATGAGGAATTATTTAAATATTGATATTATTCATTTTGATGAATGTTAAATATCTTAAAGTATATTTCTATATTGTTTCTTGCGTAATTAGTGGCCACATTATTACATATAATGGTCTTCAATAGAAGATCGCGGTTTTAATTGACTGAAAGACATTCTATGTAAAAGTAGGTGATCTGAATCAGAGGGTTCATTTTCTCTTGAATAACACTAATACTTTTTCAATGGATAGCAACAGTGCTTAACACAGTGGATTTACATTATGGTTGAACCTTAAACCGATTATAGTGTAATAACATTTAATGAGGAGTACGAGAGGAATAGTGGGCTATGTTGTTGATTATACTGCGCTTTGGACAGGTTTGGAACTATTGTATTCATCTTGCCCATTGACAATGACAACTAGCCCATTGAATAATGAATCTTTTTTTTACGTTAATACTTTTTATATCGGCTCTGTGGTTGTGAAATTAGTATGATGACATCTTTAGCCGCCAAGACATAAAGCTGCTTCATTATCATAAATGCCAGCCTGGCCTTTTAACTATGCAGTTTGTATCCCCCCTCCGAAAATCTAAAGAGAAGATCATTTCTTGAATTTCCAATATTAGTCGGCAGTAGAATGTTTTGTTAATTTTCTGCAAATTCGTTACCATTGACCAATTGAGAAATAAAGTATCTCGGACAGAGTTTATAAAGTTGTCCCTTGCAATTCTGGCCACTTTTCTGAACGCAATAAAGTCTGCAATATAAGCGGAGGCGAATTTCATAAGAAAAAACTAATAAAACGTAGTTTCCTTTTGATCAAAGAATGCATATCCTAACACTTGATTAATTTTCGATCCATGCTTAAAAATCCATTGTAGACCCGACAAATGTCTGTCAGTATATTCCATTAATAGATAGAAGTAAGTACTATCAAAATTTGTTTAATGCAAAGCAAGTTTGTAGTTATGTAAGAAATGTGAGTAAGTCAAGTCTAATTTGTGGATGTAGGTAATTCCCAGAACCATTTGATTATTGTTGAATATGTGGATGGATCCGCAATGCTGGATAACATCTGGTATTTTATCCGTCGTAGCATGCGTATTTATTTCCTTCCTTGCCCGGTTTCGGATTTTCATCCATCATTAGAGTAAATTCACCAAGTTCGTGTTGAGAGTTCACTTCAACGTAATGTTTCTGTTCACTCAACACCAGCAAGCGTGAGTGCAACAGAAACATTACATTGAAGTGAACTCTCTACACGAACTTGGTGAATTTACTCTGACGATGGATGAAAATCCGAAACCGGTCAGGAAGGAAATAAATATGCATGCTACAACGGATAAAATATCAGACATTCGATTATTATTGGGTTATTCTTTAATTTCCTTTTCCTAGGAAGTAAGGAGTACCTTTTGATACTTCTCTGACAGAACTCTGACAGTAAGGATCGTGGTTTGTCTGGCCAAGGCATTTTGTCAATGTTTTTAAAACAGAAATATTAACAAAATATGATAGTTGGAATTAAATGATAGAAAGTCCTTTTCTATATACGAGGCATGTCCAGTAAGTAAGTGTACTGAATTTTTGTAGGTTACAAAAATTTTTATTTGAACAAAAAAATTACCTGGTTACATTAGTACATATGTAAGCTATTTTTCGACATAGTCACCATTCCTCTCAGTGCAGATGGTGAACCGGGGTATTAATTTTTTGATGCCTTCCTCGAAGTAGTTTCCCGCCAACCCCTTCGTCCACTTCTCCACCACCCCCTTCATCTCCTCGTCGGTTGAAAACCTTTTTCCACCCATGTGCAACTTCGGAGAGGTAAAGAGATAGTAATCTGAAGGTGCTAGGTCAGGGGAATGCGCGGGATGGTTCAGGACATCCCATTTAAACGAGGCAAGCAGTTCCTTCGTGGCGTTGACCGTGTGTGGTCTGGCATTGTCGTGCAGCAGGCAGACTCCCTTTGTCAGCATGCCTCTCCTTTTGTTCTGAATCGCCCTCCGCAATTTTTTTAGGGTCTCACAGTATCTTGCAGAGTTGATGGTCTCCCCTTGAGGCATATATTCAATTAAAATTATGCCTTGACAGTCCCAAAACACGGATGCCATGATTTTCTTGGCTGAAATTTTTGGCGGAGGGTGAAGAGGTGTGACGCCACTGTTTAGACTGCCTTTTGGTTTCAGGTGTGTAGTGTGCAACCCAAGTTTCATCTCCAGTAATGATGGCGTGGAGATATTCATCTCCATGGAGTTTGTAGCGTCTCAAAAACTCTTGCCCGACCTTGAATATTTCACACTTGGCGGGAGATTGGATTGACATTTTTCACGAAACGTATCGTCGCGTCGACAGTTCTCAACGTACTGACCTTGAACCGGTCTCGTTGCGGTGGCGAGGAATCAGGCTACACGACAGTGTAGCCAACATGTCGAAAATAAAATCTCTCCGGCCGTGAGAGCCTCAGTACACTTACTTACTGGACATGCCTCGTATTACGTATAAAACATTTTATTATACAGCATCAAGCTTTCGACCTGGGTCATTCTCAAGATGACACAACTAAATTAAAACAACATAGTAGGTTACAGTTTAATGATAGGTTATACTACATATTTTAGCACTGTTGGAAAACAAGCGGTCTCATTGCACTGCTAAAACATTCCAACACTACCATAACATAACCTATCAGCATCAAACTGTAACCTGCTATGTTGTTTTAATGTAGTTGTGTTATCGTGAGAATAACCTGGCTCCCAGTCGAAAGCTTGATACTGTATAATAAAGTGTTTTATACATAATATATAGAAAAGGTCTTTTTATCATTTAATTCCATCTATCATATTTTGTAAAAGTTTTTAAATCCAATAAACAAAACAAAGTTATATAAGAAATATTAATATAAGTTGTGATATATATTTAAATAATTCGTACTAAAAAATTATTAATTATTATCGATGTATCGTATATTCTGATAGTAACTGGTGATAAAATTATTAACAATATTAACACAATATCGCTATCTGTTGGCAAATTAAATAATAAACAATAAACAATTAATTTTATGTAAATTCACGTCATATAAGCACTCTCTTAATACACACACACACACACACACACACACACATATTATACATATAAACATAAACACACATACACATAACATTATTGACTATATCTCCAAATACCAAAATTGGCAATGAATAAATAATAATTACAAATAGATGATAAATTGTTATGCAAATCTACGAGAATTCACGCTTAATAACACACAAACATACGCGTACATCCTTCTGTGTTTGTGTTTATGTTGTGTTTGTATGTATATGATTGTAATCGATTATTGGAAATTTGTGATAGAATGATGCTGTATAATGGATCACATAGAATTTAGCCTGTTGTATTTATATTACAGCCATTTTAGATTTGAAAATTTTGAGTTTTTCTAGAAAACAATCGACATTTAACAATTTCTATCGAATCGTTAAGCAAAAATATAAGGTTCATTTTTTGAGTGTTAAAAAAAGGATCGATTTGTCTTATCGTTCTTTGGACAAGTAATCATCAAGAAACCTCTTAAATAGCATTTAAAGGCTTGACATTGTACCAGGCTAAGAAAACGAAAATCTAACGCGTTTCACATGAAGAATCCGTCGAAGAGATTAGTTTGAACGTTTACGTTTGCGAAAGACTTCGATTCAGTATGGAGAAATAGGAAAACATAATTCTTAACAGTATTTATTTTAATATAGTAACTTTAATAAATCTTAATTTTAATATTATTATGGCTCGGAACATAAATAAGAAAAGAAATTTGTCTAAGTCAAAGTAAGGCCTGCATTATTTAAAATTTAGCTTACTTTATCCATTTGAATTACTACTGCCTAAATTTACAATTGAAAGAATACTGCGCGGAACCAATGAATCAGCGCAATTGCCTATAGTTCTATTCCTGTAGACTTCCCCTAGTATTATCCCAGCTTGTGAGTGGAGTTGGGAGCACTGGTTGCGAATGTCAGAAACAGTGCACAAATAGAAATCTCCATCTTTTAATCTTTAGCCATTTAAAGAGGGCCAAACGGTGGAAAAAGTGTACAACCCAATAGAAATGTGATTATTGATGAAAGTGGCTAATGATTGTCTCACCAAGAACATTGTGCCAAGATTGTTATGGATGCAAAGAGTACCGCGCTGGGTTCTTATGCCTCTCTGTTTCCCTTACAAACTATTAAGGATGAACGGGAATGAGGAGGTGGATAGGTTTGCCAAATTAGGCGCCTCTCTCCCTTTCATTGGTTCCGAGCTGCTGTTGGCGTGTCTTCTGGCACATGTCTGTCAAGCTTCCAGTTTTAGACAGCTACACAGCATTCATCCTTATGGATGAGCTCAGTTGGTTGTCGGCAGTCCAAAATGCTCACCGGGGGTCCGGACAGAGTTATTTATTAGTGAGACGTTGCTGTGTCTTTCACGGAGCTCACTTAGGCATCTGGTTGGATCCCTTACTGGGCATTGTGGTTTAAGAAGACATCTCTACGTAATGGGGCTCATGCCGGATCAATTTGGTAGAGTCTGTGAGACAGTGGAGGAAACACCCATCCATCTTATGACAGATTGTCTGGGTTGTGAGGAGATTAGGTTCAGGACTTTTGGTCGGAGCAGGATGTCTGTGGAAGAGCTTAAGGCTATTACCCGTTAAGTTTATTGTCCGATTTGTTCGGACTGCGGTGAATCTTTAGACCCGGGTCGATATTTGTTCTAGACCCGGTTTGTTGTTGTTTTTCTTGGGGTAGCTATATGGGCCCAGTGGGGCTTTGGATAGCGTAGGGTTTGGTTTCTCCCCACAGACAAACAAAACAAATAACAAGGATGAGCGAGGCACACCGAACTAATTTCTACTTATTATTACTCCTACCAAGAGGAAGTTTTGCAATCTTGACAAATTGTTGAAAATGAATTATTATCGGAAATACATATTTCAAGGTCCTCTGAGTGCAACAAAAAGATTTTTAGCGAATTGTGTGTGCATTTGTTTGTGTGTGAACAAAATATCTTAACCTTGAAAAATCGCAGGATGCTCTGACTTGGTATTCCGTTTAGAAAGACTACATCTGACATGTAGGTTTTGGGCAAAATCCATTAATCTAATTAGCGACTTTACTAATTTATTCCCCGGTATTTCGTGATTTTCTCGAAAACGATTTCTCGAAAATGGTCTGCTTGGCATCCTTGTTACGTGGCCAAGCCATTCAATTCGGTGGGCTTTTATAAACTGGACAACATTGCCATATTGATACAACGAGTAAAGTTCGTTGTTGGTGCGGATTCTCCATGAATCGGAGTCATTATCAAACACTGGACCATAAATCCTGCTTAATACTTTGCGCTCATATATTTTCAGGCTATTAATTATTGCGGCTGTGAAAGTCCATGTTTCTGAACCATATGTTAAGACGGGACTAATTAGAGTCTTGCTTTCGTGACTCTCGTCAAATATGAGGTCTTAAAAAATTTCATATTCGCAAAGTATGCCTGGTTGGCAGCCATAATTCTTTTATTTACTTCGCTTAAAATCTTATTTTCGTCATTCAATTCCAATCCCAAATAGGTACAGCTTTTAACACATTCAAAAGTTTAACCATCCACAGTCAGTGCCTCAGTATTGTGGCGCGAGCTGATGTTTCATGTATTTGGTTTTATTCTCATCAATTCGGAGGCCCATTTTCTTACTTTTTTTTTCTAGAGAAGAAAACGCTCCTTTAAGTGATGGGACAGTCCGAGCTACTAGGCAGATATCATCTGCATACGCATCCACCTGGATACACGAGTGGAGGATGTTTCGTGTAATATTTAGCTTTTGCACTAATTTATGAAGGGCAAGATTGAAGAGTGAAGCGGAAAGGGCGTCACCTTGCCTCACACCCCTGCAGATAGGGAAATCATGGCTTAAGTAATAAGGACCTTGCCATCACTATTATTCCAAGTCATTATAATTAGTCTGATTAATTTATGGGGAATCTGGAATTCTTGTAAAGCCTCAATCAATTTTATATCTGACTACACTATCAAATGCTTGGCGGTAGTCAATAAAGAGGATATGCAGGTCAATTTTGTATAATAATATACAATACACCATTGCTAAAATTCTAAAAATTGAAGAAAATAGGTTAAACGGAACTGAGACATTACTGAATAAGTTTTTTATGTTTTGAAGAAATCGTAGCATTAAATTTTTCAAATGTCAATTCCGAATTTGCAGTTGTTTCAGCTTTATTGGTGATGCGCTCTGTTGGAGTACAATATAACCATCTCTCTACCTGCGAAGATTGGCTATGTAGGTTACTTGTCCCACCTCCATCTTCATTTTATGTATAGCACATTTCGTGTAAAATTTGATTTTAAATCATTTCGTGAATAATTGCGTGAAACAGAAGTAAGAAAAAGTCGTGCGAGTGTTGCACACCAGATTTTTTTTTTTTTTTAGTCCAATTTATACCATAAACAGAGCATCTTGGTTATTGCTTATATTTATTTATTTAAAAAAAAAAATTGCCAGATTAAACAAGATGGTATTAATTGAAAAATAAAATAAAATAATGATATTGAATTATATTTAACCCGGCAACTAATCATGTAAGCAAACTTCTTACATATCTTTTAAAATTCTTTGGGTTAGAAAAGATGTTAAACTTTAAATGGATGTAGATAATATATATATATATATTATATATTGGTATTATTATATATATATATAATACATATACGTACAGCTGGTGTTGGCGGTAAGTTAAAGCTGTGTTGGAGACGGCACACGCAACTCCAAGATAAAATTCAATAAAATATTTATGAAATGTCTCTCATCCCCACTCTTTTATCAAAATTCTCTCACCATTCCACTTTTCTCTACATTCTCTCCAAACTCTCTCCTTCTCTCACCCCCCCTTTCTTCCCACTCTTGTAGTATTGCATTATGCACGCACATACGTTTCTAACAGAACAGAAAATAACATACAACAGACATTTCATCCTATACGATTTTTTTTTTTTTTTTTTTTACTTTACTCATTCTCTCTCACTTGCTCTGTCTATCTGTCTCTCTCTCTCTGTTACACATACAAAATCTTATTCCAGATAGAAAATACTGTACTTCCCCTTTCTGCAATTCAATCGTTTCGTTCCACACATTCTCTCTTTATTCCCTTCTCTTCAAAACCATGCTTACTAACACTCACTTGAAACTGGAGTACATTTTTCATTGAATATTTTATAAGTGGTGGTAACGTAGGAGGAAATGCTTTAGTACTAGAAGAGTTAGAGAAGAGGGTTAGAGATGTATGAATGAAGTTTTTTTGTACCCCTTTTTTTTTTAGATAAATGAAGCTGGAGATAGAGCGCAATGCATATAAAGTTAGAATAATTATCTTTCACATAAAGATATAAAATATATCCTAATATTATTATATAAAATTATTAATTCAAATTTTACCAACTGTCATGCGTTCAAAAAAAAAAGATTGATTTTCTACAAAACAAATTATACGTGTACAACACCAAGAGTTATCGAATCTGTTCGCAATAGTTTATTAACACGATATTCACAGCGTTTGAATTTTTAATAAGAGTCTGTAATGCGTTGTTACAAGAGGTTGTTGTGGTTGGTTCTGCAGAGCTGGAAAGCATCAGAGTTATTTTACGTTTTAGCGTACTTCTTATTAAGCTCATCGTCCGGTTTCGGGTGTTCGCCTATCATCAAGATATTTTTTTTGTCGAACAGTGTGATAACATTGACTTGCACAAAGCATATTTAGTTGATCCAGTGGTTTTAAATGTTCAAAAAATGTAGTTTATGTTATACATCCCCACTTGTTGGATGTTTTCATTTATTAAAAGGAACAATTTGCCCCTTTAGATCGAAATATGCGTTTTGCCACTCAGTTACCAACACCCCTCTTAACCTAGTTAGGTCCTAACAAACACATTTAAAACCAGTGTATCAACTAAATTTGTTCAGCGCAAGTCTATATGATCACGCTGTTTGAACAAAAAAAAAAAAACATCCTGATGATGGGTGAACGCCGGTCGATGACCACAAAAAGAAGCAGGCTATCACGGAAAATATTTCTGATGCGTTACAAGAGGTATTTGTGCCTCAGTGGATTTTTGAATGATTTTAAATTATCTATAACCACCATTATTCTCTTTGATAGACTCGGCAATTCAATTGCTGTGACCATCCTAAAAAAAAATAAAGATTAGCTGCAGTGACCTAGAGTTTCCACATTTTGAAATATCGTAAATGGACTCTAGATACGCGAACATAAATCCGTTTGAAGTTCCTTCATTAGCATTTCTTTAAAATAAGGGAAAAAAATTATAATGTTTAAAATTTATCTACAATGGTGTTTAATCATCTTACAAATAAATCAGTGGCTGTAGTTTTACTGTCTAGAAATTACAAGTTAAATCTCTAGAGATTAAAAGTAAATATATGTTGCCAAATTAATTTTTTTTTTGGTAGGTATAAACAACAACTTGGCTGATAGTCGTAGACCAAGTCTAATCATTATAATATTGCCCACTTTCAATTAAATAACATTTATGTTTTGGATGAAATTGCTTAAATATATTAATAATATAATTACTAATTAGAAGTTCTTAAATTAAACAGTCGTATTATTAACATTTTAAAATCAATTTAAAAATAAAATAAAATAAAAAAAGCAGAAACTTATAAAAATTTTGTTTAATTTTAACCTAATATTCTATAACCTAACTAAAGGTAATCTTCCCCTTTTCTAGGAACAACATTTTTATAGAGTCCACCGTAAGTGCCTTATCAGTTTATATATATACATATATATATTGCGATTGGGTCAAATTTTCTATATTGTGTTTTCACCGCAAATAAACGTCCAACAAAGTGATTTTCAAAATTGGTTTATGTGAATGGGAACTCACCGGAAATATAGTTTTTAGCCGTTAGTTAGGTGTCTGAGGGCTGCTAGTTTGTGCTGAGTGGGATGATGAGAACTGGAGGGTATTATGGTGTCAGCAGAAGTGGGTTTTCTGTAAATCGTGTAGTCTATTTTATTATTATTTCTGGTAAGTTTTATGTCTAGAAAGTTGAGAGTGCCATCGTTCTTCGTACTCATGTGTGAATTTTATATTTGGATGGAGGTTGTTTAAATAGTTTTAAGTGTGTATCAATGTCAATGTCATGTTCTGCAAAACAGAAAACAAATTTATTATACACTATTTTTCTAATGTCTAAACATAAACTTATAATAATTCCATTTTGTCATTAATCACACACATAATAACATAACCTTATAACCTCCCCACATAATTATATACAACCAACAAGTGTGATTAACAAGTAACGGAGACATTACGTTGATGTGAACTCTCTACACGAACTTGGTGAATTTGCTCTGACGATGGATGAAAATCCGAAACCGGTCAGGAAGAAAATAAATGTGCATGCTATGACGGATAAAATACCAGATGTTATCTAGTATTACGGATCAATCCACATATTCAACATTATATTACATTATATACTATATGCTATATATATATACTATACTATATTATGCTATACATACGAGTATACTATTATATGGTGTATATAACTTTTATATGAATAATTTTCCTAACAAAATGCACTTAAGAATTAAGTTTAGAATTTCTAAGTTATTGATTGAAATAACATTCAATCAATTGCAGAGAAAGGCGTGTGAGCATTTCATAGTAGTTGAATAATTTTAAGTGACGTAGAATAATTATAATATTTAACGCGAAAGTAAATTCTTTTTACTAACTTGTCACACTCACTTATTCACTTAAGAGAGCAAACGTGTACTAGGGCGTGTATAAGTAAGTGGCACTTAAATTCTGTTTCAACAAATAACTATTAAAGATTAATATTCAAAATATTATAACAAGTTTGAGTGCACCATATATATGAAAGTAAATGAATGCCTATTTTTTCAGGCGAGCTGAACGTCCAACTACTAAATTAGGTGTCTTTGACGGGGGGATGGGTGGCGGAAGCCCCTACTTTATCATTAACAATTCATTAACGAATATAAAATTTAGCAGTTATACGCGGGACTCGAACTAGGGATCTCCCAGTTACAAGTCCACGCTCATAACCACTACACCAACATCCGGCCCAACACATATATATGTATATAAATCAATATATCCACATGCAGAAACAGGAGAAAGTTAAAAGAAAAATATAGTTGATTAAATAAAGTAGAGAGAGAGAGAGTGAGAGGGAAGAGAAGGCGTGCGAAAGAGAAAAGGGTTTACATCGCCCTAGTATGCTAATTTTCCTAAATTTATGTCCGAATATATTTATATGACGTCATGTAGAATTGAAAGAGAAAAAAAAAATTGTAATCGATAACATTACATTGAGAGCGAAAATTATCGGGTATATAATATACATATATTTAAGAAGAATGTTTGTGTGTGTGTGTGTGTGTGTGTGTGTGTAAATATGATGATGAGAATAATGTAAAAATGAATGAATAATGTAAGAGTTTATTCTAAGAAGTAGGTGGACCAGAGAGCAGTGTACGAGAACTTTCATCATGCAAATACCGGACTTTTCCACCAGACCTAAGTCCCTTTCGTCCCCCTATAGGTCTTTACATATGAAAATAGGCCAAGACTTATATGAAATATATGCTCTTCTGGTACAATGAACTCTCTCTTCCGCGCAAATTTTACTTTCTTTTTAGTTTTATGATATAAACATATATATATATATTGATAACTTTTAATATGTTAATAACTTATTTGAATTAATTCTGTTTATGATTTACCATTTTTTATTTTATTTTTTTATTATAATTTATTTATTGATTTTAATTTTAAATCAGATATTCTTGGGCATGCTATAGTCTTCTGAATTGTCTTGGAATTTTGATCGTATTTCTTTTAGTTGTTTCGGATTATCATCCATCTCAGACTATGGTTTATCAAGTTCGTGTAAAGAGTTAACTTCAACTTTTAACTTCTGCCATGCACCACATTCGCCGTGCATAATTACAAAATAAGTAAATAAACACAATTGAAATTACATATTTATTTAATAAATAACATTTTTCTGCAACGGTGTAATAATGTGGCAATAATTAAAACAAAAGTAGTGCGTGAAGTTACACTTCCAATCACAAGTGAGAGAAAGTAAAAACAGCCATTCTTTTGATCACAAGTGACATAAAGTAATGTTATTCAACGCTAAACAAGATCAAAACAAATCCCAAATAGCAACGGATTTGTGGTTTTACCTAAGGCAATTGCTTATAGGGAGAGAGAGAGAGTGAGAGAGAGAGAGAGAGAGAGAGAGAGTATTTTACTTGAATTAAAATACATTCTTAGTATTTGCACCTTGTCATATTATTTTGTTTATATTCATATAAATCAAGAATCAATTTAATGCAGTTGCAGAGGAAATTTAATATTCAACACATGAGTAAAGTATTTTTAACATTAATTTACTCGCTATTGTTGAAAAGCTACTTTCAATATATTTTATATATTTTTTTATTTTATATATATTATATTTTACTTCAATAACTATTATTGAAAAGTTATTGAAATAAGTTTTATCAAATTAATAGATGGTACGTTGGTGCCGCGTCAAGTCGTGGTATTTTATAAACCGGAGAGACATAGGACAATACTTGCTTGTATTAAACTTAATATTTTGCAAAATCTTCGAATTTACTATGGGGCTTGCCCATCGTTTAAAAAATACCATGCCAAAGATGATACAGCAGCAATGTACACCTACACTCTTCAAAAACGTTTCAGTAATTGTTATTTATTAAACACCAATATTTTATTTTAAATTATGTATTGATTATTATTATTATACACGTTTATACATAGTAATATAACATCCTCCCATACAAACAATCAATCATGACGGAACGTTAAATTTGAAGTTAACCCTCTACACGAACATTTGATAAACCTACATTTAATTTTGATGAGAATCCGAAATCGGTCAAAACCAACAGTAAGAAGCATGTAACGACGGATTAAATCCCAGATATTATCCAATATTGCGAGGTCCATTCCATATGTTCAAGAATGAAATATTTTGCAAAAATAAACGACACCTTTCTAGATATTTATCACTTTCTTTTTAATTTTGTTTCGATTAATTTTATTTCTGGACGGTTCTAGGGGAGCTTTGGTATATGTGAAATGTTTCACATCTGATTTCTGGTTACCTTGGTAAAATTCTTAGTAGAAAAACACTCGATAATGAATTAAATGCGGTGGAAATAATTTTTATTTCTTACTTTTTATAACTATAACAGCAACGCTAAGGTCTCAATTGCAATATAAATCTGCCTTTTCCTTTTTCAATAAACAAGGACCTTAGAAATTAGTAACGTGTCTGCAAGGAATCTTCTACAAATCCTTAAGCAAGAGAAAAAGCAAATTTTTAATCAGTTACCTTAAAAAAATTAACCGAAGAAGTATTAATAGGGTACATTAGTCTTATAGTGGAATAGATTAAAAAAGGGGATATTGATTCTAACGGTACAGAACATATTTTGCAATTCCTCAGTTATCAACTAACTCAGAGCAAATATTCACGAATTGCTACTCACAAGGAGGCTCCAAGTTTGCCGAGAGACGCCAGTAGCGTAGTGGTTGGAGGAATCTCAAGAGGAGAGGACATGGACGTTTTCCTCTTTCTCAGTTTAGCAAAATCTATAATGACCTCTATTTACCATATAATAGGCTCATATGCTTTCTGAATCAAAAGGGGGCAGTCGACGAATTCACCACAACCATCTAAGCCATGCCCCCCCCCAGGTTCTGCCGCAAGCTTCTGCGAGAGTCTCCTAATTTAACTCTTACTTACAATTAAATCATCAAGAAGATTTTACGAACACGCCATTCTGTCAGTGCTTACCAAACTACAGTACCAAAATGTTATCTTAAGCCAACGATTTCGCTAGTCATTTTCTCAGCATCTACATGTATGCTACAACTTCAAGGCGGAGATTTTCGACCTTTGTACCACTCCGATCATAAATAATGAAATAGCAATTATAATAGTATGTTATAAAAAAATATTAACTTACAAGTTTATAAACAATCAATGTTGTTGAATTAACTATAGAAATTTGTTATAAGAAATTTATATATATATATATATTTTTTTTTTAAATTGACATATTGTCATTTACAGAAGGCATACTTTTCAAATAGCTGAAGGCTTGTTATCGTTAGTTGGAAAGCCGTGAAATAGGGATGGGAAAATTTCACCTTTTCCTAGAGTGGTATTAAGGTAGCAGCAACACATACACTGCTAGAAGAAGGGATAGAACTACTGGTAGAAAGTAGAAGTAACAATCCTCCTTGGCAGTATTGAGCATGACATGTATTTCGTAAATTTGTCTGAAAACCCCTCCGGCTTTATACGTTATGATGAAGTTGTCGTGTTGTTGAAAATGTGTTGTCATGAAGCAGAAGAAGATGTAGCAGCAGTAGTGGAACTTAGACAAGGTGAACCTACTACCATAACTCTCTAACATGATTACGTCACACTAGGAAAGTTTTGATTCTAAGGAAAGTTTTTCCTTGGCATAAAACTCCATAGCATTCCATTATTTTACTAAGTGAACAATTCATTTGTTGTCTCCATATAAATATATAGTTTTATAGTTGTGAAAGTGTTCGCCCATCACTCATGCTAACTGGTTTTTCTATACAATCGAGTGAAATACGTATTTATTGCTGTTAAAATAATTTTAAAATTATTATCACTATCCTTATTTCTTCATTTCATTTTGGAGCTATGTTTTCAATATAAAATTACTGCCTTAAAACAGAATCGCATTTCTCAACCCCAGTTTCTTTCCAACCAGAACTGAAGAGTTTTGCAGAAGTCGTGCATATTTGGATCAGAGAAAAAGAATTCCTTTCAAATTTCCTGTTTATTTATTTATTTATTTATGAATAAACTTCAAACTTATAACAATTGTGACGTGTGGAAATTATGCTGTTTGATTACAATTTATATTAAAAATGAAGTAAAATAAATTATTTGCTCCATTTTAAATAATTTAAAATTGAATTTTAAAAAATTTCTAGAATTTACAAGAATGTTGGTTCATCGCCATCTATCCACTCTTTCCAATTTTACGTTAGAATTGTTATATCAACATACAAAACAAACACAAATACTTACATATCGATTAAAATTCTAATTCTATATTACTTTTTGTTTTTCCTTGTTTAATTTCTAAAAAAATAGATCCATGTGGTGTTTCTACAGAATTTAGGAATCGCTCTGCCTATTTGGATCTGTTTTTGAAGCGTTAATTGAATGACTTTGAAATATTCACTAGTTTTTTTGCATTATTTATTTCATTATAACGACCATTTGAGCTGTGGAATGATGGAGTGGAATGAAAAAGCTGCACGTTTGTCTATTGTTGCAGCATGATTTCAGATAACAGGAATGTTACATTGTCTACGTAAATGATTTCCAATGGGAAGTTCTCTTCCACGTCCAGTTAATTCTTCAAACTTGGCACCGAGCGATTATCACTTGTTTTCTTAATTGAAAAATAACACTACTTGGAATAGTGAAGAGATTAGATCAGTAGTAGTGCGCTGGACTAGCAACGCGGGTCCAGCGGGTACTGCACTTAGATTTTCTTTTCCTAGTGGAGCCTCTACAGCTCACTGCCCAGTGATGGGGAGTATACTGAGAAGGCTCTACGGCCCCAATGACCTCAGATGTTACGCGCCTTAAACTAAAAAAAAAAAAAAAAAACTGTTGGCACAAGAGAAAATACGCTGAACTGAAGGCAAAGCTGAAACGTATATGAGACTTTGATAAACTAGCTATCCTATCGATTATCATCTCTTCAACAGGTTGAGTTCCAACGACTGCTACGAGCATATTCAGATAAAGTGAAGAAATATAGACCGCCCGGGGCCGAGATATGTGCCTTGTGGAGAGGGTATCCAGTGTGCAGGTTATTCCCCTGATATATCTCTCTGGTTCCCGTGGTCGCAGAGAGAGAGGCTGAGAAGGGTGGAGCTAAGTAAGATCCTCATTTATAAAATGCAGCAAGCAGTGATGCTGCACTCGTGTAGAATGGTTAGAGAGGTCTTGCACCACGTACCTCTTTCCACCCTACTATTATTATGTAGAACTGACAGGACCTAATTGAACTACAATCGGAACATTACCTACCTTGTCTTAAAAAAAAAAGAAAAGAAAAAGAGAGAATATTTTTGAACCATTCGTAAAAAAAAAAAATCAGTTTCTTTATAACATTTAACATTGATTGGTGCTGTGTCGCGTGTTCTTATTATTATCAGAAAAAGAAATATTTAATAAAAACTGATGAAAAGATTTAGTAATAATAAACAGGAAGGATATTAGATCCTATTAGCATGCTGGACCACTACGCGTATCTTCCCAGATCGAAATGATTGTTATCCTTAGATTTTTTCTTCCTGGGAGCCCTCTATAAACTCACTGTCCTGTGATGGACAGTATAAGAGAGAACTCTGTACGAGGGTCGGCATGAGCGGGTGCCAATGACTACAGCTTTGACGCGTCTTGAATATATATATATATAAAGGAATTGATTATAAATATATATATATATATATATTCAGATATTTAAAGGTACATTAAATTAATTCCAAACATTGGTATTTAGTTTTCTATTCAAACTGCACTTGTAGGCATTAAGTATTTAAAAAAAAGAAAAGAAAAAAGTAAATCGTAATTTCATTTTATTTAAATGCCCAGCCATAAAAGGGAAGGCTAAATGGTTAAAAAAGAAAAAAAAAAGAACTAGTAATAATAAAAAGAATTCAGTAAATGTTTCTTTTTCCATTCATTAACACATAGAAGAAGAAGAAGAAGAAGTGGGGCAGGTTCAAGTAATAGAAAGAGAATTACACAAAAGAATGAATGGAAACAAAACAGGGTGCATTAAAGGAATTAAAACGGAAAGTTGGGAGTGAGATGCGGCCGAGCTATACGAGACCATAGGCTTTAGAAAAACGTATTTTTTTTTTCTTTCTGTTCTTCTTTATATTTAAGTAAGTTAAAAAAAAAAAAAAGAATCTTTTAAGAACAAAATAGCAATAGAAATTATTTTTAAGGACGCACCTTGTACATCCGTATTTAGTAGCGAATATAAAATTATATAATCACTTATAATTTTTTTTTATTATTAGTAAAATACCATTTATTTGTATAAGTAGACTAAACAGGAGTGGATGAGTAATGGTGTGACTAGTAAACAATTCTGTTGTTGATTCTGTTGCTATAAAAAAACACTGAGAAAGTAGAGAAATAAGAAACGAACTAAGACAGCCTGAGGGAGGGATGTGATTACTTAGTCAATTTACTGTAAGCAGGGAAAAAATAGGGGGGAGGTATATACCAGCCCCTTTTAGTTCAGGATATAAACGTTTCTAGGGTAAAAAAAAGAGAAGAAATCTTGAACGGGACCACTTTTAATTGCTATACCCATTAGCAATAATAAATTTTCTATTTTTTATTTTATTTTTTTTTCTTTAAATGTTAAATTATTGGCTATATTTCTCTGGAGTGTTTAAGTTTCTAGGAAATGCTTGCTGGGATTTGATTTTCTTATTTAGTATTTTTTCCCCCCTACAAATTCCAGTATTCTTATCGATTTGTGTGTAAATATTTTGTCTTGTAGTTGAATTAATGCAATCTAGTGAGATTTTCGGCATTGAATATCCATCTAATATATTTTTATTTTCAGCACAAAAAATGGAGGCTCATAGCCTTCATGAAAGTAGCAGAAGAATAGTGGGAGGTAACACAAGGCCAGAGACAGGCTAGTTTCTTTACTCTAGAACCACAAGGTGGGGTAATCGGCTACCCCACCCCAAACTATATTTATTAACGTAAAGTTGGTCACATGATTTCTACACCACGATAAAATTATTACACCCAGGCACAAAAGGACGACGTCTAGACGTAATGGGACAATTTGAAATATTTAAACACAAGACACAAAACCTTATAAACGAACAGACAAACTTCGCCCGTGAACAACTATTCAAAATCTACCCACAATAACAATAAAACACGCAATAAACAATACACAACTCATTTGAACCAAATAGTATTTAAGTTTAAAAACCAAATAGATTTTAGTTTTAGTTTTAAATCTGCTAGTTTTCAAGTCTGTATATACGAATCATAACTGCCTTAAACGTGTAATTATGTGAATAATGTATGCAAGTCGAGAAAATAAAATGTTAATGCGTAATGTACGTTACATTAAGCTTGGTTAACACTCTTATATAATTTTTCCAATGATATATTTATGAAGAGTCTGTTCATGAGCGTGTGTAAATTATGTAAGGTGAAATGCGAAATATGTTAGTGGTAGGTATTAAACAACCTGCTTATATAGATTGATTGTTGATTGATTGATTGATTGTTTATTTTATTTTGATTATTTTGTTTAACAGAGTATTATTTATTTATCTATACCATCTTACGATCATTCAACTCGTATTTTATACATCATTTCTTGTCAGTAACTGTTTCACAGCAGCTCACAGCTGACACAGTGTTATTCCACGCTGTTACAAATAAATAAATATAATAGTAAGATAGTATGGATAATTAATTGTAAGGTGAATCTTCCTCAAACAACGTAGTTTAAGATATAGAACCCCACATGTTGGATGTTTCCATTTTTAAAGATAAATGTGTCCTTTTAAAGACCCAAACATGTGTTTTTTCCAACTCTGGTACCATCCCCTTCCCTCTCACTCCTGGCTTACTTAGGCCACAACAAAACATTTAAAGACCTGTCAGTGTATAAAATAAATTTGCTCGCTGCAAATCTATGTTATCACACTGTTTGGCAAATGTATCCTTACGATGGGCGAACTCCCGAAAGCGGTCAATGACCACAAAAAGAAGCAGGATATCACGGAAAATATCTCTGATACTTGGTATATCTCCCATTTCAGTTGTTTTATTTATTGATTTTTTTTTACTATCAAATCCATCATTCATCCTTTCTTTGTGTTTTTTTTCAGGTAAAAGTTTACCTGAAGGTTGTATCCTAGCCTCTCCAGCATTTTACGTATCAATTTTTTTTACAACAATTCAATCTTTACAATTAAATTTATTAGTAAGATAAAGAAATTGAAAATAATGATTAGTGGACAAGTTATTCATTTTTTTTTTTTTTTTTTTTAACGTGAATATCATTTATACAAATAAATTGGTTTTATATTATTTTAATTGTATTTTCTTCTATAAGTATAAAATGGAGCCTATTAGTGTTTCGCTACTGTGGAAGAAATAATGGCAGAATAAGGAAAACAAGCAGGAAAATTACAGAAGAAATTAAAGATGTTTAGAACGAAGAAGAGGATAACAAAACAAAAGAAGTAAAGCACTAGAGTTTCCGGGTAGAGACCGCGTCAGTGGTTTGCCTGAAAGCGATGTTTTGGCTTATTGACTTTTAAGGTGTAAAGACCCTGAAGAGGCTCATTGCAACATAGCTGAAACCAACGTCGCTTTCTAGTAAACCACTGTCACGTCTCAACCCGGAAACTCTAATGTTATTTTTATATAAATGGCCGCGGAAACCAAACAGATCAAAACAGAAGATGATGTCTTGAAAGAAGATGATATGCATTGAGATGGTTTGGTATTAACCCGTCAAAGAGGAGTATGTAAAACAGTTATGTAATAAAAATGACTATATATAAAGTATCACTCTATTAAAATAAAGACAACAATCTTTGCAATACCGGCAAAGAATATAGGCATTATGCTAGCTAGTCGATTAGTAGAAGCGCGAAACAAGACTTCTTGTGGCAGGATATTTGTTACTGTACGTATATCTGAATTTCTTACTTTATTATATATTAGATTTATTATATATCTAAAGTAGGTTTTAAAATGTTCATCAACTTGTTGTACTTGTTGACCGTTATGTTTCATTATGATGTATAGGGTAAAGCTAGGAGAGGTGACGCACATTTCAAAATTATGCTCTGTGTAAAAATGTAGGAGATATATTAAAGAGGTAATGCTTATAAAACATATGTCAACTACTGTTATCTGCAAAAAAATGTTATTTTTCAAAATAAAGACATTCTCATTTATTCCAGAACCAAATACAAATACACTACATTTGGCCGTCTCTCCTACTATAGTAGGATAGATAGATGACGCACAATAGGTAGGAGACCTCCTCTCTGTGAAGGTAACATGGCTGATCGACATGAAGCTTGGTAAACACTATGTCTACGAGTCCAACATTAACGACTGCTGGAAATCTTTCATTTCAATTGCAATTAATATAGTATATAAAAGAATAAAATAATCTACTAAGCGTTATGAAAATTCACATTATGAAAACACACGCTGATGCGTATAAATGTTCTTAGAATACAGAAGAACACACAAAATAACTGAAGAATTTTGCAATATGTTCACTTCTGATCTCTCTACGCCTGGACTAACTTCCATGACGCCTCGTGGTGGCAAACAAGAGAAGTAAAGCCTGCGTCTTCTCTCCTACCGCGTCATCTCTCCTAGCTTTACCCTATATAAAAAAAATGGTTGACCGTTGATGACTTAAGTTATGAAGAAATTTGGTGAGGATCAGTCAAGAAAAAAATATTTAATTATCACAACGTTGCGACAGATTTTCCTGTCTTTATCAAGGCTTTAATATATAAAGAGTCGTGAAGATGTGGAAAAAGTATTTGGAACATACACATTTGTTACATCGCAGAAACATAAAAACTTTACATCATCTAATTTTCTGTAGATGATTTAAAACAAGCACTAGTAACTTTTTATTTATTTTTCCTGCAACTATTTATTTACATCTTCACGACTGTTTATACATTAAAGCCTTGATAAAGACAGGAAACTCTGTTGAAACGTTGGCATAATTGAATGTTTTTACTTGACCTATTCCTCACCAAATTTCTTTATAATTATGATGTATGCAATTGCAGTTAGTAATCCAATACTTGTATGAATATAAAACATGTATGAAAATACACTCTCATAAGTATTTGCACAATTATGGCACCCCCTGAAGGTGGCAAACAATGTTTGCCGAAACGTCCAGTTTAAATAAAAAATAGTAATAAAAAAAAAAAACTTTAAAAATATTTTGTGTTCTTTTTTTAACCTAAAACTACATGTCCGATAAGTCGACAATTGCATTGGAATGCTAAACTGCACATTATAAGTATCACTGTTATTTGAAAGATTTTCACAAAGATAAAAAAAAAATTCTGCGGAATTTATAGCGTTAAATTTCAAATATTTGTGTATTCTTCAATGTTATTGGCGCTGTCTTCTGGACTACAATATAATTACATTCACATGACGACCTACTAATGTGTCTACGAATATTTAACTCCACACTTCTAAATTTATGTTAGAACTCTGAAAAAAAAAATGCAAGTTAAAAAAGGATTTTTTTATCCATTTTGGAAATATATTAATTGCAACAATAAACTCGTGTGACAGGAAGTGCTACTTTATTTCCAAAAAAAAAATAAAAAATTCTTAGTTTCCGCAATTTTCTTTAGGGTTGGGACATATAATAGGAATGGGCAGAGCAGGCTAAGGACAGAGGAGACAATCCGAAACTCTAGTAATTAGAGAAACATGAGTTTGTTAACAGCTTGTCATGATTCAAGATTTTCAAGAGCCTACTCTTCTCTTAATGAAGACTCATGTGTTGTAGTTATTTCTTTATACTTAAAGCCGTATTATATGTTGAGCTATAATTGACTTACTGATTGTAGATGTGATTGTAATTATTTAGTAAGATTGTATGTACAATTCTTTAATCAGTTTTGATTATAATTACTGCTTCTTAAAGATTTTAGATAATAAATTATAATATATGCTATGATTCTTAGCCTCACTGGCTCCATAGTTGTTGTGGTTGGGTCCGCAGAGCAGCCTAGCATCAGAGATATTTTCCGTTTCAGCCTGAAGAATAAGCGGAAAATATCTCTGATGATTTCCAGCTCTGCGGACCCAACCACAACAATTAATGCCCTACATCACAAAGCTGTTAGTACCACCTATAACACTCTCAACTATAATTTCAACTACAACGTCTTGATTGTAATTATTTTTATAAAAAAAAATGCCAAAATTGATTTATTTCTTTTCATTTATTTATTTGAAATTTACAACTGTAAAAGCAATGCTCCTACAACTTGTAAATATGATAATAAGTGTAGACGTGTGGGACTTATCACCCATTGGTGACTCTGTGAGTTGTTATTTACTGACCTCCTACGTCGAGGAAGTCGCGCGGCCAGCGCCGCTTCGGACGTCGAGTCGGGTCGTAGGAAGGGATGAAGATGAGAGGTGATGAATTAGAGGATTAGGATGTTCAGAGAGGTGGGAATAAAACTTTTTATATCAAGATGGAATTAAGTCTGTAATGAAAGGTATATTGAGATCATTGTGGATAGTTTTGTTGGAGACATAGTATGTAGCATTAGTTATGCGGCGAAGAATGTTTGATTGAAGTGACTGAAGACGGTAGATATTGGAATGCTTGGCTGACCCCCCACAGTTCGAGTCTGTAAGTCCAGATCGGTTTGAGTAATGTGTTGTATATAAGTACTTTGTTGTTCAATGTCAGTTTTGATCGTCAGTCAAGCAGTCGGGCTAGTAGGTAAAATCGTTTCTTCCTTTCTTGTCGTTTGAGTCTTGTGTGTAGATTTCAGGTCAGACAGTTTGTCAATGTACATTCCCAGATAACGTACAGTGTCCGCGCAAGGGAGCGCGGTATACACTGGAGTACAGGTGGCACGAAGAAGAGTGAATGTAATTTGTTGGCATTGCTGGACATTTACTTTCATTTTCCACTTAACAAACCATTGTTGGAGAGAATGTTTTCGCAGAGTACGAGTTGACTGCACCGGGTCAGAGTGAGGAGAGAGTTTGGCGATGTCGTCTGCTTATGTGAAAGTCGTGGTGTGAGGGTGAGTTGGTATGTCGGCAGTGTAAAGTATGAAGAGTAGTGGTCTGAGAATCTGCCCTGGGGAACAGCGGCCTCTGCAGGGTACATAGAGGAAAATGCGGTTCCCTGGTTGGCAGAGAAATATCTATTGAACTAAAATGGTATTTTTTAATATTTTCTTGAATATCCTATCGATTGAATTTAATAAATTCAATAATATGATTTTTACTAAAAGTAAAAATTAAGGAAGGACTACCTCATGTAGCCCATCACAAGTATTGGCAAATTAGTGAACTAGCAAAGTGGGTTCACTAGTCACTGAAATTTACAAAATTCTTTATTCATCCCTAGGAATTTATACTAGTGCTTGATTACTGACACATTAGAACAGTTTTAATGCATTATTCTGCTAAATGTAATTTTTTTATCAATAAAAAAAGCTATAAAAAAGCAAATATGAGACACAATAAATTTATTTTGTTTAAATCAAAGTGATCCACACAAAGATTGGATAGTGTCAGAGAATTGGTAAATTAAATAATTTAGTTTACTATAATACCTTATTCAACTTAGATAGCGCTCAGATCAAAGAGATCGCCTCTGAATGTGTTTGATTAATTGATTGAATCAACTAATCTGCTTTCTATATATAAAGTAACGGGGCGGGTGTTGGTGTATTGGTTATGAGCATGGACTTGTAAGTGGGAGGACCCGAGTTCGAGTCCAGCGTTATAACTAAATTTTATATTTGTTTAAAAAATGTTAATAGTAAAGTAGGTGCTTCCGCCCTCGTCCACGACACCTAATTTGGTAGTTGGACGTTAACCCCTCCTGAAAAAATAGGCATTACTTTACTTTTTATATAAAGAAACGTTAATTTATTCAGTAATAATCAATATAACAACTTTAATAATAAAGTATTACATAAAAATCAAATTGTTGGTCGTTAGAAATGATCAGATGTATCTATTAGTTGGCTTATCGGCTAGGAAGTATCCTAGAAAACACCAAATAATTTTTAAGTGTTTTTTTTATTTGAAATCCACATTGTTTACCTTCTTCAGGGGCTATCTTAGCTTATCTGATCAAATATTGATTATAATCAAACACGTTGTGACAATACTTCGAAACTTCCCTCACTCTAAGGATAGCCCCCGAAGTAGGTAAACAATGTCGGATTTCAAATAAAAAAACACTTAAAAATTATTTGGTGTTTTCTTGGATGCTTCCTAGCCGATAAGCCAACTAATAGATACAACTGATTATTGTATAAAAATGACCGTGATCAACTCTGGAGGGTACTAATTAAGAAAAATATCAACATGCCGACTAATTTACAATAATTACTACCGACCAATGCCGATACAAACATTTCAGGCACGTCAAAAACAATAAATTACATTTACTTATAAGACTAAACCGATTCAATAAAATATGAAATTCAGACAATAGCTGTTTACCAAATAAGAGATGGATAATCTGCTCCATCAGAATGCCAAAAAAAAAAAAAAAAATTAAAGTAACTTTAATCATCTTAGTAGTTTGATATACTTTATTTAAGTTGTTGAAATTAATGAGTGGGTTACATAAAAGAATTAAAAATGTCAAAACTATAATAAAATTTGTGAATATTTAACTTATATATTGGTTTTATACTTAATTGTCTTTAATTTATAACTTAGTGCTTCTAAAAAATCTCGTTGTGTTAAGAATACAAAGTTCTGTAGTCGCAATTATCTGAAATCATTGCTTATGTGAAAGTCGTGGTGTGAGGGTGAGTTTGTATGTCGGCAGTGAAATCACTGCATATGTGAAATCACTCCATAAAACAAAAAAAAAGAAGAAAAACACTAGAAGTTACACAAAATGGAAATAATATGGAAGGAAATTTGTCGTCTAGTCTACCTTTCTAATTCTCCTAATCCACATGTCATTGTCAGAAAATTCAATCTCTACAAGGCTATATTAATTAATAAATGAAATAATAAATAATAAAAAATATTTAAATAAACAAAAACAAAATAATTAATTAAATTAAATATACAGGTTATCAGATTGGTTAAATATACAAATCTAGATTGGTGCATATCTCTGGGGATATTTAATCTGAAATTAAATGAAACTGTGTTCCGTGATTAGCTCCCTAAGGTGTGATTAATATTGATATAATTTAGTGTTAGTGAGTTGCAGGAATATCTTAAACACATACATATTCAAATCAACTAATTCTAGCCCTGTCCAAAATTTAACAATATGTTTTTAAATTTTTTTTTTTTTAAACACGTTCAATTCAAATCCCCAACATTTCCACTTTTCATGATTTCTGAGGAAACGAGAAAACTTTTCTTATTTAGTTCGTCTTAGCCAGATCATATTTGTTAGGTGTTTGGATCTAACTATAAAGTTTGAAATTTTTGGACCAAAGAGTAGAACTCCTATTTCAGATTCATAGTCATAATAACTTTGTGTTGTTTCTTCTATAGATATCGAGGAATAAACATCATATAGCAGCTTAAAATAAACAAAAAAACTTCGTAATTTTGTCAGTTATGTAATCCTTCTGGTAAACCATTACTTTTTTTTTTTAAGCAGAGCTGTAATAAAAATGTAATAAAAATCCTATTATGGTGATGAAAATATATCGAATTAAAAAATAACAGAAGCAAGTTCATGTTAGGATTAATGGTATTGGAAAATAAATCAAATTAATACTTTTACCGTGAATAAAGTGGTTATGTTTGATATTTTCCTGCTTAGTTATGAAATCTGCTTATAATATTTTCCCCCTGCTAAACACAAATTCTTTGAATGAGCTTAATATATTATTTTATAAATATACAATTATATAAACTTTTCCCAGAAAACATTTTTATTTTACTTTGATTTCATTATTAAAGTACGTCTATGTTTCATAAATGTCCTTTTTTCTAAGTATTTTCTCTCGCAGCTACAAGAGGAAGTACTTAATTAGTGCTATTTAAAGTCTCTAAATGGAATTTTCGCCGGAAATACCATTTTGGAGGCTCCTTGAGCGTGGAAAAATGATTTTCTAGAAAATTATGTGATTCTGTATACAGAATACTAAGGAAAATTTTCCGACTAAATTCATAAACCGGAAATACTAATTTACTTCATGATATTCTTAATAGTAACTGATATAATCTTTTTTAAACATGGTTGTGTACGCACTAGTAATTCAATCGGTCATTTATAAACCTAAACTCGTATCTTCCCTGCGATAGGGATTTCGGTGTAGCGAAACGTCTGATTCGACGCACTGACAGGATATACGAACCTTCTGAATATGCGGAACTAATACCAAAATCGAATAAAAGCAATAAATTCACAGTGACCGAGATAAAACATTATGATATATAATAGATTTCAAGCACTGGTGGCCTCAATACTACAAGGGAAACACCTTATCCATTCCTTCTCAAGGCAAAAACATACATAAAGACCAGATTTATCGTTTGGTATTACAAACTACCGGATGTTTATATATGAAGCTAGCACTCCCGGTGTTATGGCAGCATCAACTCATATAAATGGATTAGTGGCGAATTTATTTGATCTTGGAAAGGCACTCAAAATACCACTACTGCCTACAAATGAAGCATACTCTTCACATGTGCCCATTCATGAAAACAAGGTACAGGACACAGGGAAGATCATCCAGTATATTCCATATCAACATACTGATTTTTATAATACTATATTGCCGATACAGAGTCCAGCCATAGAGCGAGAGGCAGTAGATGATTAATATTTTGCAAGGATATCTTGCATTTAAATAAATAAATATGCAATTATTTACATATTGATAACTAAAGATATGTATGCACTCATTTATACAATCCCATTGAACATGGTTTGAATACTGTGAACGAAATTTTATTGTTAAGTTGACTAAGAAAATAATATTAATTGCTTTGTGTCTGAAAGAAAAGTAGCAATATAAATGATGGAAAACTGTAAAATAATGAATTTCATGTTGCGCCAAACTATATAAATTGATTAGAAACCGTATAATAATACACTAAATAATATTGTTTAAGAATTATGGTGATGTTGTTTCGGGTACTTGTTAAAACAACATGAGTCCAAGAAATTAAAAATTATTTTAAGATGAAATGAAATCAGATAACCAACATATCTTGCTTTTATTATAAAACATATTAATTTATGAGCCCCCAATCAAAATCTCACAGAGCTAACTTCCAATTCATTAACTATACATAGCTTTTTCTATTTTTCTCAAAACATACTTTCTGTGACTCATGTGGTTTTACAAATGACCGATTCAATTAAACAAATAATACTTAAGGTACGTGGTGAATTATTAAATTTAAATTGTAAGCCTTGGATCACTAAATCATATTAGTTTATGTTAATTATGTAAGCTGAGTGAAGAAGAAACGGCATTTCATTTTATGGCAGTCTGTCCCATTTTAAAGGAGTTATACTCAGTTTTCTGGGTAAAGAAAGTCTTACGTTCTGATGATGTGGATTTTTTCTAAATAATGGGAACTGGGTTAACCTGTATAATTTTGTAATCAGTGCGCTTAATTATAGACAAAGTCTGATTATGGAATTTAATTATTGACACTAATTAATCGAGTATATTATATATATATGTATGTACATACTTTTTTTTTTTAAATAAAGCTATTTTAAAGATTTTAGTATCTGTTTATTATTTTTTTTAATTTAAGGCACGTCAACATCTATGGTAATTGGCGCCCTGAGCCTCCTGACAGTTTTCTCTCGATATAGACAATACTGTCCATCACCGGACAGTGAGCTGTGTAGAGGCTTCTAGGAAGAAAAAATTTAAGGATAGTAAAGCTGGACTCGAACCCGGATCCTCCGCGTGGGAATCCAGTACGCTAACCACTTAGCTATTCCCTTCCCTATCTGTTTATTCATAGGAAAAATTATGTTAGTGAATAATCACAGAAATTACATTGCTATTATAATTTATTTTCAGTCAAAAGTTGCTTGTATAAAATCAACGCAGTCGTAATCATATTTTCATGTTTATTTTATTAATTTATTTACATTCATTTTAGTTATCATTTATATAAATTATTTATTTTTTTATTAAAGAAGAAGATCTATATTATGTTTCTTTATTAAATAATTAGACTTCTGGTATACGAATATCCATGCCATTATGTATACAGATATAATTTAAATACATATTTAGATCGATCAGTATCAATTGAAACATTTTCTTGGAAATATTGATTTTAGAGGGGTCTGATGATGGCGTGATGATGTAACCCTATCCTAAACTGGGCTATTTGATTATAGTGTATATATCTATGTATATCGCATTCAGAATTACATGAATTGCGAAAATGCTGATTGCTTGAACAGATAGACAATTTTCCTGAAAGCTTTTCCAGTTTCCCAAGATTTTCTCAAAAAAAAAAGGATTCATAGTGTTGTTCAAACTAACTGAACGGGTGAAAAGAGATGAACGAATTTCATACATAATTTCATACGAATTTGATGCCATAATTAAACTTGTGGAAGAACTAGTAGAGGGCATGGAGAACAAGGAAATATGTGTAATTACCTTTTGTGATCTGAGTAAGGCGTTATGGTGTCTCATAAGTTACTGCTTCTGAAATTGAAATACTACGGTATTAAGGGAATTAGTTGGAATTTCTTTAAAGAATATTTAACGGGTAGATCTCAGTATGTTTATTATAATAACCAGTATTCTGAGCGAGGTAAAATTAAACGTGGTGTCCCGCAAGGCTCTGTTCTAGGGCCATTGCTTTTCTAATTATACATTAATAGTGTTGGGACGCTATTTCCAGGAAAATGCATATTGTACGCTGATGACACAACACTAGTTGACAAAGGGAAGAATAGTGAAGAGGCTGTGAAAGAAGCAGATAGCTTTGTATCTTGTCTTAAAAAATGGTTAAATATTAATATGTTATTGCTAAATCAAGAGAAGACTAGGAATAAAATTTTTAGCTTGAATGAGGATTCAGAGAAGGGAACAGTACCATTTCTTGGTATATTACTAGACGGCACTCTATCTTGGAAAGAACATGTACAGCAACTGAGCAGTCAGCTATCTGAGATAACTTTCCTTCTGAGGAAGCTGAGAGAAGAAGTTCCAACAGAAGTAATGAGACCAGCCTATTTCGGATTGTTTCACTCCAGGATGGTTTATGGTGTTGAGCTGTGGGGGGTTTCAGCTAACGGGGGTTTTTAAATTACAGAAAAGAGCAGTGAAAATTATGATATTCAGAAGAACTCGAGATAGCTGTAGGCCATTATTTCCGGCATTAAACATCCTGACATTACCATCACTGCGTATCTATAAGCTCGCTCTGCAATAAAAAATTAATCCAAATAAAGATACGAGAGGCAACAGACACTGTTATAATATACGTAACAATATCGATAAACTTACCTTCAAAAAGACTGAAAAAATCTGCAGTGGTTCCAAATATTATGTCCGCGAAGATATATAATAAAATTCCAGATGAATTAAGGCAGTTGGATTACCTCCAATTTAAAAAAAATTATGAACCACTTCTTAATAAAGAAATGTTTTTATAAGTAAAAGAGTCTATGGAACAGAACTGGACGGTACAAGATTTTAAAATAAACTATAGTAAAAGTAAAGTATACCATTGAGTTTTGTTTGTTGTTATTGCGTGTAAAGTTCATTGTCAATTATCACAGCCGTATATTTTTGTTAGTGAATAAGTTTTATTGACGAGCCTATTATATTGTAAGTGATGTATATAGGCAAATAAAATATATCATGTCATATCATACAAGATGTTTAAGGTTGCAAATAGATTTTAATAACTTTATTATTACCGAGTGAAAATGAGATTGCAACCAGTATTCGGAAGAATAAATATGCATGATTTTATTTGTTCAGATTTTCCCTTCAATCAATAAAATTTTTCTAATAATCAGCCAATTCAGATTAAAATAATTTTACATCAAATCAACCCATTTAACAAAGTTAAACAAAGTGAAAAAAAAGAAACAATCAAGAAAAAGAAAGAAAAAACAAAATAACCTCACGAAACAGTTGTAAATCGCTGCTAATTCTATCTTACTCGATAATTACAACTGACCTGAACGGAAACATGCGGTCCGTTGGCGGAACTCAAACCTTCCCCCGCCTTTTTCTTATATAAGAAGCCACCCACTCACTATCCGTCCATGTAAACTAACCTCTCTCACCTCACCATCATAGGCTAGTTTGGTGAAAGATTTAAATGACCTCTTCTACTACCAGATCGCACAACTATCAACCATTTTTCACCACTTTCCCCCCCACACTGACGTTCTTTTTATACTTTTAAATCGACCCGTTCGTTGAATAAACATGATTTTTTCAGGTCAACCATTTACTAATTTAAATTTTAAATTTTTATTTAAAAAAAAGTACATAATGAACATATATATATACTTATTTATAATTGTGTATAAATATATTAAAAATATTTTTTTTTTTTACTTTCTCTTACTCCTAGTAAGAGAAAGGATTATAATCGTGCCAAATTTTCGATATCGACTTTTCACCGGAAGTGAGGTCCCTGAGACCAAAAATGTGACTTTTAGAAAATTGTGGGTGTGTATATATATGTTGTGGTGGTTGGTTTCGCACAGCTGGAAAGCATCAGAGACATTTTCCTTGGTAGCCTACTTCATTTTGTGGTCATCGACCGGTTTCGGGCGTTCGCCCATCTTCAGAATGCGTTTGTCAGACAGTGTGATAACACAGACTTGCACAGAACAACTTCAGTTTGTACACTCAGTGTATAAACACTCACTGAAAAGTGTATATACATTGTGTTATCACACTGTCCGACAAACGCATTCTGAAGATGGGCGAACGCCCGAACCCGGTCGATGACCACAAAATGAAGCAGGATATCACGGAAAATGTCTCTGGTCTATATATGCATGTATCAGCATAGCTCAAAAACCAAAAACCGTAGAAAGTTCAAATTTGATAATCCGTTTAGCTATCACCATAGGATCCGACATTAAGTTATCTGTCAAAATTCCTCAACCGAAAGTATCACTATACTAGTTTTTTTTTTTTTTTTTTTGCAATTTTCTCAAAAATAGCTCAAACAATTTTCTTGAAACTTGGAACTTCAACTACACATACATGAGCTACAACTTTTATTTGAAACATTTCTCCAGGGGAATTTATTTAAGGTTACTTATTGGAGAGGGGGTGAGGTTTCGGTTTTCTCTAAAGTGCTATTTCAGTTAATTACACAAATTCTATCACCTAAATAATATTAATTAGAATTAAATATTTTGTTGAAATTCCGAGTTTGAAAAAATCAGATGACCGGAAGTGTGTTTTTACTTGGAAGTATTTTTCAATTTTTACGATTTTCTCCATAAAAATGCGTAATTCTGTTAGAAGTGTTTGTTTTAAATTGATATACTAACTATAAAATTTTTCAGTCATAATTTTGAAAACTTGGAGTAAGAATAACTGAATTTATTCACAAGATTTTGTAATAAATAAATACACTTTTATTTTTGATTACCCGAGAAGTCAGTTAAAAAAAAAAAAAAATCTGGTGTGAAACACTCACACAACTTTCTCTTACTCCAGTTTTCAAAATTGTAATTGACAAATTTTATAGATAATGACCAAATTTAATGAAATTCGTCGAAAACTGAAAAAACTGTTCAGTAAAAGCGCACTTCTGGTTTACTTATTTTCTTCAAACTCGGAATTTTGGTCATTTATTTATTTCTAATTAATTTTGTTTGAATGATAGAATTGTATAGCACTTTAGAGAAAAACCTAACTCCACCCCTCCCCCAGAAGTGCCCATAAATAAATTTTCCCAGAGAAATGTTTTAAATAAATGTTGTAGATCATTGTATGCTCGGTTTATAAAGCAAGTTTCAAGAAAATCTACCGAGCTATTTTTGAGAAAATCGCGAAAAAGTGAAAAAAATAATTTAGTAAAATTATGAAGTAAACGCACTTCTGATTATCCGATTTTTTTGAAACTCGGAATTTCAACAACATATTCAATTCTAATTAATATTATTTAGATGACAGAATTGTCTAATAAACTGAAATAGCACTTTAAATGAAAACCTAACCCCACCCTTCCCCCTATAACTTCCCTTAAATGAATTTTCCCAGAGAAACATTTCAAATAAAAGTTGTAACACTTTGTATGTGTAGTTGATAAAGCTAGTTTGAAGAAAATCGTCGGAGCTATTTTTGAGAAAATCGCAAAAAGTAAAAAAAAAAAAACTAGTAAAGTGGTACTTTCGGTTGAGAAATTTTGACACATGACCCACAGTTAGATGTCATGGTGATACCTAAACGGAATATCAAGTTTCAATTTTCTACGGTTTTTCGTTTTTGAGCTATGCTGCTACATACACACACGCACATACAGAGCTAAAAACCATGATTTGCTAAAAACCATTTTTTTTTTGGACTCAGGGGACCTCAAAACGGATATTTCCGTGAAAACTCGATATCGAAAATTTGACACGATTACAATACTTCCTCTTACTAGGAGTAAGAGAAAGTAAAAAAAATGCGTAATTCTGTTAGAAGAAGTGTTTGTATTAAATTAAAAAAAGAATACGATAAGTAAAACAAAGTATTGTTGAAGACTGCTTCATTGACTCAAAAAGAAAATAATAACAATTAATAAACTTTCCATGCATAATCTTACACACATTAACGACAACCTAATAATTTAATTATGTAGACTAGAGGTTGTGCCAAATATTGGAGATAGAGTAAGAGTGCGTATAAATAAAAAAAAAAAAAAAAATCGGATGTGAACCACTTACACGACTTTCTCTTCCAAACCCAAGGAGGTAGAAAAGTGTAAAGCACGCCAATAACAATGAACCATAACCATAATGGAAATATGTTGCAAACAAATTTAATAGGTTTATATTTGTGCAGTTCCAAGTTTTTAAGGCAATCATTATAGTCGTTTTCAAGATAATTCCAAAAAAATTCAAAAACCTATTCAACACTCCCAGGTAGCTGATTTTCTTCCAATTTTAAATTCTATCAATGCTTCTAATGTATATTAATATTATACGTATATAATTGTTATAACCGTAAATTCAATTGAAGTAGTACTTATAGAAGTTTAGGGAAGCTTAACGTTACTGTTTCTCCCGAAAAATCGTCCCAAAAATTCAATTTTTCCTAAGAAAATGTTTCAAATAATAGTGATAGGTATTTACATATGTAGATAGCTTATCTAAGTAGAAGTTTTAAATGAAATCAACCATTGCAGCCATTTTCAAGTTACATGATCACTAACAGGCATAAAACACTTTTCTGTCCGGGAAGAAAGTAGGTTGCGATAAGCAGTGTTTTCCTTTCGCCATCCTTATCTGCAACTAATTTAATTATTATTTATTAAAAGGACTAAAATCATTTTATTGACTAACAGAACCCAGGGGAAAAGGCAAATTCGGCTGCTTTTTCAATGCTCGATAGATACCCCTGCTCAAAAACTTCGCATAGACTGGGTACCATATTAGGGACTTTTCCTATGCCCTTCTTCTTTTGAGATGATTTATCTCAACATTCATCTCACTCCTCGTCATTTTCACAATACTGTCTGCGATTAGCGGCCTAGGAATCAATCAGTGTGTAGGTGTTTGCGTAAAATTTTATTGATTTTGCGCAGCGAATATGGCATAAATTTCACTGTTGAATTGGACTCCTTGAACATTGCAGGTGCTAAATGAGAGCTCGCGGTTAATTACCCCTTCTCTAGTATTTCTGTTGGCTGTATCAGCAATTTCGTCTGATTATATATAGTGCCATTTTTGAGTTCTGCGGCTGCACCTAATTTATCAAGCTGCAATTTTTAGTTTACATTCTCTTGTCTGAATACCAGTCAAGTTTTGGACAGATTCCATTTAATGTTCCTTGAAAGCAGCGTTACGTTGTTTTGCGATAAAGATATATAATATAAAATTATTAATAGAAAATTATCTGAAGAAAACGTCCAGTGAAATCAGCGTTACGTTGTTTTGCGATAAAGATATATAATATAAAATTATCTGAATTAAATGTCCAGTAATAGTATATATGTCATTTATAAATGAATATACATAGAAATCTATATAATACATTGTTCAGATAAATACTGTTTCTTAATATTCTATTTTATCATATTAGCTGTGTTCATGGTTAACATGAATAGTTTTGACATGTTCTAACGTGTCAAACATTCATTAGTTTATCTAGTTCAATTTCTATAACATTTACAATATTAGATATTCTCAACTGGTACTGAAATATTTAGTTAAAAATGAATTGGCCTTGATTTTAGTATGAATACTAATTCAAGCAGATTAAACATTTAAATAGATTTATTTAAATATTGCAATGCATTTCCGATTTCATAAATCAATTAGCGATTCCTACAAATATGGCTGTCTAGTTCTTTACTTATTACTAGTTGTAAGATGTTTAGAGGAAGCAGCTATAAAGTCAAATACTCTGCGACTTAAAAGACCTAGTAAACTTTCTTGACTACATACAACCTAGTCATGCATAAGGTGTACAAGTATGAGTGAATTCCGTAGTAGTGAGATAGATGATTTCTGTGTATATATGCTGAATCGAAGTATCATCGAGCATAGCAACTGACTCTGCTAGCCTGTCTGTATGTATTGTGCGGTGTGTCGATCAAAAGTTCATGTATTAGACTGATAACAAAAGCAGTGGTGTCAAGATTCCTGAAGATTGTTTGGGTTTAGTCTGTTCAGATTTCGCGATATCCAAGACCAGTATCATACATCTTTGCTTGGCCATCCACGCTTCCAACTGTTCAGCTATCAGTGAGTCAGTAATTCTTTATCCAAAGTATAAAGTGCAAAACCTAGGATAAAAAAGTTTCCTTTACTTTTGAAAGTTTTTAGATGGGAAATTTTAGATAATCATTAAATGATTCACGCTGTTACCTATATTAAGTTAATATGGTAACTTACTTCCATACTTATTTTTTCTGGCGTTTCCCCACGTTGGGCTGCCATCAGGTCACTTCTTCCCTCCAAAATTTCCTATTCAGCTAATCTCTATCCCTATCGCCCTTTCCGCATCATTTCCTCGCTCTCCTCCAGCCATTTTCTTACCGTACTACCTCTCCACCTATTTCTTCAGGGGATCAGTTTTCTCACCTTTTCTGGCGATATTTTTCCGGCATTTTTCTAAGTTCGTCTGCTTTTACAAATCGATTTTAGGCTAAATGCAGCTCTTTCTTCCTTTCTTTACACTTTTCTATAAGCTGCCTCAGTATGAACGTATTGTCAATGCAGGATTTCCAAGCAGTAAAGGATATGGTGACTTTTTTGGTAAAAAACTTTCGGACATTCCAGCCTGCCATATACAAATTTCACTTACTTTACTTCTAAAAATTAATTTTACTAATTGGCTAATAATAAATTAAATTTAATTGTTAAAATATATTTGATAAATCATAAATTTCATTTTTACATGATATCACATTTCAATTTTCAATTTATTCATAACAGTTTTGCACTTGGTAATTTTATTTCAGATTATGAATTGAATTGGCTGGCTAGATTGTATAACAAGTAGTAGCAGTTCAGTTTCTAGAGTTTCCAATCCAACACTAATTGGGTAGAAGACGCTTCTCATGAGAATAGGTATTGGTCCGTTACTTAGTTACCTACCAGTGTAACATTATGTTCACCACTCAAACGACAGCAGTCCACTTGTACCAGCTATGTAATTGGGAAACTTGAACGCTTTAGTCAATACATTTCTGGGTAATCAGTCGTGTTCAAGCACCTTCAAGTGTTCCAATACATAACTCACAAACATACACACAACTCATGATATTGAAAAATTATTTTTATTTGTAAAGTAATTTATAAGTTTTCAGGTCAATGGTACTCATGTTCTGATTATACTCTTTCCGGAAATTCTAGCGAAGAATCGTGATACGCAAATGCTAAAAATAATTGTCAGATAAGAAGTATTGTTTATTAACAGAATGAACAGCTCATTAAATGAATACTAGGCTTTCTAATTAAAAAAAAAAAAAATCTGTTATGACACACTGACACAACTTTCTCTTACTCCAGTTTTCAAAATTGAGACAAATTTTTTGTTAATATACCAAATTTAATGAAATTCGTCGGTGTTTTTATGGAGAAAATTGCAACAATTGAAAAACTAATAATTAAAAACGCACATCCGGTTTACTAATTTTCTTAAAACTCGGAATTTTGGCAATCTATTTATTTCTAATAAATTTTGTTTGGATGGTAGATTTGTATAATCAAATATGATAGCATTTTAGAGGGAAACATAACCCCACGCCTTTCCCAAAAAAACCCCTTAAATGACTTTACCAGACGAAATGTTACGAAATAAAATTGAGCTTTTTATATGAGTAGTTCACATTCAGAGTCATTTTAGAGAAAATAGCAGAAAACTGAAAAATACTGCCATAATTTCCTCCAGTAAAACGCACTTATGGTCAACCGATTCTTTTCAAACTCTGAATTTCAACAACATATTTAATTTTAATTAATATTATTTAGATGATAGAATTGTATAATAAACTGAAATAGCATTTTTGAGGAAACCGTAACCTCACCCCTCTCTCAATAGTATTTATCCTTAACTGAATTTTCCCGGAGAAATGTTTCAAATAAAAGTTATAACTCTTTGTATGTGTAGTTGATGTTGCAATGTTTCAAGAAAATCGTTGGAGTCTTTTTTTGAGAAAATCGCAACAAAGTAATAAAAACCTTTACTTCCGGTCGAGGAATTTTGACAGATAACCAACCATCGGATTCCATGATGATTCCGAACCGGAATATCAAGTTTGAACTTTCTATGATTTTTCGTTTTGAGCTATGCTGTTCACATAAACACATACATACACATACACACACACACACATACACACACAGATCCTTTTCTAAAAACTACTTTTTTGGCTCAGGGGAATCCTCAAAACGGATAGTTCCGGTGAAAACACGATATCGAAAATTTGACACGATTACAGTACTTCATCTTACTAGGAGTAAAATTACGTAGAAATGATTAATTATGAAGCTTCAGTGAAGTTTTTTATTTTGCGTTAATATTTATTAATATTTATTTCTGAATATTTAATAAGTTTAATAATTATGCGTGTCTCAAAAGACTGCATGTTTGATGGAAAATGCTACGATAATAATTAATATTAGGACGCATTAATAAGAAAAATACATATATTCACTCACTTAAATTTCATTGTATATTTATTATACGTCAATTTTTAATATTGTAGCCCTAAAAATGGCTTATTAACATTATTATTAATATTATGTACCCAAAGACGTTGAACCTAAGCCAGTATGGCACTTATCCCTTAAAAAAAAAAAATAATGCTTCTAAAAATCACACCCAGCAATCTACCGCGTATCCTGAGATATCTTTATTCTCCAACCCCTCCGAACATTCCCTTGTGAGTGTTATCTTGTAAAAAATGCGGAACCACGTATTGGTGAAACGGAAACATTGTCCTAGGTAGTAGTACACCGTTTTCCAGCCTCCTTTGCCACAATTGCAACGGACTAGACGCCCTGCCTATTTGGTGTAAATGACCAATCAAAACATCTACCACGACTCCTGATCGTATCCTATTTAGAAAGAGAAGATGCTTAAAGTCCCTTGTCTTATAACTTTGATGAATTTCTTAACCTGGGAACACGCTTTCATGTCTCTTCAGTGCTTCTCCAGTGTTTCAGGAGACGTCAGCGTCCGGCTAGTATAGACAATAACTCGCTCCTGACCGTCGTAATCCTGAGTGAGCACAGCTCCCAATCCTGTTGCACTGGCGTCGGTTTGAAGCGTGAACTTCCGATTGAAATCGTGAAGTGCCAGTAATCGTGATCGCTTAAATATGAACTGGAACGTTACTTTGAAAATATGTGTTTGATTTGACCAACCCTCAAAAATAAAATTCATTAAATCTTCCCCTGATACATATACGATCTACTCTAGTTTTTTTTTGTTAAGCCGGTAGTAAAAATTATTTTGTCCATATGAGTGAGACTGATTTGCCTTTTTTTTAAACTTCTTCGTTGCTATAAAAAACTTGATGTCACGTAATGATTGCTTGAAGAGAACAAATAAAGAGAAATATAATCAGAGGTATTTTCCGTGATAGCCTGCTTCTTTTTGTGGTCATCGACCGGTTTTGAGCGTTCGCCCATCATCAGGATGGTTTTTGTCAAACAGTGTGACAACATAGACTTACACATAGCAAATTTAGTTGATACACTAAATTTGTGTTGATAGTGTATCAACTAAATTTGCTCTGTGCAAATGTATGTTATCAGTTGTCACACTGGCAAAAAGCATCCTGATGGTAGGTGTACGCCCGAAACCAGTCGATGACCAAAAAAATAAAAGCAGGCTATCCCGGAAAATATCTCTGATGCTTGCCAGCTCTCCTGAACCAACCACAACAAATAGAAATCTAATGTTAATTTTGGGCTGTGTTAGGGGGGGGGGGATGGAATTTGGTTCCCATCTTAATTTTCCAATAGTTATGTTGTTTGCGGACGTTTTTAAGAGTAACGTTTTCCCACAGAACTTCTTTTCTCTGGAAATCACATCGCCTTTACAGGGCTTCTCTTTATATTAAAGCATTACTCTCTAGATTAGATATGCGCTGTCTGTCCTTCCTACAAAATAATCATAAAATTGTATTTTTCAAATTCCAGAATTTCGTTAGCAACAATTTGCCAGCGGATGATTCTATTTACGTTCATTTCCTAACTAGAGACACGGCATTCTTTGACCCCTAATTCTTACTTAAGAATGGATCCAAGTATTGATGTCAAGTTTCTTTCCAAAATTCTATTTCCTGCATTGAAATAAGTTGTTTAGTTCTCTGTAAAACATGAAATTTGTTTTTTTTTTTTGTTATGGTCCGTTAGTTATAATGGGACCCATCACGATCTCTTTCACGATAGTTTAGGATGGTTAGTTTAGTATGTCATCGATATTGACAATGTCAACATTTACATTAAATTTGTGAACAATTTCTTTAATCGTAACTCGTCTTGAACATAAAACATCAATGCAAGATCCAAGTGATGATGCTGAAATATCTGCAAATCAGATACTACACTTGTTCGTTCACTTTTGATTCGACCAACCTACTTGTAATATTTTCGCAATATTCATAGAATTTTTACGGTATCGCTTAAACATTTGGAAGCAAATTCCAGACGATTTCATCCTCATCAGAAATCAGAACCATTGAACGCTATTCTTCTAAAGTATGGATTACTCGGGGATTTACAATCGTTGAATGATTAATGGAGGTTATGCCATTAAAAAAAAAAGTTGATAAACAGCTGTTTATAACGGAAGAGTGATGCCAATTTTAGAAATAATGAAAGTATCATTCTTATATATACGTATTCTTTGCTAGTTTCTTTACTTGTTGAATGATTACGTATATTAATCAATCAAGTTGTTATTCCTGCTATGATCCTCCCTTTCTATGAAATTTTGTGATATTAAATCACGAATTTTTTCATGAGTTTTTGTAGATTCTGAGTTAAAGAAACGTATTATTTGAAAGTTTTGACCATATTTTGGTACAGTTTATATTTAAAGATTAGATGATTTTTAACAAGATTTTTTCTTAAAACTTCTCACAATGGTGAAAAGAATTATAATTTCATTTTACCGTTGGTTTCCTAATCTATTTTGACTTTCCTCTTGCGTTTCAGTCGTTCTGTTGGTGAATAAACATGATTTTCATCATTCTGCCGCACATTGAAGTGACTTCGTTCGACTTGGTCCTGAATAATGCTAAAATGAAAAGTGGATATCTGAATTCTGAATTTAGATTCCTTCATTTTTGTCTTTGTATTGCTGCACACATTGTAATGGAAATGATGGAATGAAAACTGTTCCAGATTTTCAGTTGAATCGAGAGATAAATGAACAGTTTTAGAAGTTCTGTGTACACCAAGATGATTACAGCATAAAATTATTTTATAATCACCAATTTATTTGAAATGAGAAAGAAAGAAAACAGTTCCAATGTTTTTTCTTCAAATGTTCGTCGTACTTGGTGGTGGGGGTGTACTAGTAACTTATATAAATATATAAAAAGGTACCTTTCTTATATTTAAATAATTTATTACAAGTGAGTACAAAGTACTAGAATGATGAAAGGGACAGATCCATTAACTTAAGAGAACTAAGACATAGTATTAATGCTTACCGTACCACTTGGTATGTACCATAGAGCACTTTGTGTCCCAACAGTTCTATGTATAGAGAGGTATGGCGGCAAAGATGTTCAAAGTATGAGTAGAAAGGCCAACTAAACCTGGTACAAGCACCATACACACACACCCACACACACAGACTTACAAACAACACACAAAAACACATACACACTAGAAGTTACAGAAGCACTTGAGCAATCCTTGGGAGCATGTTAAGTCAAAGTCTGTCAAGATTCCTTTTGAGTGGCCTTTGAACCTTGCCTTACTTTCTCTTACTGTCCTCATTCGGTTTCTCTCCCTCTCATCCAACACTAGGGGCCCCTGGTCCGTGCTTCGCTTTCCAGAAACTGGGAATGTCTCTTGGGGGTGGGGTGGGGATTGGGAGGGCGAATGGATTCCGTGGTTGGAGAGTTGATGATAGTGGAAGCTGGAGGGCTAAGATAGTGTAAGAAGGGAAAATGTTGAAGGAAGGAAGTTAGAGGAAAGACTTCTTGGAGCCCGGAGTATAGCATTAAGGTGGGGAGGAGAGGTTGGAGAAGAGTGGGATAAAAAATACAACACACACACTTTATATATACACATACATACAAACATACACATACACAAGGTTGCCTTACAAGCACAAACACTCACCCACTTACATACACATACATAGGCCACGCCAAATACACAACACGTCAGACTAACTAAGCTTTATATTTTTGGTCCCACTTGGGGGAATTGAAGTGCTTGCTTGCCTCGTCCTGGTTGAATCCGATAAAATGAAGAAAGAATCTAGAGAAAGATAGTACTATTTGGTTGAACATTTTTTTTTTTTACTTTGTGAAAAGTAAAAATGTACCGTTATTATTGATAATGGAATCTTCATTGTTATTATTTTTGCCTCTATTTATTATTTTATTGAATATAAACTAGAGGGTAAAACACATATCTGAAGTGTTTTCAACATTACAAAGAGCCATTTACGATAAGCTGCTTATTGATCGATTATATAGCTAGTGATAAAACAAAGTTAATATTTTGTTCGCAAATACCCAACTAGATAATGAAAACGTGTATTACAAAGAATAAATTCGAAGAATTACGCCTTTTAACCCGGGAAAACTCGCTAGACAAAATGAATAGCAAGAACTCGCGCGTGAGACTTTCTCTCACACCCCAATTTTCATATTTTTTCACCACATAATAATATTATTAACTTCTAAATACCAATTAAGTAAATGACATCATATTTATAAATATAAATACACACATCAACTTAAACAAATATCAATATAAAAAATATAAATCACACTTTTTTACTTATAAAAAAAAACTGGAGCAAAACTCAATATAATAAATATAATTGTGTTGAATTATTCAGTAACAGCACATTTTGGTGTACGCGCATCTGCTAATGAAAATACTTTGAAGCCATATTATGCTGGTTTACTAGGGATGTATTGCCGAAAATTGCAACGTCCCCGAAACGGTTCCAACATTTCATCTATAGTACAGTATTCACCAACTGGGTAATTTTGTTTACATTTGGATATAAATTCATCCAGTACCTCTCTTATGGAATCAGGAAAAAAAAGACTCCAACATTCCAACGGAGTTTTAGCTTGTTATGCAATAGTTTTCACACCTGGAAGATGGATAACGATGTTTTGTTTTCTTCTGCGCACATTTTCGCGGGGAGCGGAAACATATCAAACAAGCAGTTTCCGAGTATTATTGTTTTCAAGTTCATCTTTCTCTTTTATCCCTGATTGTTCTGAATCACTTTCCGGTTTTCGAAGCTTTCCGAGCATCAAAGCGGTTTTCGTTGTCTACAAGGTTGGGGAGAACTTCAGTTTTACCCTGTTCGGGATCAGGAATCCATGACAAATATTCTAAGCGAAAAAAATTAACATAAATAAAATTACCAGGAAAATATAAAGTAAATAAATATCCTGAAAAATGCCACTTACGGAGATCGTAAAACGCTTTCCCCCATCTCGGCCATATGTTTGCCACGACTCATTTGAATTTAAAAAATCTAAAATTCAAAAGGAAAACTAATTTTGTGTCATCAGTAAACCAAAAATTTTGCACAAACAGAAAATTACTTAGTTATAAAAACGTAACGCGAACACTAGCGCGTGAGAGATTCACTCACGGTTTAGAATATTTTTGTTTAACTTCCTCTCCTGAAGCTAACACAAGACTGAAGAGGAAAAATATTTCAAGAGGAAGTAAACAAAAGATAAAAACTCAGCTAGACGAAACATAGGACCTCCAACTACTCCCACTTCCGGATTATGAGTGTTTTTTTTCAAGCGTGAGAGAAAATCTCACGGTGCGAGTTCTCCCGGGTTAATTCTGTGTTTGACGAAGAATACATATTCCAATTCGATATATTATGGGGTACCACTTTATCAGAGAAAGCGTTACGAAGCCTAGTGATATTCAAATTTTTATTTAACCATTCACTGTTGCGTTTTTCTATGGAAGTAAGTAGCTATGGTAATTTTTTTTAAAAAATTGAAAATTTATAAAAATGCCGAATAAACAATACTTGGAAATTCAAAAAAATGTAAAGACAACGTTTTAAGGAAAAGAAGCAAGACACCCAAGCAGTTAGCAGAGTAGAAAAGTACATGTGGTAAGCTTATATTTATAACAGTACATCAAGATCAAACAAAAAAATTAAGCTGGCAGCGGAGAACCATAGCCGTTTCCACATTATTATTATCTGATCTTAATGAAAAGTTCTATTTGCGTCGACGTATTCTGCGCCCACAACGTTTACCACTGAGAGTGGTTTGCTGCTGCCGGTTTTATTTTTTTCTTCTTTTTTTTTCTAAAAATTAATATTGTTTATTTCGGTGAAAACTCAATTTCGTAAATCTGGCACGATTGCAATACTTCCTCTTATTAGGAGTAAGAGAAAGTAAAATATGCAGACTTAATATTGGACTCAAAACTAGCATATACAAAGTATATGAATTATGTATGTAATTAGGCGCTATGTGCTTATCTCTTTGTTAAATAAAAACTCTAATTTGGACTTTAAAGATATGAAACTAATATATCATATTTACTTTCGTCCAATACTTCTGTATTAAGCCCTTGTCTACCTCATACCTCTATATCCAATTAGAATAAATTACAGACAGTCCAAAATAAAGGGATCCGATTGATCGACTGTTTTCCTAGATGGACTCTCAGTGGACTGTATGCATGCTGACTTGATGTTTCTAGCTACAATCTTCTGTCTGTTACAAAAATTTGTCACGACTCTATTTCATCGTTATCTTAATCAACTTGTATTTTCAATTATTTCCTTTTCTTTACACAGGAATAAGTGTAGGCGGGCTGACAAACACTTAGCAGCCTAGAAGGTCTGCTGTAGATAACGAATGTTAATTGTAATTGATAATTGTACATTGAGGAAGTAGTCTGGAAAACTATAGGAAAACGCAAGTCTATGGTGAAACAAGATTCGCCAACGAGCTCGTTAAATCTAGGTAAACGCAAACTTGGATATACGAGGGTCTACAAAACTTTGACTACTTTTCAATATAGTCCCCAGCAATATGTATAGCTCATCCCATCGTTCTTCTAATTTATGTTTGCCTCTGGCATAAAATTCTTTGGGTTTATATCGAAGCCATTTTTGCACCTGATTTCTAACTTCTTCACTGGATTGAAAATGTTTCCCACGTTAAGCCTCTTTAAGGGGTCCAAACAAATGGAAGTCCAATGGGCGTGGACGAGGCTGTAGAGGAGATGTGGAAGAATCTTCCCCCTCACTTTCTTTGTGGGCGCCCCTAAGTTGACTTGGAACGCATCTCGCACATGTTTTATTGCACTGCAGCTTATTCTGAATAATGTTTTGAACAATTCCAACACTCGCATGCACTTCTTCAGGTATCAGTACAAAATTCGCCCGTTGTCCTGGATTAACGCGTTAATGCGAGATTCGCGGGAAGAAGCAACTTTAACCGGTCGTCCTTTTCGATGCTCGTCAAAGACTTTCACAGCCACTTTTAAACTCTTCTACCCATTTGTAAAAGTTCGAACGCTTCAAACAATTATTCTCGTACACTTTCAACATTTTTTCGTGGATTTCACTACCTTTGATACCCTCTGCAATAAAAAATCAAATCACTGAGCGTTGTTCTTCCGAGGTGCGATGCTTGAGCGGACTCTCTATTGTTGACTGAATACATTTGTGGTTATGCTTACCAAATACTCTCGAACAGCTGATGAGAAACTAAGTACAAGAATGTCAATTGACGCACTGAAACTATTGTATTGATTAAACAAACCGTTTCTGAGCTACAGCGATTTGTCTCTTTACTTATTGAATACCTTCGTATCAGTAGGTTTTGAAGTATTGAATATTCCTATTCTTTATGAAATCTCTCTTCATCCTCTGTAATCTTTTCATGTTGTGATATTAAAAACGATAATATCAGGAGAAAATAAACGCTAAATCTGGATTGGGTGATCCAAAATAACGTCAGGGCATAGAAATGGATATATGTTTCTGGAGGCATAAAATTAGACAAAAAATATTACACGATTTTATATTTTGCGATTATTTTTTATTATTTTGTTATGTCGTATTTTATATTATGTGTGTATGTGGTGTTTTTTCATTCAAAATAATATTATTTTCTATTAAATAAAACATTTTTGACCAATGTGATCTATTTTTCATTTAAATTAAATTTTGACGACTCAATCAGATCAACCTGTTGCGTTTAAATTATACGGAAGACTTTTGGTTTAATTACAAAAACTTTAATTAAGATTAATAAAAGAAAGATTTGATAAGTTTGAAAAATGCTCTATTTATGGGAATTACTTCTCCAGATTTACAGCAAAATATATGCATGTACATAGTTTCATAATCGAAGATAGGTCCAGATCTGCGAATAGAATATGTCTTGCCAATATCTCTTGATGAATGGATCCCTGTTTTCCACGCCATAGTTTATGCTATTCTTTGTTGTATCAGTTAACCTTCGTTACGTAACACTAATTTAAAAGCTGATATTATCTGCTCGGAGCGTTAGGCTGGGTTGAAGACGCTGAGTTCTTGTGTCCTTACTTCCAAATTGGTTCTAGTATGTTCTAGAAGATTGGAAGCTCATTCTTCATTTAAGGATGTAAGGATGTACCAGATTATATGGGCATCTTGAGGAATAAGGAGGTAGGTAGGATGGCTAAATTAGATGCCTCTCTCTCCCCTTCATTAGTTTCGAGCCTGTTATAGTCTTATCCTTGGACACGTGTCTGTCAAGCTTCCAGGCATGAACAGCTTCACAGCATTTATTCCTATGGATAAGTTCAGTAGATTGTGGGTTGTCTAAGATGCTCATTGGGCGTCCAGTTAGAAATAACAGTGAGATATTATTGTGTCTTTCACGGACCTCTTTCTGTGAAGCATCTCGTTGGTCATCTGAGATTGAGTTTTAAGGAGGCATCACTGCATAATGCCAGCCCCTTTTGCAGAGTTTGTAAGGCAGAGGAAGGAACACCCATTCATCTTAAGACAGTTTAGACTGTAAGGAGATTAGGTTCCGTTGATCGTAGATGAGCCTTAGGCTTTTTCCGACTGATTGTTTGAATTATTGTTTATCTTAAATGATTTAGACCCGCGTTTTTGTACTAGACTTAGCTTATTATTTTCCTTTGGGGGTAGCTATATGGACCCAGACGGGTTTTGGATAGCTAAGATTTGGTCCCTCTCCACTGCCGTATAATAATAATATAAATATGAATTGACTTAAAATTTAATCCTTAACGAATTTCTATTCATGATATATTGATACATTGATGATGTACAATTCTTATTGATATCAAAATATTTTCAAATTTTATTCCATCAGAATGCAAGTTATCACAATTTTTCAACATTTTTCTTTACAGATATTATTTCAGCAGAGTCCAAATATTAATAAATATCAAATTTAATTATATTCCGATTGACAAATATTTAGGTTTAGCTTGAATATTGATAAATAAATGACGTTTCTATGGCAGCAATATCAAACCAGTCATGTATCCTGAAAGTGTCTCAGAGATCACCACCTGTTATTGTTCGAGTTTGATCTGTAACAAAGTTTGACGCGCATAAACCTAGCTTCCCCTCCTTGACATAGGCTAGCATATTTGACAGTTTCCTGTGATAGCACAATGTGGCCATGTGATTAAGATGATAAAGTTATATCCTGTACCATTGCATTGAACTAGTATTAAATAGCGAATAATAACTTCAAAGGAATAAGATGTACCGAGAAGAAATAAAATTATTTCAAGTTTTGTTTATATAAAATATAGTTCAAATAAAATAACATTTCTTTATACAAATTATTAATTAAATATTTACCAATTAATTTGCTGGTTGGGAAATAATTTAAAGATAAATAATATTTTAGTATGCGAAGTTGTTTGGTCCCAGCTGGTTCTGTTTTCCACCTTGCTATGACAAGGTAGTGTCAATGTCCCGTTTCCATGGGGACCGCCCTTCCAACAGTACCACCACATCGTGTTCCCATTCCCTCATCCCTTTGGCTCATACAACTCACACAGTGTATTCCCTTTTCTTCACCGCTACACACCAGCTCACCCTCCCCCCGGTTCCTGGTACAGTTCAAATGAAAGGAACAGAGAGTAGATGGAAGTAGAGAAAGAGAGTGAATATACACTCTGCAACAGGACTACTACCTCTTCACTCTGTCTACTTCCTGTACACTACTTTCCGCCACCAATCCTCCTCTATTCCTGTCCCAGTTAGGAGCCATCCTCTCATGGCTCTTACTTGTTTATTACGTAATTGAACCACTAGGGAACGTTACTACCACCTTCACAGTATAACATAACCAGCAGGGGGTTGAGAGCTGAAGTCTAGCTCACCCACACTCTTTGTCTCTCTTTCCTCCGAGCGTTAGATGGAAAGGGACATTCTAGATTGTGAAATGTTTGCCTGTTGGGGTCTACCAATCCTCAAGAGAGAAAACTTATTACGTATGAATAACAAAAGGATAAGGAGAAAAAAACCAACCGCAGGCAGAAACAAAAAGCTGTTAGTACTTGAACATCTTCGCCTCTTTCCAAAGTAATTTATGTGTAGTATTTAATTTTATATACAATTGTAATAAAAATGAATCCTAAGTAAAAATAAGTAATCAAAAAAGTAAAAAGGACAAGCAATTGTAATTCAAGAAATATCTATATAACAATAAACGATAATTTCAATATCATAAGCTGGCGCCCCTAAATCAGTTTAAAATAGCTGTTTTAGTATATATAATATGTATTACTCCTTTAATGATAACAAGATTTTTAAGGTATCTGCACTATGGAAGAATAGCGTTCTATGATAATACGAGGGTCATTCAATAAGTAACGGGGCAAATCGCTGTAGCTCAAAAACGATTTATTTAATCAATACAAAACTTTGGCTAATTTTCAATATAGTCCCCAACTACATTTATACACTTGTCTTATCATTGTTCTAATTTGTGTATACTTCTGGCATAAAATTCTTGGGGTTGATCTCGAAGCCACTTTGCACCTGCTTTTTAAAGAGCTCTTTAAGGGATCCAAACAAATTGAAGTCCGATAGGGCGAGGCCGGTAGTGTAGGGGGGGATATGGAACGATCTCCCATTTACCACATCCCACATTTTGCAGTGTTTCTTGAGTTAATTGTGCCGTGTGTGGGCGCGCATTGTCAGGAAGCAAAATCACGCCTTTAGTCAGGAGTCCACGACGTTTCGTTCGCATGGAAGGCCTTACTTTGTTTGTGAGCATATCACTGTAATACTGGCTGTTGATAGGTCGTAGTTCGTTGATCTTCAAGATAGTCACAATGAATAGGGAGCAAGTTGCAACTTCAACCGAAGTTCCACTTCGTTGCTCGTCACAGACACTTACATTGCCACTTTTAAACTGTTCTACCAATTAGTAAACGTTCCAACGTTCAAACAATTATTCCCGTATACTTTCAACATTCTTTCATGGATTTCACTACCTTCGATAACTTCTGCAACAAAAAATCTAATCACTGTCCGTGGTTTTTTGGAGGTGCAATGCTCGAACAGATTCGCCATTGTCAACTGAATACATTTGAGCTTTGCTTACCAAATACTCTCGAACAGCTGATGAGAAACTAAGTACAAGAATGTCAATTGACGCACTGAAAAGACTGTATTGATTAAACAAACCGTTTCTGACCTACAGCGATTTGTCTCGTTACGTATTGAATGACCCCCGTATTACTGGTTTTTGGCTGATCGAAACTATCTGAATTCACACCCGAATAGTTAGGCATTACGTGAAAGTTGTATAAATCTTGCGAAGCTTTGTAAATGGATTAATACAAAAGTATCTTATTGCTCGACAACCAGAGGACGTTTTTATTTCATCCATTTGAATCGGCGTTGATGCCAAAATAAACATGTTGCGATAGAAGAAAAAAATCCTTAAAAAGCGACTTAGTTTGGAGAGGAAGAGGTTCCTGAAAGGACTTGGTTCATTGCTAAATTGCTATATGGGCGAAATGTCAGTTTATAGTTAAACCTCTGATGTGATCTCAACCCGTATATGATAATGAGAAATATGATGGTGCGAGATCAGGATTGTAACGTCGTATGGAGCAGAAAATTTCTTACCATAATTCTTTAATTGAAGGCGCGTCAACATCTATGGATATTGGCGTCCGGAGTATTCTCAGTGCACCGCCAGCCTATGGACAGTGTTTTCTCGCAATAGACAACACTGTCTCAGAACAATGAGCTGTAAAGGCTTCTGGGAAGAAAAAAATCTAAAGGGAGAGCACTGAACTCGAACTCGGAACCTTCGCGTGAGAGTCCAAGGTGCTACCACTGAGCTAATTCCTTTCCAGGAAACTGGAAAAATAAATTTAATGCCATTTTAGAGGGTGGGTTGGAGACAAATGCATTATTTTAAAGCGCTATTTCAATTTATTATTATTATTCCAGTAGAATTAAATGTGTTTCCAAAATTCCTGAGTTTGAAGCAAAATCGGTTGACTGAACATTGAAATAAAGCATCTGAATCTCTAAATACGCTAACGGGAACAAAAAATTACTTATTCCAGTTAGTAGTAGAACAAAGTAATAACAGTATGATAAAATTGAAAAATAAATATTATTTCAAAATATAGGCAAATTTTTACTTTCATTCATGGAGGTCAGCTGTTTGACCTTTAATCACAAAGAAAAATAGAAAACCTAAATATAAAATTAGAAAAAAAAAAAAAGTACCTACATATAGTGTGGGGCCATAAATAATAGAAAACAAATTACACCAAAAACTTTGTGGAGATATAAGAAATCATAAACAGAAATACCATTAATTATTGCGGTTAAAACAGTATTTTTAACCATGAAAACTTTGTCGTCCATAAATTGTACCCGCTTTCGCTTTAGAATTTTTCTTTTTTTTTTAGTTTATTTTTGTTTTTTATTTATATTTTTTCTGCTACTCTTTCTACTTTCACTTTAAAACTGTAAAGCACTGCTGCCAGTATAACTCAGTGCCACTCCGTCCGCCGCACCCCGATCTTCTCTAACAAAAAATAAAAAAAGCGAAGTAAAACCAGGATGAGTGTTCACTGTAAACAATGGTGACACCTGCAGCTTGGCATTTTCAATTTTCTCTTAACGTTATTTATTTTTTATACAATGTATATATATATATATTTCCACTTTTCAAAAAAAAAAAAAAAATAAGCTATTCAAAAATGAATTGAAATAAAAATAAACAAAACTGATGGTAAATTAAAAATGAAAATTGTGAAACAAGTGTTTTTATAATTAATATTTTAATAAATTAATATGAATTTCAAATATTTTTATTCAATTTCATTATTTATTTATTTAAGTCTTCATTAAAAATTACATAAAGTTCAATTAAAAAAAAAAAAAAAAAAAATATTTCCCATTTTATGTTGAAATAAATAAAATTCCTGTTAATATTATATTAGAATAGTTATTTTATTTAACAAGTGAGAAAAGTTAGAACTTTCACCCACTCATGTTCAGAGTTTGACCGCACGAGCGCAAAAATTGAATTCATATGAAGAAGTTTTCTCAAAATAGAAGGATTCTCTTAGAAAGTTTATAAGAGTTTAAGATATGTCAAAAATTTACATAATTAAAACATGTATAAATATTTGTCATATATATTATTATTTTTGGCAACACTTTAAAAAGTAACTTTCACCCACATACACACTAGTGAGAGAAAATAATGTATAACTAACTCACTAGTGTGTGAAAGTGTTGGAACATTCTTCACTAAAAATATAAATATAATAATGCGTCCACATTATTCAACGTTTGCAGAAAAAAATTAAATTTTATTTATTTTCCACAGATATAACTTTTTCCATATAACAAGAAAATTCAATGTTTACGATTTGTGGTGATTATTTTAGTTTTATTTGCACTTACTGCGACAAAGTAGGGTAAGCGATATGTTCATTCTACCATTCATCGCGAGATGCTTTTTGTAGGCTCCTATTACAGGTTTACCTTCTGACAGAATGTTGAAGACTTTTGTTTTAGAGCATTCTTACAGAGTTAGGTTACTTATTGTATTTTCTCCACCACACTTCAAATTTGTTGAAAAAGTAGATCAATCTAAGAGAATGTTGTCCATTGAAAAGGGCGATGATTATCTCTAGAAAGTTTGTAGATCATTAGGTAGGGTTATGTATAATTATATTATTCTGATAAAATTATGTTTTTAAAATTATTATATGTATACTCGATAGATATTTAGTGAGGGCCAATTCATTGCGAAATACGAGTTTCGGCCTGGACTCATTGCATTATATATGATGTAAACTCATTACCAAGGCAATGAATGATTAGAAAATTTTTCTTAACAGTTAATTTCGATCGACCAGGGAATTGATTCCAGTATCCTAATGGCAAGACAGCATTGATCTCTGATTGGTTTACCTTCAGTTGGTTTTGTTTCCCCAAATTGATTAAAATAACTATAATAACATAGATGAAGCTTTCAGATAACTTGTTAGCTAACAGCTTTTAAGAAAATTAGATTGGAAGGAAAAAAATACTCATAGACAAAGTGCAGTATTTTCCATTAGAGTTTTCATACAAATTATTCTGCTATATACCTGTTGCCAGTTCTGTTGTTATAAAAATAAAATCCATCATTTACAACTCTTACTATTTATATATAAAGTTTAAATTATTGAAATTGAATGATATTATCGCTGACAATAATTTGTAAAAATTATCAGTTAATAATAATTTTAAATTCGTAATAATATAAAATAGTTTAACTTTTAGCCGCCGTTTTTTTTAATTAATTTTTCTTACTACTAGGTAAGTAGGAAGTACAGTGCCGCAACAAATTTTCTAAATTTGTATTATCAACGGAGGTACATGTTTTGGATTCTCCTGTACGAGAATTTTTTTTTTTTTTTTTTTTTTATGGCTCATCAACATCTGAGGTTATGCGGAGACTTCTCAATGCACTGCTGGTCTCCAGACATTTTTCTCTCATTGCAGGCAACACTGTCCATCCCCGGATAGTGAGCTGCAGAGCCTTCTTGGATGAGACAAAATATAAGGGCAGTAGTGCTGGTTTTGAACCAGAGGCTTGTGCGTTACAAAAGCCAAGTCGCTGCCACTGAGCTAATCCCCCCTCCAGATCTATATAAAGCCTATGCTCAGTTCAGACTAGGATTAAACTGCTGAAGCTCAAAAGTCGACAAAATGAGAGCATATCTTTCATATCATTTCATTAAGAACGCTTCGATTTTATGTTTATTGTTTAAATTTTGAGTACACTCTACCAGTACCGCATTAATAAATAAATTACAAATTTTTTGAAAAATAAGGCGACTAAGTTTTAGTAAATTAATAAAATATAAAAAAAAACAAAGGACTGTAACACATCAATGTTACAAAATCGAAAATCTAAATTAAAAATAAAACAAGGCCTTGGTATTAGTTATAAAAATAAGCAACATACTACAATTGAAAATTTAAGAGTAATTGTAAAAGCAAGAATCCCTAGACAATGACACGTGTAGTGTCGAAGCGTTGGGAAAAATTGTAATATAAAAATAATGAAAAAATAAATAAAATAAAATAATAGCTGTAAATAAGGTTCAAAATTCATCACCCCAGTAAAAATTAAAGTAATAACAGCCAAAAACTTCATATCAAAAATCAATCAAATTAAAGATTTGCAGAATAACGTTAGGAGGATTTCACTATCCTATGGCCTCAACTGGCAAATGTTACTACATTACAAACATAGCAGACACTTAATTATATTATTGAAATAACAATAATTTATTTTATTAAAAAAAAAAAAAACAAAAACCAATATGTTTTAAATTATAACACATTGGAACATACAATCACCATCGTGCTAACGCTCCCCCACTTGTGCACATACTCACCAATAGCATTCACATAGAAAACACTTGATATTGGAGGAAATGTCGATAGCGGCACCCCAAGGGGGCTAACAACCCCTTTTTGGATGGAAGTAAAGTGGCACTTGTGAACGACAGATTCCTATTGGAAAAAGCACAACAAGAGTGTGGTATATATATATAGAGAGAGAGAGAGAGAGAATAAGTGAGTGGTGTTATGCGTGTGTATGTGTTGTGTGCGAGAAAGAGAGATGTACAGGAAGTGGGAGAGAGAGTACGTATATATATATATATACATAGAGAGAGAGAGAGAGAGAGAGAGAGAGATTTATGAAAGAGAAGAGAGAGGAAATACGAAGAGTGATGCTATGTACGATGTGCTGGGCTGCAGCATCAAACTGAACCATTGTGTGAGCAAGTGTCTGAATACTGCTGATAATACTTTTGATTAGTATCTAGTAATGTTAATTTTATTCAATCAGTCCTTATAAGTTCTTACTTTCTCTCACAACTTTAAGTGGAAATACTGTGATCGTAATTAATGTTGGATTTTTTTTATTTTTTAAGAAATTGATTATTGCACCGGAAATGCCATGACACCTGAAGTAATAAATTTATGTGACGTTCTGGGGGAACTAGAAAGTGACGCTTTGCTCTTAAGTGGTTTTCAGATTACTAGTATTGTTATGAATAAATTTAGTGAGGATCGGATGAAAGAAAACCTTCAATTATGCCAACGTTTCGACAGAGATTCTTGCCTTTATCAAGACTTTAATATATAGATAGTCTTGAAAGATGTAGAGAAACATATTTGTAATGGAACGTAGGTATATGAACTTGAAAAAAAAAATATTTTACAGCACAGATATATAGGGTGACCAGAGTTATATGCTCCACCCACTTTTTTTTTAAACGGCGGGAAATTTCGAAAAAATAGAAAACACGTATTTAATCATTTTTAGTCTAGTTTATTTTCAGTGATTGATCCATTTTTTTTATACCCCAATATCCCGAGATACAGCATCCAACTTTTTTTTTCAAATGGAACATTATATTTTTTTTGCATATTTTTATAGTAATTGAGCCTCTAAAAAAAAAAAAAATTAAAATCGGTTAGGTTTTTCAAAAGTTATGGCAATTTAAAATATGAAAAACAAATTTCAGTTTAATGTCAAAATTACCTTATTTTTTCTTTAAGAAGCTCTTCAAACTGGGCACCATCAACGGATAGGCAAGCCAAGGTCTGGACTCCCACGCTCTGTTTGTAGCAGCACTTAGGTGGCAAAGTCAACATCTAGGCAGGCTAGAGTTATTCGACGTTCCATATCTTCGACTGAAGTCATGGGATTAAGGTTACTGTACACTTTATTTTTTAGATATCCCCACAAAAAATGCACAAAAAATGCACAATTTTATGGACTGATGAATCAAAGTTACCAACAATGGCCTTCTTAATCGTTGGAACTTTAGAATATGGGCAGAAGAAAATCCACAAGTTACCTTCGCCACACGCCATTAGGTTGTTTTTTCTACAAATGTTTGGTGTGGAGTTTGAGGAAACCAACTAATCGGCCCATACTTCTACAGAGGGAACTTAACTGGTGAAAGGTATCTAACTTTTTTAAGAGACATTTGCCAGTTTTGCTTGAAGATGTTCCTCTAAAACGTCGGTTAGATATGTATTTTCAACAAGATGGTTGCCCGGCACATAATGCGAGAGTTGTTCGACGTTACCTGGACAGAAATTTCCACGAAAAGTGGTTAGGAACTCATGGTCCGATCCAATGGCCACCTCGATCTCCGGACTTAAACCCAATGGACTATTTTTTGTGGGGATATCTAAAAAATAAAGTGTACAGTAACCTTAATCCCGTGGCTTCAGTCGAAGATCTGGAACGTCGAATAACTCTAGCCTGCCTAGATGTTGACTTTGCCACCTAAGTGCTGCTACAAACAGAGCGTGGGAGTCGAGCTTTGGCTTGCCTATCCGTTGATAGTGTCCAGTTTGAAGAGCTTCTTTAAAGAAAAAATAAGGTAATTTTGACATTAAACTGAAATTTGTTTTTCATATTTTAAATTACCATAACTTTTGAAAAACCTAACCGATTTTAAATTTTTTTTATATTATTTTTTTAGAGGCTCAATTACTATAAAAATATGCAAAAAAAAATATAATGTTCCATTTGAAAAAAAAAAGTTGGATGCTGTATCTCGGGATATTGGGGTATAAAAAAATGGATCAATCACTGAAAATAAACTAGACTAAAAATGATTAAATACGTGTTTTCTATTTTTACGAAATTTCCCGCCGTTTAAAAAAAAAGTGGGTGGAGCATATAACTCTGGTCACCCTGTATAAACGGTTTTCATTTTATTACTTTCTCTTACTCCTAGTGGGAGGAAGTATTGTAATCGTGTCAAATTTTCGATATCGAGTTTTCACTGGAAATATCCGTTTTGAGGTCCCGTCAGTCCAAAAAAGTGGTTTTTAAAAAATGGTCTCGTGTATGAGTGTGTGTGTGTGTGTGAGTGTGCGTCTGTGTGTGTGTGTGTGTGAACTGCATAGCTCAAAAAGGCGGAAAACCATAGAAAGTTCAAATTTGATATTCCGTTTAGGTATTACCACGGAATCCGACAGTAGGATATCTGTCAAAATTCCTCAACCAGAAAATACCAGTTTACTAGTTATTTTTTTTTTTTTTTTTTTGTAGCGATTTCCTCAAAAATAACCCTGACAAATTTTTTCAATCTTCGTACATCAACTACATATACAAATATCTACAACTTTTATTTTGAAACATTTCTCTGAGAAAATTCATTTAAGGCAACTTTTGGTGGAGGTGTCGGGTTAGATTTTCCTCGAAAGTGCTATTTCAATTTATTATACAATTCTGTCATCTAAATAATGTCAATTAGATTTGAATTTGTTGTTGAAATTCCGAGTTTGAAAAAAATCGGATGACCGGAAGTGCGTTTACTTTACCACTATACTAGTTATTTTTTTTTGCGATTTTCTGAAAAATAGCTCTGACATTTTTCTTGAAATTTTCTATATAAACTACACGTACAAAGATTTACAACTTTTATACCAAAAAATTTCTCTGGGAAAATTCATTTAAGGGTACTTTTAGAGGAGGAGTGGGGTTATGTTTTACTTTAAAGTGCTATAATAATTGATTATACAATTCTAATCAATCCAAACAAAATTAATTAGAAATAAATAGATTGCTAAAATTGCCAAGTTTCAAGAAAATTAGTAAATCGGAAGTGTGCTTTTACTAAACAGTTTTACTTCAGTTTTCGACGAATTTCATTAAATTTGGTATACTAAGAATAAAATTTGTCAATTACAATTTTGAGAACTGGAGTAAGAGAAAGTTGAGTGAGTGTTTCACACTAGATTTCTTTCCTAGTAGCATAGGTATATAAAGCACAAAATGGTTTATGATTATGTGAAGGTTGATTCACCAGAGCATTATTATGTGTATTTATCAAAATAGCGGTGGGTGTTTATTTCCTCTGAGGATCGGTGGAGAGATAAAATGTTTACGATTTACGTATTAAAGCACCTTTACGTGTTCAACCTTTTTAATCCAAAAATAAATTAATGAAAAATCAAAGTCTGACACTTTATTTCTAGGTAAAGAGGAGAAATTCCAAAAAATTACTTTTTCAAATTTATTCCATTTTATTTATTCACCGTTAAAATTTATGCATAAAATGCTTTAACAGCATTGGTTTTTTTTTTTACTTTGTAATAGGGAAATATTGCAATCTTGTCAAAAACTTTAAAATTGAGTTTTTACCGGATATACATGTTTTTGAGATCCATTGAATGCGGAACAATGTTTTAGCGAATGGTTTGTGTGTGTGTGTGTGTAAATAGCACATTTTCATAATCGCAAATTTACACTATGCTCAAATTTTATATTCCTCTTTAGTTATCACAACGTCTTCTGAAAAATAAGGTTTCGTTCAAATAAAAAAAAAACGACATAATTGAAGTATGACATAACTAAATGTTTTTTCAATTGATCACGATTTTCTCTCATTTTTTTTTTAAATAAAACTAAATGCACAAAGATAAAAACCCATTAGTTTAAAGCTTGATAAATTTTTCGGAAAAATGTATTTTCCACGAGGTGCTGTGGGAGGAAGGAGTGTATGAGGTTATTAGGGTTGATCTTCAAGACACTCTGCTAGGCATGAGAACGAATATGTACCCCTCTGTTACCGCTATGTCTCTATATTTTATTGTAAAAGGAAGTAAACATTGTGTAAATTTCTAAACCTTAAAAAACATTCGTCATTCAATTACGACGGCCATGAAATAAGTAACGAGACAAATCGGTGTAGCTCAGAAGCGATTTGTTTAATCAATACAATAGTTTCAATGCCTGTCAAGTTGGCATCCTTGTACTTATTTTCTCATCAGCTGTTCGACCATATTTGGTTATTGCATAACCTCAAATGTATACAGTCACCAATGGAGAGTCCGCTCGAGCATTGCACTTCGTAAGAACAACGCCCAGTGATTAGTTTCTTTAGTTGCAGATGATATCAAAAGGTAGTGAAATCCACGAAAGAATGTTGAAAGTGTATGGGAATAATTGTTTGAACCGTTCGAATGTTTAAAAATGGGTAGAACAGTTTAAAATTGGCCGTATAAGTGTCTGTGACGAGCAACGAAATGGACGACCGATTGAAGTTGTAACTTCCTCCCTCGAATCACGCATTAACGTGTTATTTCAGGGCAACAGACGTTGTTTAGTAAAAAACAGGTAACAAACAGGTAATAATATTAAATTAAAAGGTGAGAAGGGGGCGCCTCTTATAGGCTTTCGAGTCCCACTGGTGGGTTCTGTTAAATAAAAAAAGAAATGAAAAATAAAAGAAAAGTGGTGAAAATATTAAGTTGACTATATATATGTATATATATATATATATATATATATATATATATATTAAATAAAGAGAGTGCAAATCATATAATATGAACAAAATGAATATTATTACTTATTACTACTTATTTAAAATAAGTAGCAAAAATATTTATTATCTTCAATAAGCCAAAAAGGATGGCGTTTACCTTAAACGCAGAAACCTTAACACCAGCGGATGCAGACTCAGGTTTCCTTTAGCCCATATCGGGATGAAGGAAGTGGAAAATAGGAAAAGGAAATAACCTTAGCCTGTAGCTCCAGAGTCTTGATCCACATACTGCTGCTTGGCTGATTGAATCTTGATAAATTATTTAAATGGGCTGCTGGAAACTGCAAGGCCCGGAGAAGCAACCGGAAGTAGACCAGTGCTACAATAAACTTAGCATGCCGGGAGAATCCGGAGACACTCAACTCGACAAGACCAACTTATTTGCACTAACCCCGAGGAAAACCAGAAGTGGCAATACTTTGGTTTTCACGTATAAGGAAGCGGAAGTGGTCTAAATTGAATAGAGCAGACACTTATACTGCCTTGTAGAATACTTTAGAGTGACTGACTGGAGTGGGTAATAAAGGGACTACCCTCCTCTCTAACATTTAGGACACAGCCTATAGGATTGATAAATTATTATATTCTGACGCGGCAAAGTTAAATTTCGGATAAATACCGAACAATTACTTTTGAACTGACAGTTTGAGGAATTGCACGCGAGTGTTTGAATTGTCCATAACATTAAATACATTAAATGTACAATAAATTAGCCTAGTTTAAATGCCATATTAGTGAAAGCCGTTATGAGTGTTCTACAGATGAATTTATGTTTCCGTTTTTTATTTCACAAAATATTTTCATATTCCATGTATGCACCGAACGATGAATAAATAGAAGGCCTTACTTTATTGAATTGTGCTAATAATGAAATATGAACAAACATACAGCTCAAATATCAAGTCTGGGCGCAATAAACTGCAGTTAGAGAGAACTGTAATTTTTAGGCATTATTTGCTTTAACCAAAAAAAAAAACTGCCTTCCCCCTCTTCATGGGGATATTTGCTTATTGAATTGTGTCCTATTTTTTTTTTTGTTAAAGTTCTTTTATCTAAAATTTGTAAAAAAAAAAAATCTAGTGTTGAAACACTCACACAACTTCTCTGTTACTGCAATTTACAAATTATTATTTATAAGCGCCAACAAACGCTGCCAAAGATGCAACGTTGATAATAAATAAAGAAGAATATGTCTCGCCTCTGGATTGTAGAAATTGCTAAAAATAAATATATTCTCTATGGAATAATGAATGGGAGGCCACACGTCTCTCGATTAGACTAAGAAAAATTAAATATGCCACCAAATAAAGTGGTTAACTTCATATCGAGAATCTCGCCGGAAGAAGTAGTGCTGGCAAGGCTGCGAATCGGGCATACGATGTTAACTCACAGTTATCTGTTCAGAGAGGAAAGACAACCGATATGCGAGGTTTGCAGCTCACCTGTGACAATTCTGCATATACTAGTTGAATGTACTAAGTACACAACAATCAGAGCGAATTTAGGCATGCCTAACTCTTTAACGGATGCACTAATAGATAATTTTGAAAATGTAAACAAGACTGTGCACTATCTAAAAGAAATTGGCTTATTTCAGCATTTATAAGTGGCTCTTTTTGAATTAAAATAGTAGGTTGCTTTTTATAAAGAAGATTAGCTTATATTTGTAAATATTTTTATTATAAATAGTAAGATTAGGGTAAACTGGAGTAGAGGAATATCAATTACTCTACTCTATAATGTATATAAGTTGATGTGAATGATAAGTTTGTATGGTTAGGTTTACTCTATGGAGTGAATGTATTTATTGGGATGAATGTAATTATTACCTAGTCAAGTCGGCTTAGAGTGCAATCGATTTGGTTACGAATGAAGTGTAGGGATCAGATTTTTAAAGTTTTAATAGTGCACTGTAGATTAGTTACCATTAAAAAAAGAGAAAAAAATGAAATTACAAGAAAAAGAGTAAGTGAAATAGGTGCAATGACCTATACAAAATAACAAAAAAAAATATTATTATTTATAAATTTAATGCACTTAACATTTTTATTAGATTCAGTTCTGGCTCTTCACACTTTATAGTTGGCGAAACCTAAACTATAAACAATACAAGAGGGAAGCGTCAACATCCAGCTCTCGCTAAGACTCCCTAAAATCTATTACTCTGAAAAATGTTTAAAAAAAAAATTAATATGTGTCTAGTTAAGTTCAAGTATAAAATAGCTAGTTGGTATCATTACCGAGAAAATTGACGTAAACTCGTCGATTTCCAATCGATTGATCAATTTTCTTCCGGTCATATAATATACGAAAATGGCACATTAAATGTAAAACCTAACATTAACCTTCCCTAAAGCTTCCAAAAATGAATTTTTCCGGCAAAATGCTTCAAATAGCATCTGTAGTTCATTATCTTGTATATTTGTCGAAAACCTTATTGTTGGATCCTCTAGTAAAACTCAAGCGGAATGTGTCTGTCATATTTAATCATTCTGCGATTTTCCGATTTTTCAGTTAAATTGACCGCAAATACGCATAAACAAGTTTCTAAATGCCACTTCCTCTTTATAAGGAACCTCCAAATATATTCCGGTGAAAATTAGATTTCGGAAATTTGACCCAATTCAATACACCACCTCATTAATAGCGAAGCAACTGTTGAAATATCTGGAAGATAATAACATAATTAGCAAGTCTCAATGTGGGTATAGAGAAAATTACAACGCTGTTGATGCCATAGTTAAACTTGTGGAAGAAATAGTAGAGGGCATGGAGAACAAGGAAACTTGTGTAATTACCTTTTGCAATCTGAGTAAGGCGTTTGATATGGTGTCTCATGAGTTACTGCTTCTGAAATTGAAATACTACGGTATTAAGGGAATCAGTTGGAATTTCTTTAAAGAATATTTAATGGGCAGAACTCAGTATGTTTATTATAATAACCAGTATTCTGAGCGAGGTAAAATTAAACGAGGTGTCCCGCAAGGCTCTGTTCTAGGGCCTTTGCTTTTCTTATTATACATTAATAGTGTTGAGACGCTATTTCCAGGAAATGCATATTGTACGCTGATGACACAACACTAGTTGCCAAAGGGAAGAATACTGAAGAGGCTGTGAAAGAAGCAGATAGATATGTATCTTGTCTTACAAAATGGTTAAGTAATAATATGTTATTGCTAAATCAAGAGAAGACTAAGAATAAAATTTTTAGCCTGAATAAGGATTTAGAGAAGGTTACAGTACCATTTCTTGGTATATTACTACGCGGCACTCTATCTTGGAATGAACATGTACAGCAACTGAGCAGTCAGCTATCTCAGATAGCTTTCCTTATGAGGAAGCTGAGTGAAGAAGTTCCACCAGAAGTAATGAGACTAGCCTATTTCGGATTGTTTCACTCCAGGATGGTTTATGGTGTTGAGCTGTGGGGGGTTTTAGCTAACGCCTCGAGTATTTTCAAATTACAGAAAAGAGCAGTAAAAATTATGATGTTGAAAAGAACTCGAGATAGATGTAGGCCATTATTTCCGGCATTAAACATCCTGACATTACCATCACTGTATATCTACAAGCTCGCTCTGCAACAACAAAAAAATCCAAATAAAGATACGAGAGGCAACAAACACTGTTATAACATACGCAACAATATCGATATAAACTTACCTTCAAAAAGACTGACAAAATCTGCAGTGGTTCCAAGTATTATGTCCGCGAAGATATACAATAAAATTCCAAATGAATTAAGGCAGTTGGATTATCTCCAATTTAAAAAAATGATGAACCACTTCTTGATAAAGAAATGTTTTTATCACATAAAAGAGCTTATGGAACAGAACTGGACAGTAGAAGATTTAAAAATAAACTGAATTATAAGTAAAGTATACCAGCAAGTTTTGTTGTTGTTATTAGTGTTAAGTTCATTGTCAGTGATCACAGCCGTATATTTTTGTTAGTGAATAAGTTTTTTGACGAGCCTATTATATTGTAACTGATATATACAGGCAAATAAAATATATCATATCATATCATTACAGTATTAAGTGAAACTAAAAAGTTTTTAGTTCGTATGAGTTAGTAGGAAAATAAAAAAAATATTAAATTTGATTGTGGAAAGTTTTAAATTTACTAAATAAAGTTACATATAATGGGGGATTGAATTATTTAAGTTCCTTATAATGCATACAGTGGGTACAGTTAGTTAGAAATTAATACCTCCAGCTCGGAAAGTGGGTTATAAAATAATGCCTCTGTTGGGAAGTTTTGACTTAATATCCCAGCTTATAACTCTAAACAAAGGCATAAAACAACTTGAATAATTAATGCTATATAATCATACGGGTATTATAAGTACATATTCGAAAAGAAAAGAAATAGAATACATTTTAAGGAATCAAACATTTTCCATTTGCCTGGAATAAAATCAAATAAAAACAAACTTCTCTGTCAGCTTTACTTTTGTGAAATAAACTGCAAGGTAGGTAGGAAACATCCTTACACAATGTTAGTGTGCAGCTTTGAAATGTGATTTGAGGTCAACTGTGGAAGTCAGTTTCTTTTTCTTTCTTTTTTAAGGTAAAAAGGACCTGAAAAAATGTAGGAGTTACCTCCTTTTTGCAACAATTGGCAAGATATGTTATTAAAGTGGTAAGACACTATTAGCAAATATTTCTTCCTTTCATTTTTATTTTTTTTCTATTTCTTTTCTTTCTCGCGCGCTCTCTCTCTCTCTCTCTCTCTTTCTCTCTCTCTCTCTCTTGACAATGACGAAGATAACATCATTGTGGCTGGTCATATTTTATTGGCGCAAAAGGAAACGTGAGTTTTGAAAAGCGAACAAGTTCATCGTGCATTAAAACTTGGTTAGTTTTACAAGAATTTGTCATTAAATTTCCAAATTCCTTAACTACTGAAATAGGACGTTTTAGGGTCGTTTAGATATTTGAATGGAAATCTCATTACAGTTACCATTTTTTTTTACGCAAAAGTTGGTGTTTGTGTTTATGTTTACGTATGTTTGTAACATTTTCTAATAACCGAAAATTCATGTAGCTTAAACTTAGTTTCGATATCACCGGGAGATCCAATAACATATGTTATTTTCTTAAGACTGGTTAGGAAAATTATTTCACCTTGCTTTTTGTGTCCTAGTTACAGCTTGGCTATGTTATCCTTTAGTCGATGTAACGAATTCCTGTAGTCTACATGAATGATCAACTTCCATGACTGAATTTAATGTTCGGCATTAAATGGTGCATTTACGAGATTGAGATCTGCTGCAAGATAGTCATGGCCAGTTGTCAGCATGAAAGCTTGCACATCTTCCTTTCTGGCTTTTTCCTGGGTTTTTATTTTCTTATTTTTTTCATTCGCCTGTTCTATACGATCCTCTATTTTGAAGGTCTCTTAGATACAGCGTAAATCAAGCTTTCTAACAGTGATCATTTCAGAGATAGTCACTTGAATTTCACTGTGCCCTTCATCGCCAATTTATCAGCGATTTCGTTTTCCTCTATTCTATACAAGGGACAGAACCCAATGCAGTAAAATATTTTTATTGAGTTATATTCTAGATTTTCAGATTTTACATAATAACACTTTTTGTTGATGGGGTTTATGGTTGGAGTTTACCATAACAAGTCTGCTGGATTGACTTACTTTTGAAAGAAAGACAGATTAGTTATTGGAAGACCAATACAACTTTGATTTTCTTATAAAATTCGGTTTATATCTGCAAAGTGTAATTATTTGGTGAAAAAGATGATAGGATACTACAGCCCCTAGGGCTTCACTTTCATCTATTACACATCCATCCCTGTATATAATCATCAGGATTTTTTCTCCTTCACACCGTGTTTTACTTTGTGGGCATCGAACGGTTTCTGGCGCTATCCTTATAAACAATGTGATAACACAGACTTGCGCAGCGCAAAATCAGTTTACACACTGTGTGTACATCCAGAGGATGGCTATCGCGCTCAAAACCGGTAGATGATCACAAAATGAAGCAGGTTATCACGGATAAAATTTCTAATGCTTTTCAGCTCTACGGAACCAATCACAGCAACCATCTATATATTTATTTTCAGCTATGCATCTTCTCAGTAAAGTTTGATAGTCGTTGTAAGGGCTGAGCACTTCAAAAGTGTCAGTTTTTATCAGTTTTCACAAGTAATCCTTGAGGAACTATTGGGCCAATTTTGAGATAACGCTAACACTTGGGTAGTCTTCGAGATGTTTATTTTCTCTAGAAAAATTTTACTCGGAAAAGATCTTGGCAGTTTTTGGTTCTTAAGAGCTTGGTTTTAATTTGCTTGCTTAATCTTTTTGTGAGGTTCCATCTTGAGAAAACTCATTTAGTTAATCTTGAAAGGGAGATTTTTAAGAGTTTTGTCGGAGAGCGGTAGCAGCCGCACGAAGATTTCGATTCAAAATCTGTCAATCAAAATTAATCGGGGTGTTTTCTTTTCTTCAGTTTCACAACAGTTTCTCATATGGCTACTGTAACAACAGTTCTCCGCCCGGCCACCAGGTTTGCACCAAGTGGACCTTCACTAGGGAGGCACACCCCCACTACACTAGGACTCTCCTACTCCACACTACAGAGGGGAGAACTTTCACCGACTAGACCCGCCTACTGGACACCATCCCTACCACCTCAGAATCGTATATAAAGGGCTACCCAGGGCCAGAATAGTCGAGAAGTACTCAGCGATTAGAACCTTTTCTAATAGTTTTGGCGCTAGCTAGGCAGGCCCTTAACTGACTTCTCCGAGCATCTGCGCTAGGCAAGAGAGCCAGGCCGTTTGCTCATCCAGCGATCACCGTTTCAGGACATCTGCGCTAGGCAGGAGAGCCAGGCCGTTTGTTCATACAACGATCACCGATATAACATTTGCGCTAGGCAGGAGAGCCAGGCCATTCGTTACCCAACGTATTATTAGTCGTTGTCAAGACTAGATAAGTAGTGTGCGCTAGGCAAGAGGGCCAGGCCACTCTACTCGACGAGCGACGATTGACAATCTGTGTCACTCCCTGAGCGAACAGATTGGTCATAGCAACCATTTACTGTATATATGCTTTTCAGAATATATGTAACATTTTACTAAGTGTGCTTTGACATTTACTGGGTGTATTTTATTTGCAGAATCACGAATCCTAGTTCACCACAAACCCGTGATATTTATTCTGTAGGAACGGATCTTATTATCCTTACTAATAAATCCTAACTGCAAGAAAATCTATTACATATAATAGCACCCCACCAGGGGAGTTGTTATACTACGTATTAAAGGTATACCCCTTGAAAATGGAAATGATTTACAACTAAATATATTGAAAATATAATTGTTAGTTCAATTTACAAATTTGAAATGATATTACTGAAATTATTTTCTAGAACCTGTATTTGTTCGATTACGGCAGACATATTATGTGTTTTCACTTTTTACTAAAAAAATAATACTTACCTTAACGGATTTTTAAGTTATGTTTACTAAATTAATTGTTAAAGTTTGTATGTATTTTGAGAAGGTTATACTTAGCTTCAAGTGACTATAACGTTAAGTAGGTCTAAAGAAACATAAACAAAGCACTCTACTGGCTACATCAGAACTAAGTAAAACTACCGTCCAGTAATGAACAAAAATAAAAAGAAGCAAAATATCTTCTTGTACTGCCTTTTAAGTTAGACCATAGATCCTAGCTCACAGTGTCTGGGAACCGCATACCATCTCCTGTTTTACACAGTCATTCCCCAGAGTGGAGCGATTTATGTTCCTAAAGTGTTACACAAAACTGGAATAACATTCCTTGAACCTTAATGGTACGGCAGTAGTAGTTCAGCTTGGACATTCTTTACGGTTGGATATTCTGGCCAAACAGGTTTTTTTTTGTTTCTTTTTCAACCTCAATTTTTTTTTGTTTCTTTTTCAACCTCAAGCGAGATGAAATACTAGTATTGTCGAATTTTCTTTTATTACTGAAACACAAAGTATAGCGGTCGTGCGTCATATTTTGAAACATAGTTTTCCAAGGAATTTTACATTTTGAAAGCTCCAGACAAGTTGGATTTTTGTTTCTGTGTGTTTCGTTACTATCTATTAAGTTAAACTTCATCGAAAAGGTTCACAGAATGTCCTTCTTTTTTTGTTACAGTTTTTTCAATTTCCTATCCATATTGTATATTTTCAGAAATAAGAGACGGCTCTTTTTTGAACAGTTTTTTCCTTTAAAATGGTTTTGGAAGGGTTCCCAAAAGTTCCTTTATAAGAATATTACAACCTAATTAATATTAAGGCAGTTAACTTTTTTACTTCTATCATATAGTAGTAGTATAGATGCGCGGTAAGAGTGGGTTTGAGGATGCTTGAAGACTTTCCCACAAGCAAACAACTTCTTCAAGGCTGTTGCATGTCGCCGGTCCTCTTCAAGATTTATCTCGACATGAGTTTGAAAGAGTGGACTCGGAAGTGTAGCAAATGGGAATCCAAATCGGAGAAGGACTATACCTCTTTAACCTACTTTTCACTCACGATCAGGTTCTGCTTGCACAAGATGAGGAAGATATAAATTATGTGTTGAGGAGGCTAAAGGAAGAATAAGCAAAGTGGGGTTTGGAAATTAACTTAGAGAAAACAGAATACATGACGGCAAACCTGATAACGAATGTATGATCGGGGGCCTCAGATTGAGAAAAGTGCTGAATTTCAAGTACCTTGGTTCCTAGCTCCAAGTGGATGGCGCGTCGGATCTGGATATAGAAAAACGGGTGACCAGTGCGAGGAAAGCCATTTGAATGTTGAACCCTACCTTATGGAGCAGCAATATCCAGATGAAGACCAAGCATCTAATATGCGATTCAATAGTCCAAAGCATACTGCTCTACGCTGCGGATGCCTGGACTATTAGCAAGAAATTGCAGATAAAAATAGCTGCGACAGAAATGGATTTCTGGAGACGGTCGGCCACGGAAATCTCGCACTGAAAGAAGAAGAAATTCTGAAATAAGAAGAATTGCAGAAAGAGAGAAATCAGTGCTAGAAGAGATCGATCGCAGGAAACTGGCTTGGTTCAGCCATCCGAAGAGAATGCCAGAGAGCAGAGTGCCCAAAGCAATGCTAGAATGGAACCCACCAGGCCGAGGGAAAAGAGGCAGACCCAGAAATAACTGGAGGATTGGAGTGGGAGAGATAAAGGCTGGGAAGAGACTGCGAAGAGAATGCAATGGATAGGGACAAATGGAGGCGCAATATTGATGTATGATTGGTCTGAATAGTCGTAAGACATAAGTGAATGGGAGGACGCATATAATTGAAGCATTTGGTCTGAGGCACCCTCATACTTGAGGAAAACCCCTAAAAAAGAAAAAGAAAGTAGTATTAACCTATGGCGCAACAGCCCATGAAGGGCGAGGCTTGCCAGACAGCGATTTGTATAGAGGGGCATGTGGTAAGCACGCCGCATTTCCTTCGCCGTTTTAGTTCCGGCCTTCGCTACCTAGGGCGCTGTCATCAGTAGTTTCCCACTTTTTCTCATGATGCTGGTTCAACACCGGCTTTGCCCTCACGCGAATCGAACCCTGAATTCTTGCACCAACGGCGAGTGCGCTGGCCACTATACCAACGTGTGAGGACATATAGTAGTATTGATACATGAAAATTGTATTGGAATATAATATATTGGACATGTATGGTCAGTTCAATTTGGAAATTTGAAATGTTATTATTAATAATAACTTTTTCGAATTAGCAGGCCATTTGATTTTCTAGTTAGCAATGAATAGCTTTATTTGTTCGATTACAGTAGAAAGTTTAATTTTTTTTTTATTTTTATGGATAAATTATTATTTCTAAGTTAATTTCTCCAAGAAATCCTAGAATATGTGAAGCTGCATCTACTATCAATTTCGAGGCTCAGCTACTTCCAATGCCTCTCTAGTCTCCACAGCCCGTGAGGAAACCTGCCAGCATGCAAAGCCTAATTTTTTCCAGAACGGTCGTAAATCGCCCATGTTAACGTAGCCTACCTCGGATTCTTCAGAGGTATGGCTTCTTGAGTATCCTGGTTTCGTAGCTCTTTTTAGTGAGACAGTTAGCTTATACACAAAAGTCAATGAAGGAAGGAGATTGCTGCACAAGTCCTTGCCAGACTCATTATCATGTCAATCATCTCCAATACCCTGGCACCCAATACAGACTAACTTTATTATTTCTTCCCAGATCATTGTGTTGCTGTTGCATTCCCCCCAGATTTTCGAACTGATGCTACATGAGCTCAGTGCTTGATTGCCACTCTGACTGTCAGACAGGATCTCATTCTACTTTTCTTGATACTCTTATTGTCAAGTTTTTAACTAGATACAATTACCTATTTTGTGAATTACTGATAAAAAATTGAAACATTAATCACAATTTTCTATTGTAGAAGGTTTTTTCGATTCACTCCAATGATTATTTACCTATTACATTAGAATTTTTATTTGAGGAAATTCAACGCTCTCTCTTCTAAAATTGATTTGAGGGGATTCTTGATGACTTGTGACATTTGATGTTTGTACGTTTTCATCAACTTTATATTAAATAGTAGCAATTTTATAATAATTAAAATTTGCTTTAGAATATATTTATATCGCACAGTTTAAACATACAAATTTAGTTTAAATATTATTACCTAATAAATGGCATCATATTAGCGCTAATGACCTCGGAAGTCGATGTCGAAAAAAGGAAAGAAGTAGCCACATGTTATTTGTCAAATGATATTTATTGTACAGTTTGTGATGAGCTCTAAACTGCTTGTTTTAATATAACTAAGTGATTTGAGAAGGAAAGCGGGTTGCGTAATAGAGAAAATGGTATGGGTTTATTATTGGACTCTCCAATACTGATTTTTTTCGAGAGATTATGCACCCCGTTTTTTGAGTGATCCATTGTACCCCATCTGGTACCGTAGGTGAGACCCCTCCAAGTTGAGCTTCCTAAGGAAGCCCAGAATTTTGGCGGGTTTAGGGAGGGTATTTCGCCCTCCCCCCACTTGGTAAACAACCCAGGCTGTTAAATCTTCTTTGGATGACGGCGTCGCAGTTGGTGAGGAGATGTATTGGAGTTTCCTCAATCTCTCCACAGAATCTGCATCATGCCATCATCTTCTAGGCCCAGCTTCTTCAGGTGTCCCTCTGAGTCTGCAGTGCCCCGTGAGAAATCCCTTAACTACATATACATTTCTTGTTTGATATTTCCTTATTCAACCGCAGAAAGAAAAGTTTGCATTGGTGTTTCACACCGGAATTTCACTTTAAAAATAAATCTCAATTATTATAAACTGACGTTTTAAAATGTTTACGATATTATTCATTATATTATTTATCATGGCTGATGGATTGTTATCCATGCCTATATAGCAACTTGTATAATTTACTATTAATTGTTAAATTTGTAATAATAAAATGCTATTTTTATGATTATTATTATAATGGATGTGCTAGGTGGAGAGAATTCTAATATATAGATGGATATGGTATGGTAGATGAATTGAGAAGAAGACTTGGTTAACACTGGTTAACTGATATATTACTAATGAGACACAGACTGCTTGGACTTTACAATGGATGAATGTTTAAGGTAGAGTGGTATGAGAATGATACGTAGCGATTGGATGTACTGAACTAATTTCAACTGTGTTTAACTGTCTTTTTATGGACTGTCCGTTGCTATATTTATACAGCTTCTCCCACTCTCCTACTCCAGTCCTAGAGAGTGGTTGAGCTTCTCTTGCTCTCTTTGGTTGCTGAGCTTCTCTTGCTGTTACATTATCATCACTATATGAATAATATATTATTTTCATTTGTATTTAAATAGATAGTAATATTAATTTGTTTTAATAACTTCTTTTTGTTTTAATTAAATAAGTTTTATTTTTGCCTATTTATTTTATACTTAATTACAAGTCCCATGTTAAACGGTTTACATTTCCACATTGTTCCAATGGTAGAGAACATATATCCTACACGAAGAGTAGTGAGGGAATTTGTAATGATAAAAGAGGTGACATATATAGAAAGGATAAACCTGGGCGGGAACTGAGAACGGGAGTGAGAAGTTTAGGTGTTCTATATGAATTAGAAGTTGTATTCTGATGTATCTCGTTGACGTAGTCCTCAAGTTATGCATACAGGGAATTGTATGCCGGTTTTAGGGCGGCACGGCTGCTGCTGCTGTTGGTGTTTGGGAAAGGGGGTTAGAAGTGGTTAGGCGAGAAACCGGGAGTGGAAAGACTGGGAATGGATTCAAACTTTCCATGCATACCAATAAGGTAGATAGGCCCGTCAACTCTTTTATGCGCGCGCTTATGTATGAAGCTAAACACATAGATACACACATACACCATACAAACGTTGACGTTGTCTGCTCATCCAAACTTCCATCAACGACAGGTTGGATGAGGATAAAATATCTCTGCTGTACATTTTGTCCATATCCCTCACTTCCATTTATACCGTTAGTTTTTTTTTTTTTTTTTTTACCTCTAGTCACTTCTAGGTCAGACGGAAACAATTTAACCATTTCAAATTTTTATTTATCACGACGGCGCTCAATGATTCTTGACCGATTTTGTTGAGGGAGTAGATCACTGTTTCATTATATTCATTCAGATTTCTATCATGTTCTATTATATGTTAAAAAAAACAAAAAACGAAAGAAGTTGGCTATTCCTGTTGGTTAAATCATTTTTGTAATCCATAGGGACGTAAACATGAAGACTACTAGAGTTTTAATAATACTATTAGGTTATAGGCAATTAAAGTACCAATAAAATAATTTTTATTTATATAATTTTATTTTATTGTTGAATTTTAAAGTTGCCTAAATCCGTACCACCTCCTAAACCGTACCTCTCTTATATTCTGACACATGTGCGAAATGATGCTTTTTGGTGTTGTTGTTGTATTTAATTACATAGTGATGATCACGCTTAAATAAATCATTGTGAAAGTTTTTTTTAGATTTTTTACTATCTCGGTGTAGTTTTTACAACTCATATGTAAGATAATCTGATTCTTAAGATATGTTTCAAATTTTACATATTTTTATTATTAGAAAATTACATAATTCACTTAGAAGCCATAAATCGATGAATTGTTAGCATAACATTACATTAAGGTTGCGTTGTAAAGTTTTGGTTCACGGGTTTGGAGAAACTATCAATAACCAAATGTGTACCATCCATTTTTACTTACTGTAACAGCAACCAAAGAGAGTAAGGAGAAGAGAAACGAACCCAAGCACTCTCTCCGACTTGAGTAGGAGAAACTACATAAATACAGTTCAGTACAGTTCAACACAGTGCAATTCAGTTCGATGCAGTTCAATATAGTTCACTATAGTTCATCATCTCGTCAGTCACTTCGTGTCACTTTCTTACCACTGTACCTTAACCATTCTCTATTGTTAAGTCCGAGCAAACTGTGTCTCTTTCTTATTGCACATAGTTAACCAGTTTAACCAAGTCTTCTTATATCATCAACCAGACCTAAAATCTCTCCACCCAACTCATCCACGGATGATGTACTAGCAACCAAAGAAAGATCAGCAACCAAAGAGAGTAAAGAGAAGAGAAACGAACCCAACGACTCTCTCGGACTGGAGTGGGAGGAACTGTATAAATACAGCGACGTACAGCCCATGGGGATACAGTTCAATATCAGTTCACTATAGTTCATCATCTCACCAGTCATTTCGTGTCATTTTCATACCACTCTACCTTAACCATTCTCTGTTGTAAACTTCAGGCAGACTGTGTCCCTTTATTATTATACATATTTAACCAGTGTTAACCCAGTATTCTTATATCATCAACCAGACCTAAATTCTCTCCATCCAACACATCCATTATACTTATCTTACTCCTTATTAAAAGGAAATATATCGATCTTTTCAAATTTTTGAAACTGGGTTTCACCAAAAATAAGTGTTTTGAGATCCACTATCCCGAGAAGCTCAAACTTGCTATTCCGTTTAGGTACACTATCCGCCATATCCGATACGAAGATTTCGAGCAAAATCCTTTAACCTCAAAAACACTTGTTTTTTTTTTTGCAGTTTTCGTAATTTTCTCAAAAGCAGCTTCAACGATTCTCTTTGAATCATGTACACTATCTACTTACATAATAAATACCTATCACTTTTATTTAAAGCATTCTCTCAAGAAATGGTTTTTTTTTTTTTGGAGAATATATAGTTCTGCAACCTATGCAATATTAATATATAAAGAGCGTTGCTTGAATTCCAAATTTGAAGAAAATCGGTTAACCTAAACTGCGTTTACAGGATAGGTTTTTGAGTTATTTTTTTTGGGGGGGAATTTTCTAGGGAAAACGAACATAATAATTTTCTTTAAACTTGGTATACAAATTGAATACATAAAATCATTATTACTTTTACTTGGAACTTTTTTCCGGAAATAAATGATTCTAAGTAAGTTCTGGGGAATTTCATGACCCTAAATTTTAAATATTTTATAGGGTTTTCATAGTTATTGACTCTCACTTCTGGACAACAATGTGATCACTTTTATTACTGCACTGGGTAGTTATTTATTCTCATCATTCCTATATTTATAATTATATGGTGTAAAAACACTATAAACTATAAAAACATCTCTAATAAAACACCATAGACTTACCAATCACAAAATTTGAATTTAAAATTGCAGTGGGTAATTGATTGGGTAAAAAAATTAAATAAAAGAAAAATACTTGAATCTATATACATTTTTATTACTTTTTTTATTTATTTATTTGCTATACAGCGTTAGTGTTGAGCAAAGAGTTTGCCCAGAGCAAAGAAAGAGCCAGTATTACATAAAAACATACCAGTCCTAATCGTAGAGACACGCAGTGATAGACATAAACAAAAATCTTTTTATTCTTCGCAGCAACTAGCCTCAATTATCAAGAAAATAAAAAAAAAAAAAAAACTTACTGTAAAATAAGAAAATCTCAATAATAAATAATAAATAAAGAAAAGTGAAAGATTAGCACATAGTAAAAAAGAAAATTCGTTTCATATTACAATAACAAATTCGTAAACATATATTAAATATTCTGTAATATTATAATATTATTCGCCAAGTACAAAGCTTCTTATCATAACAGCTTGTTTACAATAATTATAAATGGAATTAATTTGGTGAATGGTGGTAATTGAAAATATAAGACTTCGTAACAATCTTTATCATCATGCATAGATAGATCAATATTGTTAAAATGATGTTCCCTCAATTGTTGTAAAACTTTCATTCACTGAGAAAATGTAAAAATAGAATCAGCAACACATTTCATTTGAATAAAAATCATAAAACGAATTATTTATGTACAAACGACATCGTGCTAACCTACCAAGTCTAATCTGACTAAATATTCTTATTTTCTTAATTTTAGTATTGCTGTCCAAATAAAACTCTCCAGGCCTAAAATTACATATCAATCTATAAAACGGATTGTATTTACTATTTCTGACATCTTCACACCTAAACTTATTAATACATTTATCAATAACATAATTTTTTTCTTGCTTCAGAAGAAATAGATAATGAATTGAAAAGATATCCAAACATTTTTATTAATCTAGAAAATACTGTTAACGATCGTAAGGAGTGTTCTTCACAAGACAAAACCTACACAAATTTGCTTACACATTTTTAAAAACCACATTTGCAAAAATTAACCTATAATAACCTACTAAGATATAACTTTCACACACACACACATAAGGTTTTACATAAATTTTTCCAGCCAGTTTAAATAATTTTTATTATAATAATATGAAGTTCTAATATAAAAAGTACATAAATTATAAAACAGAAAATTAATTAACAAAAATCAGCATTAATAATAAATTTGTTCCATAATTATATTATATCAATTTCAAAAAAAAAGATGAACACTACCCAACCAACCAATCACATAACACTACGTCATAAACAGACAAGTAATTTGATTTTCAAATCAGTTAACCACCACCTCACGCAGTGGTAAGGTGGAACTCAATAAATAATACAGTAAGTTAAAATCACTTTAAACATAAAATGTGAATTTAAAAAAATTTTAACACTAACGGTTCCTAACTATAGAATTTAGTTTTCTTATTTTTTCACAGGCCAAAATTAACAGTAAAAAAATTTATATTTATAATATAAGCAAATATATACTAAATTTTAATATTGGCACCGCATGGTCCTAACTCGTATACGTATATCACAGACACCTTTTCCGTATATATATGGTGCATAACCCAGATATCAGTATATTCACGTTATGGAAATTCAACTCTGGTTGAAAATTCCTAGTTTAAAGAAATTTCGTCAATTTTTATAAGTGAATTAACTGCAATAAGAGAGAGTAGTGTTCAACTCATTAAAAGGCAACCGTCTGCATATTTTGTGGGGCTAGATAGGCGCCTCTCTCCCACTGGAGCCTGATGTTGACGAGTTTTTAGGCACATGTTCTAGTCAAGCTTCCATGCATGGACGACTTCACAGCGTTCATCCCTATGGACGAACCCTGTGGGTTGTCGGCAGTTTAAGATGCTCAGTGGAGGTCCGGGATTGAACTAATAGTAAGATGTTGCTGTGTCTTTCACAAACCTTCTCGAGCAAGGTTCTGGTTGGATCCTTTATTGGGCATTGTGATTTAAGAAGGCACCTCTACGTAATAGGGCTCAAACCAGGCGCCGGTTGTACAGTTGTCAAATGGTGGAAAAAATCCATCTGATTACAGATTGCTTTGGTTATCAGGAAACGGTTTAGGATATTTGGTTTGGTACAGGATCTGTGGAAGAGATTAGCTTAGGCTAGGAGTTTTTATCCGATTTGTTCGGACTATTGTTTATCTAAAACGGGTTAAATCGGAGTTTGAATTTTTTCGTTCTAGATCCAGTTTATTTTTATTTTTTTAGGGAGTGCCCTTGAGACAGTTGACGAGTGAAGTATAGCACAATTCTCTCTGCAAATTTTTACTTTTTTCTATAGTTTTTTTTCATCATTTAAATTTTTTTTTTGTACAGACAGATTCATTTTTTATTTCTCTTTATTATGGTGTAAATAGTTTTGTTTAATTAATTCGTTATGTAGTGTAAATACTGTAAATAGTTATAAATAATAGTTTAGTTGTTTAGTGCAGAACAGTTGTACTGTGAAGAGTGGGGAGTATTAGACTTCAGCTACTATTGTAAGGTGAGCCAATCACTAATTACATATCTAGTGCTCTTGGAGGTACTAAGTGGAGGGGGTTCTTCCCTTCCACTCATTTACTTTACTTCAGTACTGCCCGAGTAGGGCCATGAGTACTCAAGGGAGGTCTGACGCTATTCTTCAGACAGACTCTGTCAGCGCGATCACCACAGTTATGGATGCCTCTGCATATAATACTGTATTAGAGTCAGACACCAGAAACATCGATGAGACCTCCATCTATGACAACTAAGAGAAAAAGGTCGTACAAAAAAAGCACCGAATTAACTATTTCTCCAAAAAACAAAATTAAAAAGGGCACTAAAGCGAATTCGGACTCAGACAGTGCATCGATGATAAATTCAGCTACGACCCGTCCTTCAACTTCGACTAACTTCAATAATAATAATAATAATAATACAGCAACGAAGAATGCCCCAAAACCTCCTCCAATTATGATCAATAACTTGAGAAGTTATGTTGATCTCTGCCGTCAATTAACTGCCATTATTGGTAATGAAAATTTTTACTGTCGGTCGAGAATGAATGACCTCTTGGTATATCCAAACGACAGCGACAGCTACAGAAAAGCAATTAAATATCTTCAAGAACACGAATTTGACTTCCATTGCTACCAATTAAATGAAGATAAATGCTATCGGGTTGTAATTAGAGGCCTACATCAATCTACCCCAGTAGATGAATTAAAAAGAGAACTACAAAATAAGCAATTTCAGGTACTACGAGTGCACCCAGTCCTGCATCCGAGAACCAGAGCACCACTCCCTCTCTTCTTTGTCGACTTGGCTAAGAATAAAAACAGCAGTGATATTTTCAAATTACAATACGTGTTATATACAAAAATCACTGTGGAAGAGCCCCGAAAAAGAACAAATATAGCACAGTGTGTCAGATGTCAAGAGTATGGGCACACACGTACTTATTGCCACCATCCTTATAAATGTGTGCGATGTGCTGGACCTCACCCTTCCGCTGAATGCCCAAGGCCATTAAACATGCCGGCCACATGCGCCCAGTGTGGTGGAGCGCATCCCGCCAGTTATAAAGGCTGCATCACACATCGCGAGCTGAAAAAACAGCGATACATGAAACAAATTACTGCCCAACAGTTAAACCACGAAAATCAGGCTGTGTTTAGGACACCACCCATCAATGTGAATCCCCCCCAGCGTAATTCATCACAACCACCTTTACCGCCAAAACGAGCAACCAGTGAAAACCTCAACCCGGCAGTTCCAGTATCAACCAACCTAGGCTGGAGACAACAATCAAGACCAACACCAAGCTATGCCCAAATAGCCAGCGCCACAATCAAACCCAATTCGATTCCCATTCCTCCAATAAATCCTACTCCTACAATCCCTCCCCCAAATTTTCCCCCGTCTGCTCCTTCAACTGATATCTCCCATCAATTGACCTCATTTTTAAACGATTTCAAATCCTTAATTACCCCCCTTATATCCCTCCTAACCACCTTGATATCCCGACTCCTACCAAATACTAATCGATGAATTCCTTGTCCTCAAAACCTCTCACAGTTCTGCTCTGGAACTCAAACGGATTATTGACACATAAACATGAACTCGAAATACTACTGAATGACAGAAACATTGATATAGCACTTATCACAGAAACTCACTTGACTGACAGACATCATTTTCATATAACTGGATACACTACATACAGGACCGACCACGCAGCACAGAGAGCTCAAGGTGGTACTGCTATCCTAGCCTCACATTCCTTACAACATAATCTGCAATCATTACAATCCTCTGACTCCTATCAATCAACCTCAATATCCCTCAAGTTTTTTCCTTTCCCTATCACCATATCAGCAGTATACTGATCCCCTACATTTCCCATTTATTATCCCCAAATGAAATCCCTGTTCCAATCCTTTGGACGCCGATTTATTGCTGGAGGAGATTTCAATGCTAAGCACCCGCAATGGGGTAGTCGGCTTGCCAATTCACGTGGCCGCCTTCTTAACAATCTAATCCATACCGAACGTTATTCCTTTATATCTCCTGATCATCCTACATACTGGCCATCAGACCCAAACCGTGCTCCTGATATAGTGGACTTCTTTGTCGCGTCTGGCGTGAGATCCGTTTTCTCATCCGCACAGACCCTAAATGAACTATCCTCTGACCACTCTCCTGTGCTCCTCACCCTGAATATTACACCTATCCTTAAACCCACGAGACCTTGCCTAATACAAAGTCCTGTCAATTGGAACTACTTCAAAATTTTTCTCGAAAACTCATTAAATCTTAAAATCTCTCTTAAATCTGCAGACGAAGTTGAAAATGCTGTACAACTCCTTACCAACAGTATCCAACAAGCTATCCAACAATCCTCTTCAACCCCTAAAATCCGTTCCTCTCTTCCTAAACAACAACTTCCTAATCATATCCGTTCCCTGATTGCAGCTAAACGGCGTGCAAGGAGGCGTTGGCAGCGCACCCGATACCCATCCGATAGAAGAACTTTTAACCAATTAACCAATTTTCTGCGTGAGCAATTAATATCCTACCGCTCCTCTCAATATGATAAATATTTGGAATCACTTTCCACCGACGACAATTCCCTCTGGTCAGCTACCAGAAAAATCCTAAAATACCACACTATCCCTACGCCCATTCGTTCAGAAGATGGATCTTGGGTCAGGTGCGACAAAGAAAAATCCGCTTTATTTGCCAATCACTTGGAGAAAACCTTTACACCTCATCCTGACCAAAACAATCCAGCACACATGAATCAAGTCATAGAAAATCTAATTGTACCTCATCCTCTAGAACCTCCTCCAAAACCTTTTCATCCTTCCGAAGTGAAATCCCTCATTGATCATATCCCTCTAAAAAAATCCCCAGGGCATGATCTTATTACTTCAGAGATTATCCGCCACCTTCCCCGAAAGGCCATAGTGTTCCTAACCTCAATTTACAACTCTGTATTGCGCACCACTCACTTTCCCATTCAATGGAAATATTCCCTAATTACCCTAATTCCCAAGCCTCATAAAAATCCCAGTGACATATCCTCCTATAGACCGATTAGTCTCCTCCCCGTGCTATCTAAGATCCTCGAAAAACTACTCCTTAAGCGCATTATCCCAATTCTAGAATCCCAAAATATTATTCCTTATCACCAATTTGGTTTCCGCTCCCAGCACTCCACCATACAGCAATGCTTCAGAGTCGTAGACACAATATCCTCTGCTTTAGAAAAAAAGAGTTTCTGCCTGGGTGCCTTCCTGGACGTAACTCAGGCTTTCGACAGGGTATGGCATCCAGGGCTGTTATATAAACTAAAGCAATTCCTTCCTACTCCATATTACCAAATCCTTCAGTCCTATCTGACGGATCGCTACTTTAGAGTTAGGTGCGGCATTGAGTTCTCCGACATCAAACCCATTCACGCCGGCGTTCCGCAAGGAAGCATCCTTGGCCCTGTTTTGTACACGGTATTCACTGCTGATATTCCCACACATCCAGAAACCCTGATCACAACCTATGCAGATGATACTGCAATATTATCTACAAATCCTAATTCTGCTCAAACTTCCTCACATATCCAAGAACACCTTGACCTCATCTCTTCTTGGTGCAAAAAATGGAAAATAAGACTTAATGAAGACAAATGCCAACAGATTACTTTCACTTTACGTAGACAAACCTGCCCTCCCGTACGTATCAACAACAAAGAAATACCGACTTCCACGCAAGTACGCTACCTAGGACTGTATTTAGACAGTCGACTTACATGGAACCCTCATACGAGACTGAAAAGACAAGAATTAAATAGACGTTATGGACAACTACGAAGACTGCTTGGACGGAGATCAACCATAAAGGTACAAAACAAACTGACTTTATACAAAACATTGCTGAGACCTGTCTGGACCTACGGAGCTGAACTGTGGGGCTCCGCGAAACAATCCAACATCCAGAGAATCCAATCCTTTCAATCTAAAGTCCTTCGTCATATTGTAAACGCTCCCTATTATGTCTCTAATTCAACTCTCCACAAAGACCTCAATATCCCTTTCGTTAACAAGCTAATCCGTACACGCTTCCTTAATTTCCACACTAATCTTCAGATTCATCCCAATCCCACCGCACAAACCCTATCATCTTCCACCCATCCCGACAATCCTCCACGTCGCTTGAAACGACGTTGGCCACGCGACCTCCTAAACACCTAGCTTCCTTTTCATTCCCTGAGAGTTCCAGCATTGGTTGGCTCCTCTCAACATGCCTCTCTGATTGTGGCGTTGAGTCCTTGGGGATTCAGTGCATCACAGTCTGTGACACGAATTCACATTTACATGATGTATATATGTACAGGTTGTAAATAAATTTAATAAAGAAGAAAAAAAAAAAAAAAAAAAAAAAAAAAAAAAAAAAAAAAAAAAAAAATTAGGGATACCTATACCCAGTGGGGCTTTGAATAACATAGGGCTTGTTCCCTACCCACAGACGAATTTCTTTTATTTCTTATCATCGAATCACCATTGCAGATAAAGTAAAGCAAAAAAATTATTAAAAAACATATAACAGTGTTAGTTAATAAATTTTCTAGTAACTTTGAGTAATTGTTAATAAAAGAATAATGTAAGCATCAAGTTCTCTATTAAAATTGTTTTTGTACGAAACTTCAATCATTACCATGGCAACAAATCAATTTCAGAGTTAATCATTTGGAAATTTAATCGAATACACTGGAACGAGTTAGCCCTTTCATTAAATTTGAAGAGCTAGCGGGTGATTGAGAAAGCATTTGATGAAAGAAGTTGGGAGGGACGCAATGTTTACTGGCTTTTGTATAAATTTAGCAACTTCATTTAACCTTATAGGTTATGAATTTTTTTATTTTTTTAATATGCTTAATTTTTTAAACCTGGCAAGTTTTTTATTAAATTTAGATCGACCGAAATAACGGAATTAATAATAATAATAATAATAATAATAATAATAAAATAAAAAAACATTCTGTTTTAAATTAATTATTTAATAATAAAAAATAGATTTTAAAATATTTTGTTATTTTTTTACTATGTTAACTGTTAGAAAATTAACTTGAATTCGGTCAGAAATATGCTTGGAGTGATTATGTAACGGTAACATGTATGAATTTGCAAAAGTTAATTTAGTTTATTGAGAATTCTATAAATTCTTAAGTCTTTGTAAAAGACAATATTTGAAAGATTCCTTTATCCGCGTCTTCTAAGAAATTGTGGAGGCCTCTAATACGAAACCATCCAGTTCGGTTTCCAAAGCAGCCAATTCATCGTTCTGGACATCCAATTACCACTTTTACTAAAAATTTTTGCGCTGGAATAATCTTTGACATTACGCTGATCTTTAAACGCACGAAAGTCTTCTATGGAAACTCTGGCGAATCCTACTTGTAATTGGGTTTTTGTGAGATTGGTAAATCCTACTTTCTAAATTAAAGCAAACTTTGGGACACAGCAATCTCATTCTTTGTTAATATAATGGCATTTCTTTTAATATAACAGCTTACAAGATACAGAAAGAGATACTAGACGATCATTTTGTTCTTAGAAGGTTTCAGCCAGCTGAAAATTACTGAACTCACCGTATTTCCTTTCCAAATACAGATTTCCGCTAGCTAGCTTTCCAGATTTACTCATAATGTGTTGTTGAGTAAATGCCATCCTACCATTATTTGATTATTATAACCGAGCATGCAAGCGCTTGTACAAAAATCATGAATGATAGTACTCGTACTATATTTAAAGGCATACTATTTATACATCATACTGCATGTATGCACTTACACACGGACACACACACAAACAATACACACAAATGTGTGTATGTATATTTGTTAGCATACAGCATATAGTTACAATGTTAATCAGTAATTAATGCATATATTTACTTAATTAGTTAAATTAAAGAGTGTTTTCCCTCTTATCAGGTTGTCTGTACATATTAATAAATTAGCCGGTATCCCTCGTGAATACAGTTCAGTAGTGCTCGCTGAACACACAAACGGGAATAATTATTATTATTGAACGAACTCCAATAAGACCTGTATGTAGGCGTCCGCAGCACATTATAGTCCCCTTATAGAAAAGTCAATTTTGTTTTGAAACAAAAGGAAAAAATTGTACAATAAAAATTTACAATAATTTGTGTTGTAATTAATTGCAATAATAATAACAACTTGCTTCATTTATTTTACAAATATATTGTGTTTTAAATAATCAAAATAAGAACAAGAAACAAGTGAAAAAATAAATGCAAAACTTCCTTTAGAAATAAAAAATAGTCTGCAGAGAATAGACGTAAATTTATTTATTTATTCATATTTTGTTTATATATTTAAATATACATTTGTATATTTTTTAATTTATCGTATTTATTTTTGTTTTAGTTTATTTACCCACATATTTATATGAAATTTTAAGTAAGTGATAACAGCTAAATTTATGAATTAAAAATTTTGCCACTATAAAATTGGTAACGCTAAAACATTTTTCCAGCTTTGTCGTTCAGATTACTAATTATCTCACTCTCGCTAAACATTAGCTTTATGAAGTATCTGATTCTGAACACTTTCAAAGCTGAACTTCATCTATACAATATAGAGCAGCACATACTCTAAACTTTTATTAATCGCGATCTTTATTCACCTAAAAACAATTTTTCGAAACACTCACCCAACCATATGAATGAAAGAAAACTAAATAAATAAATAATGTAATAGAATCTGAAGAGAGTGATCTAAAGTGTAGAGATAGAGACACAAAAATTAAGAGTCTCACTTGCTAATTAGGGCAGACTAGAGTGGGAGACTCTGTTTAAATACAGCTGCGTTAGCCCTACAGAGGGGACAGTCTTTAGAACAGTTTATACAGCAATTACAACGTGTCAGCAACCATCTAATACCCTTCTCTTCACTAACACTAAATCTCTCACTACCAATTTCTTTATTCGTGCAATGTTTGTGTTACATTCTCATCATACAGTGTTCAGCATTATTTCCAGTTTATTTATCGTTCAACAACAATTATCTTCTTCTTAAACCCATTATAATAAATAAATGTTATACATGTAATGTGATTGGTGATGTTTGATGTGAGTATAGGTAGCTTGTGGCGTGAGCGTTTTAGCGAAAAGGGTTTGTGTGTTTGTTTGAGACAGAATATAAGAATATAATCAAGAAAGCACCACTGATTATAAAATAAATATATTTTCTAAGAGAAAAGTTACTTTGAATATTACAATAGCTTATTATAATTTCTTATAACGTAATTTTGGTATATGTTTCCCCCTTGATTTCTAGCACAAGTCTGTCCTTAAAATATCTCTTCTCTTTGTTTCATCAATTCCTACCCTGTGAGAAGAAGGGGTAGTACAATGCCATAATTGTTCTTGTACCGTACCAGTAACTGGACTTGTATACCTGGCTAGCCCTTTTGCAATGAAATGTCAATCTTTTTCTTAATTTGAGATAATTATAAAATATTCTAAATTATTTTTAAAAACTATTATTTTTCGATTTCGTCCTTCCACTACATACACATCAAAAATAAATGTGTGAAGACCAAAAAAATATGTAACTAAATTTATATTTGTGATGAAAACTTGATACGCCTGAATATTCTGATACAAAAGATCAAATTGGGCTTGTTTTTGGTGACGGTTGATCGATTTTTGGAGTCTTTAGGACTTGCTCGAAACTTTATTTTAAATAGAAGTTACCCGTTGAAATATGCCTATTAGCAGAGAACATGGTAGAGAAGGGGAGAAGTGTTATCACGGGATGTTCTGACTGACAATAATGGATATTCAGATTTGACACCAATCTAGAAGGAGTTTAAGCTCTTATTAGAATGTTCTATTTTTAGTGTTGAATCGCATGAAAGTTCCTGGGAAATTTTCTTCTTGTACATTTAATAAAAGATTGTTTAACTTTTATATTTTTCTACACTGTATGGATTTTGAATCCGTCGATGAGAATTTGAATACGAATATGAAGGAAATAGGCTGCACCTTGTAAAATACACTTACATTATTGGCTTATATTTTCTGAATTAAAAAAATTAAAGTTCTTTCCAATTTTCTTTTTCACTATCATACACCAAAATAGTTCAGTTATGAAACGTTAATCTCCTCTTAACACGTTATACGTATGTAGATATAAAGCAACATATATTAATTACAAAAAAAAAAAAAAATACAGTAGAAATTTTATGCCACTCCTCTGAACACGCCTCGAGAGGAGGCGTCCCTTCTAGGGACCGCAACCCACATTTTGAAAAGCACTGGTATAGTGTTTCTTCAATTTCATTTAAATTACACAATGCGGTAAAGCTAATACATAGTTCATTAAGCTCTAACTCTGTAATTCAATATACATGACTGTTGTCCCCTAAAGTTTTTGATAATTATTTGCATAAAATTAAAATTATTATCATTATTAGTATAATTAGTCTGTCCTAAGTAAAAAAAAAAAACTAATTCATTATATAAACTATGGTAGGTCGTCGTTTATAATTTGTGTCATTAATAATGTACTGATATTAATTAATATTCTTTATTTGATTAATTACAATATTTAGATAATTATAGATATTTGATTTAATTAATTTTTTACAAAATTTTTAAGCAGGGGTTGAAGTGAAAAACAGGTAGTTTATATCTTCTTTATGAGAACTAGAAAAAGGACTTTCTCATTTCTCCAAATAAATTAATCCTTGATCATTTTCCATTGCACTTTGTTTATTGTAACTACAAGTTTTTTTTTTTAAATAATTATATAAATCTCCATTTGTGTATTTTGTTTTTTGTTTTTTTTTTGGTCATTACATTTCCTGCTTTTACTTTTGTATTTTAATCTTTGTTTTATTGAAAATAATGGCACATAATTTTTTTTTTTTTTTACCGTATACTTACTTCTTTTGATTAAATTGATCTTTAAGTTTTCTATATAAAAAACATTTTATCGAATCGCATTCACGTTTCACTGTTTACCGTGCAGCATACGCTCCTTGTACCTTTGGTGTTCGAAGCTTTAAGATTCTTTTATATTAAGTTGCGTGACTCCGTTTCCTTTTATTTCAACTCTTTATTCATCCAAGTGGCTACGTGACCTTCTTATTGAAGGCAGTACTAATGACCAAAAATTGAAGGTAATGCTTTTTTGGGGGAGTTAACACTAGCGGATTAATTCTGCCCTCACTTTTCTCATGATATTTGTAGTGGTCAGTTATACTTGCTCGTGATGTAATGCTATGGCAAAAAAACATAAAAATCCCTAAGTGAACGTTTCTTTTCAAAGAAAACGTAGCACTAATTCATTCTAAAATTTTTTAATTGATAATAATAATGGTTAATCTGTTATCGTTTATGCTAGGTTTAAAACTTTAAACTAATTGAAGGCTGAGATAATTTTACATATTACCACCGGAGATAAAATTGTGTCAATAGTGTTTGACAAATTTAGATATTAATGATTGAATTAAATTAAACTTTAAAGTGTTGATTAATATTAGATTTCAATTAGCCAACATATTAATATCTATTTTTCTTTTATTCAATTTAACTACATAAAGTAATTACAGAATATTGTAATATTTAACAGTACTGCATTCCAGTAGTTAAGATTATATTAATTAATATGTATAAAGAATGGCAAGTGATTGAAACTTAAGTAAAAGGCTTAATTTCTTTCGTCAAGCTATATAGTTGATTTCAATTATTAAATCATCCCATTGTCTTGATACTGTTTATATCAGGTGTTAGTAATTGAAATAAAAATCAGAAGATATGTTAAAATTAATTATTAAAATATATTTAAATATAAAAACTGTTCGTTAAAGGCTTTTAAATCAAATTAATAATAATATTATTATCTCAAATTTATAATTATGTAAATATATTAATTCAGAATACAATCACATTGCCATATGTTTAAAACAATGGATTAAATTCTAGTGATATGCATTACTTATGACATGGAAAACCATGGACTGACTGATTAACTTACTATAGAGGGGTTTCTAATGGGAATTCATGATTCGCTGGTGGTTGACGATGTCTAAAATCACCCTTTCCCTCTGACCTTCTGTCTAAGTTGTAGCCTTATTTTGCTCCGGATAACCGTTAATCATTTCTTTCCTTTCCTTTTTCTCTCTTTTTTTTTTGAGCAGAGCAAGCCATATTCAGCTCAGAAGGAGTCCATGAATTGTTTCTATTTTTAAACAACTTTCCATTTTCTCAATTTCTACTGACTCCCTCACGGCACGTTTGTAATAACTGTTTACATAGGATATAGCCTGCTATCATTGGAGAATAAGAGTTGGGTTTTGGGCATTCGTCCATCATCACTATGTTGGGACAAAACTGCGATAATACACTGGTGTATATAAACCGATTTTGCTTTGAGCAAGTGTCTATGTTATCACACTGTTTTATCAAGATATCCTGATGATGGGTGTACACCGGAAACCAGTTGATGACCGCTACATGAAGCTAGGGTATCCCGGATATACAGTCTTTCTTTGCGGTTGGATTTGCCAATGCAAAAGATTGTCTTCAAAAGAATAAAAAAAACTACATTTTTTAAATTTATTTCTTTGTCTTTTTACTTTTACTTATTAATGTAGAAACTTTTTTTTATTTCTAAAGAAAAGTGTAAAATGGCAAACCCTACTTAAAGTGCATTGTTTAAGTTTACTGCTTAGGGCGATAAAAAAAATTGGAAGCAATGTGCCATAGAGAATAGAACCGTTTACTTCTCCTCTCGTGAGCTAGGGTATAAGACGACTATGTTTTGTTCGGGTAAAATATTAAAGAAGACGCTCTAACCATCCATGGTCTTTTTCTTCCTGGTCAAATAATGGAAAGGATAATGGAGAGAGAGGGAGAAAAAGAATTTAGGCCCGAAAAAAAAATTGAATTACAAGTAAGTTGCAAGAAGAAAGGAGGAGGTAAGTTATAAAAGGGATTATACAAAACTTGTAGTCTAAAGTTGATATTGCTGGAGAGAAAGTAATGGTGGAGTTGAGTGTAAGATTGGTCCTTGGTCGTAGAGTGAAGGCGTACCATAGGAGGTGTTTTGGTTGTGTAGAATAATAGTGCGGAGGAAGGGGCGGCAGTAGGGGGATAAAGCATGAACAAGAATGGGGAAGTGAAGAGAGACATGTAGACAATCCAATTTGAAAATGTGAACCGCAAAAAAAAAGTTATATTAATTAGTTTAATAAGAGTTTCTCTCTTGCAGGAAAGTTGTACATGGAATGGGAGAGATAGGATAGCAAAGTTTTAGTTATAGGGATGAGGGAAAAAGCTAAGTGGAAATTCCGGAGGGAGAGTATACTTAGATGGGGATAAGGCGAGAAGTGAGGTAGATGGGATGCTTACCCAAGGGTAGCGACGGCTATTATGGCAAATTAGACATTGGACAAATTCATTTCGTTCTGTCATTTATATTATTCAAAAGTATACCTTTGGTTTTTTGCTTTTTTAATTTTCTTAATAATTTAAATATGCATTTTTTTTTTTTTAAATTGTATAGTTGCCATATAAATTTCATTCTGTTTATACTGTGGCCATGAATGTTAGCAGGTATCCTATCTAATGATGATTCTGTTGGAGTGATAAATCGTTATCAATTCTGATGATGTGAAAGATTGTAATTGAGTGAATTGTTCCGGCAATCTTGTGCTAATTCTTAATGCCATCCCTGGGTTATGTGCCAGTCAAATAGCAACACTATCGACAGTGGGATTTAGTATGTCTTGTATGGTTTTAATTTTCATTCTGGAATCAGAGTATTGTTTGTAAATTATTGATGAGAATATTTTTATGGCCATTAATTTTTTTTGCATTTTTTGAAGAGCATTTGTAGCACACACACACACACACACACACAATGTTTTTGTCTTCATGTTTTGTTTCGTTTATGACATAAAAGGAAGATGAGAAGAGAGTTCGTAGTGTACAAAGATTGGAAAGCTTTCCTTTTATTCAAAGGTCAGCCCAAAACTGAAGTCTGTTTATTCGAATTGATTTCAATGGATTGTTGCAAATTAGAAATTCCGTGGAGTTGTAAATATACAACATATTATAAATTTTGAAGCATTACTTTAAAACTGTAACGAAATGTTCTTCAAAATTACATAACATGAAAATTGAGAAGAAATTTAGGTCATTTATATATTTTTATGTGGTCCATTGATTACGAAAGAACATCTGATGTGATACACTCACATAACTTTCTCTTACTCCAGTTTTCAAAATTGTAATTGACAAACATCTCATTGTAATTTTAAGACGTGACGATTTGAATATCATTTTGACAAATTTTATAGTTAGTGGACCAAATTTTATGAAATTCATCGGAGTTCATCGAAAACTGAAAAGATTATTAAAAGCGCACTTCCAGTTTACTAATTATCTTTAAACTCGGAATTTTGGCCATCTATTTATTTCTAATTAATTTTGTTTGGATGGTAGAATTGTATAATCAGCTATGATAGCACTTTAGAGAAACACATAACCCCTACCCCTCCTTCAAAAGCCCCCCTTAAATGACTTTTCCAGGAGAAGTTGTTGAAATAAAAGTTATAGATTTGAACTTTGTATGTGTAGTTCACATTCCTAGTTTAAAGAAAATCGTTGTAACCGTTTTCGAAAAAAATACCATAAAACTGAAAAACACATTTCAGTAAAAACGCGCTTCTAGTCATCAGATTTTTTTTCCACCTCAGAATTCAGACACATGTAATTCTAATTAATATAATTTAGATGGCAGAATTGTATAGTAAAGTGAAATAGCACTTCAGGGAACACAACATCCCTCCCCTAAAAGTACCCTTAAATGAATTTTCCCATTCAAATATGTTAAATAAAAGTTGTAGATTTTTGTATATATTGTAGATGTATCAAGTTTGAAGAAAACCATCCATGCTATTTTTGAGAAAATCGTAAAAAAAAATTGATTAGACTATTCAGTAAAGTAGTACATCCGGTTGAGGAATTTTGACAGATGACCTATTGTCAAATCCCATGGTGATACCTAAACGGAATATCAAGTTTGATCTTTCTGCGATTGTTGTGGTTGGATCCCTGTACATATTTAAATACCAGACCATTTTCTAAAAACCACTATTTTTGAATTTAGGGGACCTCAAAACGGATATTTCCGGTGAAAACTCGATATAGGAAATTTGGCACGACTACAATACTTCCACTTACTAGTAGTAAGAGAAAGTAGAAATATACTTAGCGAATTGTCTGTATGTGTGTTCAAACAAAATATCTCATAAATGAAAAAATTGCAGGAGACTCAAATTTAATGTTCGTGTACGACCGTTTGACACCAAGATTTCAAGCCTTACGGAAAGTACTATTTTTCCAATCAAAAAATAGTTATTATAGATATTAAAAGTACTCAGGAGAAGGAATAGCTATGTAGTTAGTGAACTGGACTCCCACGCGGAGGTCCTGGGTTGGAGTCCAGCTTTGCTGCCCTTAGATTTTTTCTTCCTAAGAGCCTCTACAGCTCACTGTCCGGTTATGAACACTGTTGTCTGTAACGAGAGAATACTATCCGGAGGCCAGCAGCGCACTGAGAAGGCTCCGAGGCCAATGAACATAGAAGCTGACGCGCCTTAAAGTAAAAACAAAAATATTAAAAATGGTCTCACATTTAAGGCTTAGAGCCACATTGAAAAAAGCGTATGAGAGTATTCCTTGCTCTAATTATGGCTTTAAATAAGCTTTAAAGATCGCCTTTATTGATCACTCTCTAATCTAAGTAAGGAGATGTATAGGGAAAGCATGTACCAAGTGGAAGTGGTGGAGGGTGAAAGGGTAAATTATCAAGGGTATTCGCTACTTCAAAAGAATTTCTATAAGGTTGCAGCTTATCTCCCCTTTTCAAAATATACTCATTTATACTTACATTACCATATGCCTTCGCCTCTGGTCTAAGAAATGTATTAAGATGAGATTAATAATAAAGGATGAATACGTTCTTCATAGTTTGTTCCTTCCAGATGACCAGGTCCTACGCTCGGGATACATATGACTCCAACTTTATATGCTACCAATTGGTAGAAGAATATGAAAAGAGGAAACTCAAGGTAATTTTCAAGGAAAAGTGAATATGGACATCCTTAATAATTAAAAATAAATACATAAACAAATGTGGATCATTTTAAATACCTTGGATTGGTTATTAGAACTTCCAAGAAAAATATGTTGAGAATAGTTGCTAAAATTTAGTAAGTTATATCCATCGAAAATCCACTATTTTGGAGCAACAACATTTTGAACAGTATCAAAAAATGAATCTATGAAACATGGTTTAAATTATAATGCTCCTGAGGATTGCTAAACATAGTCAGTTGGATTGCCAAGACATCAAAAAACTGATACCTATCGAAATCTGCGAGAAAGTTCTTCGAGATAAAAGGGTAACAAATTACAAGAAACGTGAAATTATGAAAGTTCCGAAATTGGTATTAGAAGTTTTATGTGAGAAGTGAACTCCAGTGGTTTAGCGATGTTAAACATATGGCTTCAGAAAGATTGCACCAACAAATTTTGGATTGGGAACCGGATGAATGGAGGAAGAGACTTGCTTAGAATTCAGTAATCAATGAAGATATGGTAGAGTTATGGAGTACTGGACAAGGTTTCTAGAAAAGTCTCTATTAAAAAATTAAAATATTTGACCTGAAAACTCTTTAAAATATTTGATGAGGTACTCGTTAAAAAAAAATCTGTTTAGTTGTTGAAATTTAAAAATACTGTTCCCATTTTCATTGTTTTCCAAAATTTTATTGGAATATCGCATTGTTTCAAGGAGATCTAAACAAATTTGATTATTTCATTGTGAAAACACGACATGTAAACATAAATCAAATGAACTGCATTTCCTGAAGAAAGTACTGCATTAATATTTCCAGTAGCTAAACTATACTAGAAAGTCGAAGTTGCAAACAGTGAAACGTTGTATAAATAAATACACTCATTTGTTTCTTGCCCCCCCCCGTCCATCAAGCCCAACTGCCAACTATTTCGTGAGCATTCTCCTAAATGTGAACAAAACAAATGTAGAAAATCGTAGTAGAAACTTGGTACTTCCTCCTCACACTTTTTGTATATATATATATATATATTTTTTTTTCTCTCATTGTAGGTCCCCCATAAGTGGTACAATTTGTTTCACGAACTCAACTAACGGGGCCGCATTTATACACTACCTCCCTCTGTACTATGTAGTTCTCATGCTACGTGAAATGAAGTGAGGGGATGGTGTAGTTCGAAGCGTTTCTCTTCTCATTCCCTTCCATACACACACACACACACACACACAGTTCTAAGAGAAGCCTCCCTAGAGAGTCTTTTTTTTTGTGTGTGTATGTTCGTATATGTGTAGGCGTGTGTTTTGTATAGCACCAGAGTCATGAAGAATGCACACGACACTTTAGGGATACTATAGAGATATAGTGTACGATGGAGGGGAGTGTGGTAAAAGCGGGTGGTTTAGGATACGGTTAGGTTTTTCCTCATAACGTGCAGTAAATAATTCTAAGAAATACTTTCTCTTTTAGAACGCTCGCCCAAACCTCTTCACGACGTCTATTAGAAACCATTTTCAACGCTGAAAGACCCGCCAACTATGTGGTATCATGCTTCCTATCTTCTCAATTTTCTCTGGCTCGTTTCGTTTCATCTTTCTTAGAGATATTGTCCAAGAAGAGGTTAATAGCGCTGGCATGTTTGGTTACAATAATTCGCCTGACAAAAATCTAGTAAACCGTCTTATAACATTCTATTTCTAAAATACACTGCCTATGTGGAAACTTATTATAGGAGAGATTTCGTTTTATTCAGTTTTACTTTATTTTTTTCTTTTTCTTCAACCTTCCTCGGGTTACCCGCTACTTTTCTCTTACACACCGTTACTCTTTCTATAACGGGTTAATGTTCTATATTGCAGTTGGTCTTTCTCTTTTTCGTTTATCTTCCGCTTTATTTTCTTTTTTTTTTCTATTTTTTTTTTACTTTTTCACTGTCTGATGCAGACATCTCTTTCCACCCCGCTGTTTATAGCGTCTTTCTATCCACTAACACAACACTATGACATCCAGCAATATGCCTCTTATTTATTATTCATAAGTAGTGGGGAGTGAAAGCAACGCTCTCTTCCGCTTTAAGAGCACGAAGAATTTTTTTTTCCTTTTCTTTACTACCACAGAGTCTTAGCTCTTCGAACAAGAAGAAGAAGAAGTAGGAGAAGGGGTAAGACTAGGCACAGTAGTAGGCAATGAAGAGGCATCTGTGGCGTGAATATGTAAAGGATTCCGTCCTGAAATACTTTAAGGAATGAAGTGCGCTGCTGGCGCTTCTTGGCGAGTGGAAGGGTAAACATTAAAGGGCTCCTACCAGGAATAAACAACATAAAATGAATACTCTTACAACTTCCCCTACTCTTTATTTTTTTTTTTAACAATCTTAACATTTGTGGACGTATTCATTCTTTTGTTTTTAATCTGTAGAATTTTTAGTATTTATCCTCATTTTCATAAAATGCCTATTGAAAATTCACAAAATATCCAAATTTTGGCGGCCTTGGTTTGAAAAGATTGGCTGTGTTTAAGCAAACGCAGATTAATTGAAGAACCAACCAAGAGATGGAATTGATATAGTTCTTAACACACCATGTAAAACAATAGACAAGAACATTGTCACTGCCACAGAACATACTTATCACTGCCACAGAACAGCGCCAATAATAACTATGCACTGCACATCTGACGCTCTGTGAGACGGCAGAAATTGATTGGTAGATTTGGCAACAAATTCAGGTAAACCCCTCCAAGGATTTTCTATAAAAAATAAAAAATGTGGAACATATTGTAGTCCCACACACACCCACACCATTTGCTAAAAACCACTTTTTTGGACTCAGGCGATCTCAAAACGGATTTTTCTGGTGAAAACTCGGTATCGAAAATTTCACACGATTGCAATACTTCCTCTTACTAGGAGTAAGAGAAACAAACATTTTTTGTTTTTTTTTTTCATTTAAGGCGCTTCAACATCTATGGTCATTAGCGCCCGGAACCTTCTCAGTGCACTGCCGGCCTCCGGACAGTGTTCTCTCGCTACAGACAGCACTGACCATAACCGAACAGTGAGCTGTAGAGTCTCCTAGGAAAAAAAAATCTAAGGGTAGCACTGGACTCATACTCGGGACCTCCGCGTGGGAGTCCAACGCGCTAACCACTTAGCTAATCCCTCCCTAATGAAAACTGGATTTTAGGTTAGTTGTGCAGAATTTTATGGCGTTAATCATTAGTAATTATAGTATGGAATTGGTTTAAAGTTTGTTTTGACACTCTCTTCTGGACTAAAATTAACTGTAATGAGTATGAGATGGGGAGAATTGGGTTTGAAAGATAAATAAACTGAAAATAATGCTGAGCACTGTATAATGAGAATGTAACACAAACTGCCAGGACTTCGCACGAATATAAAAAATTAATAGCGAGAGATTTAGAGTGAGTAAACAGAAGGGTAGTAGTTGGTTGCTGACGCGTTGTGACTGCTGTATAAACTGTTCTATAGACTGTCCCTCTGTAGGGATAGCGCAGCTGTATTTAAACAGAGTCTCCCACTCTAGTCTGGCTTAAGTAGCGAGTGAAACTTTCAGTTTTGTGTCTCTCTCTCTGCTTTAGATCCCTCTCTTCGGATCCTATTACATAACTTTTACTCCCTGCCTGGGTGGGTACTTGTCTCCCTTCCTTCTATATTTATCTAGGACACATGGGTATGTTGTTTAAAGAAAATTTATCATTTTATATATATAAATAATAAAGGAGTTATTTATAAAGGAGTATACAGGAGTTATTTTATATATAAATGTAAACAGGAATAAAAGAAAGTCGTATGAGTATTTCAAAACTGATTAATTTGTTTTTTTAATACTGGTTGATATAGGGAAGTGAATGGCTAAGTGGTTAGCGTACTGGACTCCCATGCGGGAGGATCCAGGTTCGAGATCAGCTGTGCTACCCTTAGATTTTTTCTTCCTAGGAGCATCTACAGCTTACTGTCCGGTGATGGGCGTTGTTGTATGTAACGAGAGACCATAGATGTTGACGCACCTTAAATTAAAAAAAAAAAATCTACTGGTTGACCAGTCGATACTAGTTGGCTGGCAGCTAAATCCTTTGATTTATTATAAACATAATTGTGAAGAACAACTGAAACGAATAATCATTTCAGACAGAGAGATATTTATACAAAACCAACTTATTACTTAATACTAAAAGTGAAAGATATTTCTTAAAAGCATTATAATTATTGAAATGGATTATATTCTTGTATAAAAAGAAATGTGTAAACTTCATCTCTATATCTTTAGGCGCCCTGTTCTTCAACTATGTGTAGCCCTAGTCTAGTAGATTAGTCACCTAAAATAGTTTTCCCCAAATTTAGAATGAATAATGGTTATGGCCAAGTAACCAGAACTGTGTTTGGCAATTAACACTCGGCTGACCAAAGCCTCTGTACTGTTGTATATTTCCCAAAGAAGGAACCTACCTTTTTTGCTGGTACTAAGTTTCCAAACCCATTTCTGTAGTCCTTTCTCTTTCACTTTCAGCCGTGATACCCCTAACCAGTTAGGCTAGTTTACTAGTGGAGTAGTAAACAACAATCACTGCAGCACATCAGTTTGGTAGTAAGGGGGTTTTCTTCTCACTTAAGCTATATATATATATACCCACCCCCTCCTATATACTACAATATCTCCACAACACCCAAGGGTTCTCTCATTTCTCTCTCACTCTGTCCTTTTCTACTACAATTCCTATTGTCTAGTAGACAATGGAATTGACGCCAGCAAAACACTAGCCGTCCCTGGATGGGACGTCCCAACTCCTTTTCTATCTATGTGCTATATTATTCTCATTTTGCATCCCCCATTCTCCTTCTCTTTTACAAAGGAGGCGAGTGTGTTCTCTTTACAACAACAATGAAAGGATGTTCAGGACAAGATTAACAATTCCTCTGGAATACACACAACACAATATATACAGCACACACACACGCACACAAATAACATTTCTCATTAACTGGAATAACCGAAATTTATTTCACTTCTTACAGTGTATAACACGGGAAGAAACTTCCAAACATTGTTCTCTACACAATAATATCTTTTTACTTTCTCTTACTCCTAATAACAGGAAGTATTGTAATTGTGTAATATCCCCCCCCCCTATTTTATTTTATTTTATATTTTTACTTATTTTACACTTACTTAATTATGAGGGGAGTCCACCAATCCTACCAACTTTTATCGCATCTTTAACTTTTTTTTTACTTTTCTAGTTAAGGAAAAGCTTAACGCTACTGTTACCTCATAACACCCCCAAAAAATCAATTACCCAGGAAAATATTACAAAAAAATAAAAGAAATACATATTTTTATATGCAGATAGTATATGAAGTTTAAAGAAAATCGTTGTTTTTTTTTTCTCAAGGAAGCCGTGAAAAACTGCAAAAACTATTAAGTAAAGTCGCATTCTCGATTTCCCCAGAGTACGAAAAATTGTTTTCAGCAAATCGTCAGTGTGAGCGTGTGTCTGTATTTTATCAATATATATCTCATAGAGGAAAAATCAGGAAGAACCTGATATTCCATTTTGATTCTATCATCACATGTAACACGAAGGTTTCAAATAAAATTCATGAACTGAATGTGTGCGACTTTACATAGAAATTTTTTTTTGCACTTTTTTGCGATTTTTCTCGAAAACGGCCTTTAACGATTTTCTTTAAAATTCGTTATAATATCTACTCACAGAAATATCTGTTACTTTTATTTGAAACATTTCCTTAGGGAAAATTAATTTCCTGGTGGGTGGGGGATTCTGGGAGAGCGTTAAGCTTTCCTTAAAGTAAACAATTCAGTACAATGTATGATTCTACCACCTCTTTAATATTGATAAGAAACGTTGCTAGAATTCAAAATTTTGAAGAATATCAGTTAAAAAGGAAGTGCATTTTTCTACAGATTAAGTTTTTTGTGGCAAAATTTCATTAAAAAAAAAAAAAAACTGAGTTTTTGGACCGCTTCATTGGTTTACTATAAACCAACGTTTCGCCCATAGTGCTATTCACGCGGTTTCTATCTGAAAACTTTTCATAAGAATAGAAGCCTAAAATATTATGCAGTCTAACTATAAGTCGTATAATGGATGAGTTAGGCGGAGAGAATTAATCTGGTTGATGAAATGAGATTGATTTTGTTAAACTTGATTTTTAAACGTGTCAAAATAAATCTTTGCGGGACAGTTAATTTGAGTATTAAAATTTCCAATTTGTCCGCGTCAGACCAACCAGAGAGGACACTGTAATTATTGAGTTGGTTTATGAAGCTCGAAATATCGCTGTTGTGCGATCCATTGAATATAGGTAAATTATTTATATTTTAGAGATTTCTAATATTTACGGGATTTGCCGTATTGCAACTTAAGGCAATTGATACGAGACGGTATCATCGGCAGTTTTTTGTTGCCCGTCAATTGTATAGGTTGCCATTTTATTAATTTTTGATAAGCGTTCTTTCAAAACTAATAAATTACCGCCTATTGGGAATTTATGTTGTTTTAATATGTTGGTGATATCGGCTCTTTTCATAAACGAAAAAGTCGATAAGGTACAAAATAATTAAATTTAAGAATAAGTAGAAAATAGAAATAAATGTGAAAATAAATATTAAAAAAAATTGTGAATATGTAATATTAAAAATAAATGACTTACCTTTTTTTCTTGGAAAGCTGAAGCGGGATTCGTTCAACGCTGCCACTAATGTTAGGTGTAATGTGTTAGGTGGAGAGAATTTGGGTCTTGTTGATGAAATGAGATTGACTTTGTTAACACTGGTTAACTAATATATTAATAAAGAGACACAGACTGCCTGGACTTTACAGAAGAGAATGGTTAAGGTAGAGTGGTAAATGGGTAATGACACGTAGCGATTGGCTGTATTGAACTGTCCTCAACAGTATATCTCTGGACTGTCCGTCGCTGTGTTTATACAGTTTCTCCCACTCCAGTCGAGATAGCTTGGGTTTGTTTCTCTTCTCTTTACTGTCTTTGGTTGGTGATCTCTCATTGGTTGCTGTTAGCCCAAACATACTGACTCCCCCGACGCACCTAAATGCATATAATAAGACCTGAAAGAACTATAAAGATTTAACATACTCGCAGATAAACTCTAATTTAACTATCAACACCTGTCTTATATTCCTTACAACACTTTACACATAATCATTGAATTTACAAACAGCAATTAGAGTGACTACAACTATTTATCTTACCTAGATAACTTTTTTTTTTTTGTCATTTGGCGCCCGGAGCCTTCTCAGTGCTCCCGGCGTCCGAACAGTATTCTCAGAGCTACAGACGACACTGTCCATCACTGGATAGTAAGCTGTAAAGGCTTCTAGGAAGAAAAAAATCTAAGAGTAGCACTGGGCTTGAACCCGGCTCCTCCATGTGGGAATCCAACACTCTAACCTTTGAGCTAATCCTTCCCTTATCGCATTCTTAGTGTGGAAAACCGGCAGTGACAGAAAGAAGTGGCCAACCCAATAAGAAACATTATGCTTAATAATTAATAGAGAAATACCAGAATAAATGGAGGCAGTCGATTAGATAATTAAGTGGAATATATTCTATTTTCATCCTACTGCTGTTTCAGACTTTGTATATGAACGATTCTTTCCAAACTTAGTGATTCTTTCAGCTCATGTTTATTTTTTTTAATTTTTTTAATTTTTATTTATTGAACAACAGAAATTAGAAATATATTTATATAAACTTCTAAGTCAAGTTTTGCTGTAGAAATAATAACTCGTGAATATCGATGAAACGTCAATCAACAAGAACAAATGATGGTGTTAAAACTGTAATTAAGGGATGCTAATTAGTGTAGCCGTCGTTGCTTTAAAAAAAAAAAAAAAAAAATTATACACTCTGGGTAAGATTAAAATATTTTTAGATTAACTATAGATTAATGCCCCAGGAACTTCGTGATTCAATAAATGAAAGTTATAATTACATTATTATACAAATTTCATTATTAATTAATTTCTTGCTTTCCATTTAATTAAATAATTTATAAATAATTTTTTCAAGGTAATCAAAACTTTATTATAATCCAAAGTTTTAGCTGCTGGGGAAATTGCTGTAGGTAGTCATGGTTTTCATGATTACTAACAATTTGCAAAAAGTATAGAGGAAATCTGAAACTAATATAATATCATTTATGTACAATCATGGATTCAATATAAAGTTTCTCGTTCAAATTCTTTAATCAGAATTGTGAACTCTACTGAATATATTCGACTCTACTCAGTTTTTTCGACTTGCTGAAAAAGAAAATCACATTTGTCCTGCCTTATGAATGGAGAAATCAACTAAAAAGTAAAAAAAGCTAATAGACGTTTGGAAGAGTGAATGCGAATCTCTAAACATTCACAAATAAATTATAAAGTACTAAGATTGCTTTGAAATGTAGTTGGCGTGATGTGTATTGTTGTATGTTTGTAATGTAGCACAAGCGTGTTTCTAAAGGGCCTGTGTGTTGGTATGTTTAAAATAGAGTAGAAGTATTATAAATAGAGAATAAGAACTACTTTTAAATAAATAATTTAACTATATATTATATTAGTAAATTTACCATTAATTGTGAATCTTGAATTAATTTATAAATGCACAGAATCGAATAAGTAGTAACTAGATTGATTTAACTCAAATATTTTACTTATAACTGGCTCTGTGTTGAATTCTTGATTAATACGGTAGAATGTCTCTTTGAATGCAGAATTTAGACTCTCCTTTGAAAGAATGCCTTCTTTTGGTAGTTCAAATCCTCCCCTGTGAAAAGGGGCATAAAGACAAAGGTGACTAAGTTCTATGAACTCTTTGTGTAACGGTGGTCTTCTACTTGGGTTTTACCCTTTTTGCTAACCAACTTGCATTTTTCTCTCAAATCATATTATATTATACTAATCATTTCTTCAAATTATATTTATAATATAATTTCTGGCTTCCATTACAACTTCAAGGAATATGAGTAACTGTTACGGACAAGAAATTGTTTTAGCAAGATCACGAATAGGCTATACCATGTTAACACGACGTTTAGTTATCTGTTTCGAGGGAAAGGGCACCAATATATATAACAATTGCGACTTACCATTGACTGTTCGTAATATACCACTAGAGTGAGCGGAAGTTAAATATTCCAATGAGGAAAAAAAACACTGGATGTTAATGAATGCAGAGTGAGCAAAACATTACAATTCTTTAAGAATATGAATCTTTTTAGGTTGTTGTAATTGATGCAGTGATACTTCAATATATATATAAATATTTATTATGACCTAATGTTAGGAACAATCCAGACAGATAAATACCATATGAAAAGTTAATTCTAAAGGTTAAGCGCCTCGACAAAAAAAAACATTATATAATTATAATATATATATCATTATGATCTTATAATATTTATATGAATCGTTTTCTAGGGAAATTTATATTTTGGTAATATTTTGGGATAGCTGGATTGTTCAGCTTTCCTTATGTTATATTTTTTTTCACGATTCATTATTAATAACAAACACTAACGGCATTCCTGAAAAAAAGAAAAGTTGAAGTGATTACAGTGAAATCCAGAAGGGAGTCCCAATAACATCGAACCAATCCCCATAAAATTTGAAATAAATAAATTTACTTTTCCTAAAGAATCCGCCAGAAACAATTTTTTGAGCGGTATAAATAAGCTTCTTTATGCTATATGAGCATCTGTAACATGTGGGATTTCGAGAGCGAAGAAGGTTACTTGCTAAAGAAATGGATTTCTGGCGCAAGGCAGCTAGAAAGTCTAGATTAGATAAAAAAAAATCAGAAATGATGCTAGTAAAACAGTCCAGAGCAAAATAGAAACTAGGAGATACGAACAGGGATACCGAAATTGATGATGTAATGGGATAATGTTGGCAGGAGGAAGAGAGGAAGGCCGAGATTTGGTTAAGAATATATGATGGGATACGGTCTGTTGGAGGAGGATGCACTGAATAGGGATGTGTGGAAATGAAGAGAAGATTTCATCTAGAATATGCATCTAACCTAGTTTGGTGAGGAAATCCTTATTTGGGGAAACTCCGAGGGGGGGAGGGGTTTAAAAAAAATAAAGATATTTTGTTTACCTTCATATGATCATTCGCTAAACACATTTTTTCGATCTCCATGTATCTAAAAATATAGATTCCCAGTTTAAACTCAATTTCGGAATATTTTTTTTTTTTTTTTAAATATTTATTCATGCTACAATCAGCGCGAGAGCGCTATAAGTAACAATCATACAAAGAACATACATTACAAAATGAGTGGAGAAGCTACCCAATGGTAACACTCCAAAACTATAAAGAATCACTATTCACTCTCTTCACTTGAGAGGAGATCACGAGGCCATTGTCTTTTAAGACGTCTAGGAGGGTTATTAGGAAGTGTTCGGGAAGCCAGGTGTTGAATTAAAGGGTTTGTGTGAGTCTGTAGGTTAATATGGAATTTCCTGTAACGGGTTTGGGCGACTTGAGCAATGAACGGTATATTAAGATCAGTATGTATGGTTCGGTTGGAGACGTAAAAAGGAGCGTTCACAATGTTACGGAGGATTCGGGATTGTAGGGATTGGAGTCTTTGGAGATTTGAGCGTTTGGTTGAACCCCATAGTTCTATACCGTACGCCCAGATAGGCTTTAAAATAGATGTATAAATTATCTTTTGTTGTCTAGGGAGAGTTTAGATCTGTTGTCCAGTAGTCTTTTAAGTTGTCGAAAGCGTCTGTTTAGTTCTAGTCTTTTCAGTCTTGTATGAGGATTCCATGTAAGTCTTCGGTCTAAGTAAAGCCCAAGATAGCGAGCAACGTTGACCACTGGTAAGGGAATTAAGTTGTAGTAGACTGGGGGAAGAGTAATGCGACGTAGAGTGAAGGTAATGTTTTGGGACTTATTTTCATTAAGTTTAATGACCCATTTTTTGAACCAATTTTCTAGGGAGGAGAGGTGGGTTTGTAGATTTCTATGGGCTGTTACGGGATCATTATTGGAAGACAGGATAGCAGTATCATCCGCATAGGTGAGAAGGATGGTATCAGGATGTGTTGGGATGTCTGCAGTATATACTGAATAAAGGATAGGACCTAGAATGCTGCCTTGCAGCACTCCAGCTTCGAAATGATTGAAAGGAGAGAAAGATGATCCGATTTGTACTTGAAAATACCTATCGGATAAGTAAGATTTTAGGATAAGATAATAAGTGGCTGGAAGGATGCCCTTAAGTTTCCAGAGCAGCCCAGGGTGCCATACTCGATCGAAGGCCTGCTTCACATCAAGGAAAGCCCCCAAACAGCACTCCTTCTTCTCAAGGGAGGGATGCAATGGTGTCTACGACGCGGTGAGTTTGTTGTATGGTAGAATGGTGGCGTCTAAATCCAAACTAATGGTTCGAAAATTTGAGTTTCGAAAACTATCTATAATTGGTATGAGAACGAGAGAGAATAGGCTTTATGAGAAGAAATAAACCAAAAAAATGGTGAACACTGTATAATGAGAAAGTAAAACAAACTGCCAGGACTTTACACATAAATAGAAATTAGAGATTTAAACTGAGTAAAGAGAAAGTTGATTGCTGACGCGTTGTAACTGCTGTACAAACTGTTCTAAAGACTCTCCTGTAGGCCTAGCATAGCTGTACATACACAGGGTTTCCCACTTTAGTCTGGCCGAACTAGCGAGTGAGATTCTCAATTTTGTTGGTGTCTCTCTCTCTGCTTTAAATCCCTCTCTTCAAATCCTATTACCGATCGCATTACTTTCTCTTACACAATAAGAGAAATTCAAAATTTCACCACATTTTCTTTTACAGAAAGCGGTAAAGTAAGTAAAAGTGTGTTGAAGAAAAAAAAATTATAAGAATAAAATGATATTTTCAGTGATAAAATAGTATTGACATTTTAGAAAATGGTCACACAATTGAATTAATGTTGCATGTAATCTGGTCGTCCTCATTCTATCCATTTGATTCCAGTGAATATCCATATCGTCGGAACACGAACACAACTTAATTTCCTTTATGGAGTGGTTTACATTATTTCCATAGTCTTTCTTTACTACTAATGTTTGGAATTAAATTACTTTTTTTTTTTAATTTTTTTTTACATTTGTTATGTTGTTTAATGTCAAAAATAATTTCATCTGTGATAATAATAAATTTTAATAAAATAAAGGTTCATTAAAGTCTAATTTCTAATCAAACTTCAACTTTACAAACTTACTCTGTTTGTTTATACATAAAATTTTTAATAACCCTTTTTGTAAACTAATTAAAGTTCAAACTTGTTTCTATTCACAAAGGTTCCATAAACTACAAAAGGCTAAAGTTTGTACACAAACAATAACTAGGAAATGAACAACAGAGATGAAAAGAAAATTTCAGTTTTTCTTGTGTTTAATAAATAAATGAATGGAGTGTAAATTGATAAAAAGATCAAAATGAATTTAAAAACTATATTCTAGGAATTTAGTTCTTTTGTAGAATTTCGATCCCTTTGTGAACATTCCAAAAAGAACAAGTTTTAGGTTTTTAAACTTTGATATTTAGTTTGAAATTTACAAAAGGAAAATATACGAAGATTTCAAAGACAAACAGTACCGTTAGTTGTGACGTAACGTGTAATGTATGGTCTACGTTTAATGGACATGATGGCTTCAGTCTTGTCATTGCTGTTGCTAAGTTTCTATTTTTGGCAGTATTTTAAGATCATCTTAAGTCCTTCAGTGAGTCTGTTAGCTATTATGTCAGTCCTAAATGAGGTAGAATACAGTGCAAGATCATCAGCGCATAAGGCCAATCAGAACATTTCATTTCGTTTCTTTCATTTACTTTTTGTCTTAAAACTAAGCCTTCCATCTCACTCTGATCAGCAACTAACTGTAGTGCAACGAAAAAAATACAATTTGAATAATCTATAACTTATAGTAATCTTCAATATCTAAACTGATACAGCAAGTCTTGCCGCTTAAAATAATGTATATTTATCCCAATAGATCCTCAAACTGGTTTATGATTGTCCGGAACATGTAGAATGATAGAAATGTGTTCCAATTCCTAGATTTCAAACCTATTTCAAACTAAAAATCAGAAGTTCCAACTTAACATAAATCAAGTCGTGCACAAAAAGTCCGGGCATACACAAGTAAATTGCCTTTACTTGATTCAATGCAGGCAGGTTATAAGAATAATTTAGGTTTTAATAATTTTTTTTTTTTTTTAATAACGAACAAGTTTCCACAACATAGAAATTCAAATTAATCACAAACCAATTCCAGAGGCCATGAATGCGTACAATGGAAATCAGAACTCAGTTGGGCAAGTAATCAGAAAACTGCCTTTATATACATATTGTTGAAGACGTCGTTGATGGGAACCATTCTAAATTGCCAAATTGACGTAAGCAGAAATTATAATTTGAGTATAATTAATAGCGCTGCAATTTGGTTGTAAAAAAGAAATATGTCACGGAAAATCTCAAGCCTAAATGCCAGATAATTAACAGGAAGCGCATTCAAACAGAAACTCAGCATCTGCGGATTAAGATAAAAAGAAAAAAAATTGTTCTTCAATATTGATTTAATATATTATAAAAAATAGTTAATTTGGAAAGATGGTGTAACAGCAAGAATTATGCATTTTGAACTTCTAAACATCCCTTTTCCGCATGATCGAATATCGGTCAGAAGTTTTTAAAATAAACGTCCAACTGTTTCTTTATCCATTAAATTCTGATTTTAATACTTAAAGTGATGTCTAAAACATTTTTCTCAATGCTGTCTGTGAAGGGAATTATTTTTATCTGTTTTAAACTCAGCATCTGCGCATTAAGACAAAAAGAAAAAAAATGAAGTAAAAACAAAATTAAATGTCTAGTGTTCAGTGTATTAAGCAAAAATGCTTTGCGAACGACAATTATTTATCTAATTTATCTAGTATGGATCAAAATCTAACTAGAGCAATGAATATAAACTTATTTAGAGTTCCATAACGGTGGGTAAGGTGTGACGCGTCTATTATACGAAGTACCCAGGGCATTCATATAATAATATTGATAGCAGATGTAATTCTGTGTTGTAAAGCCTTGCAGCAGATTGTCTCTTGTCGTCATGAAGGTTTTTTTTCTTGACTGATTTTAGGAATTTTTAATGGATGGAAGTTTCCGTTAAAACTGTTGTTTTTTTTTTGGTTTTAATTTAAGGCGCGTCAACATAGGCGCTCGGAGCATTCTCAGTGCACTGCCGGCTTTGGGACAGCGTTCTCTCGTTACAGATGTAATGACATAATATCTCTCTTCCAATCGGGCGAAGTTTATATATTAGTGTAGGCCACACTCACACCAAGACATCCGAGTGTTGGCCACACTCACACCAAGACCTCTGTCCTAGTGTGCGACCTTGGTTAGTTTGGTGACCACCGATTTAGGTCAGTGGCCAGCCTTTGCGGTGCTTGCTTTGATGTAAGGGTATTTACCCTTGGTTTGTTTGTTTAGCCGCGGCCTTGTTCTTGAAGTCAGACAGCTGGCTAGGCCACTAGTTGTAAATTATTCTTTCTTTGTTATTGTTGTGAAGGTTTGACATTGCTATGACTTTGCCATGTCATTACACAGACAACACTGTCCATCACTGTCTATGGCTGACAAAACAATCTACAGTGAGCTGTAGAGGCACCTAGGAAGAAAAAATCTAAGTGGTAGCTGGACTCGAACCCGAGTCCTCCGCACGGTACGAGTCAGTACGCTAATTTACATAGCTATTTCCTTCCCTCATTAGAACTGCCATGTTAATGTTCAACGTTCACTAAATTGTAAAAATTGTCAAATTTAATTTGATAATTCGTTTGAGGAAACTTTATTGATTGTAATTGAAAATTGCATTACGAGAAATTTATAGTGGGAATTTGATTATGAGATAAGAGATTTAGAGAATTATACTACACCGACGATACACTGGGATTATATTGAATAAAGCAAAGATACTGTAAGGTGTTAAACAAGACAAGGAGAAAGAGTAAGTGCAGCTTATGACTAATAGAGCGTCGCGGAGTGACAGACTAAGCTGGTAGAGTGTTGACTTCTTGGAGGTTGGTGATACTATAATTTTCAGTTTAGGGAAGGAAATAGCTAAATGATTAGCGTACTGGACTCCCACGCGGAGTCCAGTGCTACCTTTAGATTTTTTCTTCCTAGGAGCCTCTACAGCTCACTTGTTCGGTGATGGACAGTGATGTATGTAACGAGAGAACACTATCCGGAGGCCGGCAGTGCACTGAGAAAGCTCCGGGTGCCAATGACCATAGATGTCGCCTTAAATTAGAAAAAAAAAAAAAATCAGTAGAAAACTCTCTCGCTTTTATGGTGATCAAGCAAATGTGAGGGTGAAGCCGGGGGTTCTTGAATTCCCAGGTTGTGGTAGAAGTTATTGCTACGCTATAAGTGACATCTTGTTGATATATCGGTAGACGTTTCTATGTCTATGAGTTCAGCGACATCCGTACGTCTGTGAGTCTATCACATACTCCTAAGAATACTTCACAAAAGATTTTTTTTTTTTTTTTAATTTATTGGGAACTATATAAGAAAGTTTACATTTTATTTAATTCTAATTTTCTTCTAAATGAATATTTATTTATTTATTTAGTAAAATTTATATATGGAAAGGGAGAAAAAAAGGAAAGAATAAAGTACATCGTATTCAGAGTCAGACTTTATTTGTATGGGGAATTCCCCGGAGGCAAATAAATAATAATTATTATTATTATAATTTATTTGGAACTGGAACAATAAATAATATAATAGGAGAAGAAGTCTTTATTTAATTTACAAAATTACAAAAATACATAAATATAAAATAGTATTTCAATTACAGTGTAATTAAATAAAATTAAAAATTAATATAAAACTAAAAATAAATGCCTTATAAAGACAACAAAAAAGAACATCCGTGGAAGAAATTATGATAAAAATATTATATTAATAAATTACAATTTTTACAAGAAAATATTTGGTTATAAAGGTGGCAGTTATTTTCTAATCAATATTGACTGAAATTTTTCATATAATTTTAAGATGATTACCATTTTTCAGTAATTATCAAATATTTTTTTAAAAATACTTTATAATGTTACCACAAATTCGTTGAGAATTTATTGGTTAATTATCCTAACCATCCAAGTTTGTAAAATGTCATTGCCTGTTTTATTAAACTCATTTTTATAAAAATTATCTTGAATACATGAATTGTTTACATGTAACGCAAAATACAAAATGACATTTTTTTTCTCAAATAGGTAATATTTCATTTAATTTTGCTTGTTTCAAATAATTCTTTGTTTGGTTTTATTTAATTTATTTATTTTATTTAATTATTTTTAATATTGTCAATAACTTTTGCTTCTCCTCTGCTACCGATGATTTTCAAGAAAGTCGGACAAAGTTAAGGATGGGGGTTTTACTTGGGTGAAGAACCAAGTGTTAAAAAGAAAGAAACCCTGAATGTCCACCACATTTTCAAGCAATAAATCACACAGCTCTTGCATTCCCTGTAACTCCTATAGCCGGCCCTTCAGCATAAATAGGCAACCAATTTTCTGCTGGTTACCAATAGGAATTTATGGCCCCTAAAGCAAAGACTTTTACCCTATTTATGTGGGAGCTACCTAGACGAATATCTTTTTCTCAGCAACTTAAAAATTGTGACCAATAACAATGAATAATTTAATTGGAAAGTCGAATTGTGCTTAAAAAAAAAGTATCTCTTAAAATTAAAATTTTGATAAATCAGTGATCGAACGCCCGAAACTGGTCGATGACCACAAAAGAAGCAGGCTATCACAGTAAATATCTCGGACAAAATATCTTACTAAAAAAAAATCTTGTGTGAAACACTCACACAACTTTCTCTTACTCAGTTCTCAAAATTATAATTGACAAATGTTATAGTTTGTGTACCAAATATAACGAAATTCGACAAAAAATTGAAAAAACAGTTCAGTAACTTCCGGTTTACTAATTTTCTTAAAACTCGGAATTTTCCATTTATTTCTAATTAATTTTGTTTGGATGATCAAATTGTATAATCAACTATGATAGCAATTTAGAGGAAGCTGTAACCAGACCCCTCCCCTAAAAGTGCCCTTAAATGAATTTTGCCAAAGAAATATTTAAAATAAAAGATGTAGATGGTTTATACACGATGTTTCAAGGATTTTTTGAGAAAATCGCGAAAAAATGAAGAAATCATTTAGTAAAGTGTTAAAATAAACGCACTTCCGGTTATCAGATTTTTTCCAAACTCGGTATTTTAACAACATATTTAATTCTAATTAACACTATTAAGAAGGCAGAATTGTCTAATAAACTGAAATAGCACTTTAGAAGAAAACCTAACTCTACCCCTCCCCCCGGAAGTGCCCTTAAATAAATCTTCCCTGAGAAATGTTTCAAATAAAAGTTGTAGCTCTTTGTATATGTAGTTGATATACCATGTTTAACGAAAATCTACGGACCCATTTTTGAGAAAATCGCAAAAACTTAAAAAACCCAACTTGTAAGTGGTACTTCCGGTTGAGGAATTTTGACTTATAACGTACTGTGAGATTCAATGGTGATACCTACACGGAATATCAACTTTGAACATTCTACGGTTTTTCGTTTGGAGCTATGTATGTTCACATACATACACACACACACACACACACACACACACACACACACACACACACAGTCCATTTGCTAAAAAACCACTTTGTTGGACTCAGGGGGCCTCAAAACGGATATTTCCGGTGAAAACTCGATTTCGAAAATTTGACACGATTACAATACTTCCTCTTACTAGGAGTAAGAGAAAGTAAAAAGAAGAAAATTCCCTTCACGGAAAGCAAAACCCAGAATATATGGAAAACCAACCTAGAAAAAAAATTATAAAAAAAATAATAATTCCCTTTAAGGACAGCAAAACGCAGAAAACACGGAAGAACCAACAAAAAGATGATGTTTCTCTTTGTGGATTCTTCCATGTTTTCTCCATTTGTGGCGTACTTTGCTGCATAATGTACAAATAGATAAAAACGATCGTCCTGAAGTGAGCCTGTGATTTTGACATATGGGTGAACTGAAACTACATTGGAATATAGGTTATATCACAATAAATTCATTTTCTATAGTTGCTTTTATTTTTGTATTTCGTGGAACCTTTATAAATAATGGTATACACAACATATTATATTTATATGGAAAAAAATTTATTGTACTGAAAATGGAAACTACAAGAATTGCCCAGTATATCTCACATTACTACAACATTCACTTCTCTATCTGTTTACTTTTTCAAAAGACTCCTGTGACCTTTTAGACTGTTGAAATGGATGAAATCTGAAGGTATTTTGTTAAAAAATGAAATTTTATTCATTAAAACCTTATTATATTATTTACTACTTTCTCATATAAATGTCATTTAATTTATGTAAATTGATCTCATTATTTTCCTTCCATATTTCCGTTAATTGCAACAATTCGATTTGTATATTCTACATTGTAATTTAATTGTCTTTCACTCCTTCATGATATTTTGTTTGTTTTGTTACAGGTATGACTATTAAATATTGAACTCCATATTTAAGGTATTTATTTTTATTTAATTATTTTTGTGTTAGAAATATTCATTAAAATATTTTTTTTTAGAGGAATTAAGGATATTAGTATGTGTTAGTTATTGATCTTGTTTTGTTAAGTCTAAAATTCTTTTTGTTTTTATGGAACACTAAATGATTGTTTATTCCAGTAAGCGGTTTTGTAAATTTGTTAATAGAAGTGAAGTAAATTTAACTAATTATTTTTACAATAATTATTGATTGTTTATCTAATTTATTTATGTAATAATTATAATTAGTATTTGTAGATTATTATTAGAAAGAAAAAATACCTAAGAAAAGAATAATGTTTATGTAAAAAAAAATTTTTTTTATTTCATATTCTCTTATAAGAACACTCACACACAAACAACCGCTGTAACTATTAACAAAATTCAAACTTTACAATCTAAAATCCTCCGCTACTGCATTGTAAAACGCGCTCTATTAAGCCAGTAATTTTCACAATTCACAAAGATCACGGAATTCCATTTAACTGGTATTTTATCCGTCGTAGCATGCATATTTATATTGTTCTTGTGGATTGTTCTGTTACACTCACTCTTGTTGGTTGTCCTGACGATCCTTATTGTCTGGACAACCAACAAGTGTGATTGTAACAGAAACATTACGTTGAAGTGAACTCTCTACACAAACTTGGTGAATTTGCTCAGACGATGTATGAAAATCCGAAACTGGTCAGGAACAGTATAAATATGCAAGCTACGATGAATAAAATACCAGATATTATCCAGCATTGCGGACCACCCGTTCACATATTCAACAATTCCATTTATATTTGAACCTTATAAATTTCACTACAATAATATTCCACCAAAAGATATCTTCACATATCCTTAATCCGCTAGCAGTAGACCTATTCTCAATCCTCGAAGAAGTCCAAGGCGTCATTGGCTACGCGACTAATTGGTCAACTAATCGAGATGAATCACCATTGAAGTGGACGCCATTCAAGCTTCACATGTCATTTGCTTCTGCCATTTATCTTATTTACTTGTTGTGCCTATAATGCAGTTGTAAACAATCAATGAAATTAAAAAAAAAAGAAAAAAAAAAAGAAGTTTATATTATGTATATTCTCTTATTTGTTCGTTAAATGTTCATCTAAAACCATGCTTATGATGTCAAAACATCGTTTTTTCTTAAAAAATAAAAAAAGAACTAAATTAATAAATAAATGCGGCATGAATCAGTGATACTGACATGGCTAAGGATTGGTTATACACGTGTGACATATGGGTACCTCCTTAAAGTTGAAAGAAGATCGAGGTGTCCTCGTTGGCATGTTAAAAGGGTGCCAAGCTTTGCGTACACAGAGAGAAGGAGCAGGCCTGCCACATGACAAACGCGCTATTTTTCAACAGGGATCTCCTTACATAAGGAGGCTATTTGCATAACTAAAAAAATATTAATATACGTATATATATATATATTAGTATTTAAACTGGTAGTTAAGTTAGGTTACATAAACTGGGTGAAAGAATATCGAGTAGTTTCCCCTTGCATGAATAGTTAGTATGAATATATTTATTAACAAAAATGTATTAATTAGTATGAATGTATTTATTAGCATGATCGTATTTATTGGCAAGAATGAGCTACATTTTAGGGTTGAAAGAAAATTTATAAAATTAATTTAACCCCATTAGTTCTTTATAGGGTGTGCAGGAACATTTATCTCTGTTTCTAGACATATATATATATATATATACTCAAAAGTAAATAAAAATAATCAAATGTAGTCTCAGTATTGTTGTAATATAACAGTCCTTTGATTTTTTTTTTCTAAAAGGTTATAATTGTTTGTGAGTAAATTGGACATGCATTGTGTTGAAAACGTCATCGGTAATAAAAATTCATATCCACAATTTATTTTTATGTATTGTTTTAAATACACAATCTATTATATGTATAACATATGTATTCTATACACGGGAATAGATATTCATTTCGTAAGAACAATGACAAAATAACTTTTTAGTTATTTTAAATTATTAAAATTAATTATTTTTAGTTATGAAATAACATTTTAGATTATTTTAAATATTTGTATTTGTTTAAAAGATACAATTAATTTTGTTTAATGGCTGTACTTTCTATTTGGATAGGTTAATTTGATAAAAGATTTAACTGGTAATTAAAGCAATTTTACCATATATATGTGCTCCCAGCATACGCTTTTATATAATGACGATGCAACTGACTCGATTGCAGAAACTGTGGAGGCAACAATATGCAAGGTTTTGTTTTTTGCATATAAGTTCTCCAGTGAAATTGCTTATCCAAGAATTTTCAGAAAATGGAAGTCTCTACTGTTTTAACAATTCAAAACATATTAAAATAAAAATCATATTTAGAAAGGCAGAGGAATGTGAAAGAATGAATCAACTAGATTGACAACAGTTGACAAATTATCAATAGAAAGTAGAGAAACATGGTCTTCGGATTCGTATACACGTAACTAGTTGCACATTTCACCAACGTATTTCAGTCCCATTGGGATCACTGCATGTACAAACCTAATTCCCTGATACCACCACGTATGTATATTCCCTAGTCTAGATCGTACTAGTATTGTACACGGGGATCGATAGATAGACAGAATGACAGAATACCCACTGTATAACCAATACAAAACTACAAATCATACAATGTTACTAGTTTGTTACAATGTTTAGCTATAAGTTAGAGTTAGTTATGGTTTAGTTGTAATTTTGCTATAAAATAAAACTGATAAGTTATGAAGAGGGAAAAATTTTTAGTTTAACAAAATTAGCAATAACTGATTAAATTAACACATAAATGATTTTCCGGCTCCAGACGTTACTATAAATAAATATCAGCTCTTGTAGCACCCACTTTACGAGTTTTTTCCAGGGTTTGAAATCGATAATTAAAAATAAACAAATAAAAATCAAATCTGATCAAAATTTTTATCTGGCAATTTTAAAAATCATTTTATGATTTTTATCAAGAGTGATTTTTATTTGTGATCAACAGCTTAAAAAATCATAACTTGATCAATATTTCTGAGCAAAATCTTTTCGTTCAATAATAATGATCATTTGTGAGCAATATTTTTTAAAATCAGAAATAGAAATTTTGGTTGACAAAATTTACTTTTTTTTTTCATTAGAAATGTTGGAAATCATTAACGACTGCTTATAGAAAGATAATTTATTTTGGAAATATACAATGTAAAGAAACAAAAAAAAAAAACAGAAAGAATTAAAATATCTAATAATAGTAAATAAAAATGAAACCTTTTAGCTTTTATTATAAAAAAAAAATGCTTCTGATAAAAACCTCAATCAAAAATAAATGTTGATGCACACCACTTTGAACAGGAAGAGTTTAGCTTCAAAATTAGTATCTTTTGCATTTGATCTGCTATCAGCCTGGAGTGCAAATCACTGAGGATGTACTTCAGAGCTGAAAAGGCTCTTTCAACAGTAACCTGTGTTACAGGAACGGCATGCACAATCAAAGCTAATTCACTAAGAATATTCCATTATTTACATTTTCGTGAACAACATAGCAAATAGTGAGAAACAACCATATTTTATTTTAATTCAGTCTGATTTTTATTTTTTAGTGAAATTTTTTCGATCAGGAATTAATCATTATTTTTAATTGAAGAAAGTATCGCTCAGAAAGTGATCATTATTTTTAATGGAATAAAAAAAAAAACTCAAAAATTGATTTTATTTTTATTAATAAATCAGGCGTGATTTTTAAATTTATTGATCAAAAATAATTATTATTTGATGATTTGTTGGAAAAAATAATTATCGATTTCAAACCCTGGTTTTTTTCAATTTCAAATTTGCTTCAAATACTGAACGACCATAGAATTGGTCTACGTTATGTTCTTCGGAAATGTCTCGTGTGTTTTGTAAATGGGTTAGCTTTGATGATTACTCCAATGAACTTTGTTTCAAAACTTACTGAACCATTTCCTGTTTCAACTGAACCATTTCCTGGGCCAAATGCGTTATTGCTTTTGCGAGTTGCTTGTACACCTGTTATGAACTCGAATAAGAAAATCGCTATAATTTGCTTTTCATCATTTCCATAGACTCAAAATAAATACAAAATAATCTGCAAGTAATTCTGGTGTGATACACACACACAACTTTTTCTTACTCCAGTTTTCAAAATTGTGATTGACAAATTTTATAGTTAGTATATCAAATTTAATGAAATTCATCGGTGTTTTTTATGGAGAAAATCGCAAAAATTGAAAAATACTTCTTCTCAGTAAAAAACGCACTTCCGGTCACCTGATTTTTTTCCAACTTGGAATTTCAACAACATATTTTTAATTCGAAATAATATTATTTAGATGATAGAATTGTGTAATAAACTGAAATAGCACTTTAGAGGATAACTTAACTCCACCCCTCCGTCAAAAAGTGTCCCCTTAAAGCATTTTACCGGAGAAAATGTTTCAAATAAAAGTTGTAGATCTTTATATATGTAGTTGATATACCAAGTTTAAAGAAAATCGTTGGAGCCATTTTCGAGAAAATTGCAGAAAAATGAAAAAAACTATTCAATAAAGTGGTATTTCCGGTTGAGGAATTTCGACCGATAACCTACTGTCGGATCCTGTGGTGATTCCTAAACAGAATAACTACACAGACCACACACATACATACAGACCATTTTCTAAAAACCACTTTTTTTGGGGGACCTCAAAACGGATATTTCCGGTGAAAACTCGATATCGTAAATTTGACACGATTACAATACTTCCTCCTACTAGGATAAGAGAAAGTAAAAAAAAAAAAAAAAATCATATTTAAGAATACATTCCAATAAAAGGTCAAATTTCTACGAACCCTGAATGAAATTTCTTTTTTGCACCAATATCAGCAATATCTAAATGAAATATCAACTGTTTTTAATTTGAGCGGACCACAAAATAGACAAGATGAGAGGGATTGACCAATTTATAAAAAAAAAAACACCTTTGCTTGTTCACGGGAATCTCAGAACATGTATTTCCATTGCAGATTGTTTATGGATGCAATAATTCAGCAATAGGATGTTAAAATGAAAAATGTTATTTCTTAGATATAACTTATTACCTATTATTTCATGGTTGACATAGCATGGCCAATAATAGAATTATAAACATCAATAATGTATAAATCAACAGACAATCAGCTAGTTACTTATTCATATCTCATTACAACGATAGCTTTGAGCTGTTTAGGGATATAATGAAAATATAGTTCAATATTTTTAAATGGATGAATACAGAACAGTTTCCTTAAGTGGTATCCAAAGCACAAGAAAAACACTGTGATGACTGCAATATGGTGTTGACAATGGTTATGCTTGGAGTTTGTGAATGTATATGTATGTGTATTTGTCGATATGTTTTCATAGTGTGTAGCAAGTTATCGAACTAAGTTCTAGAATATAACAAGGAAAAAGTAGCCGGTTGTGAGGGTGGAAACTTTTGGTAACTTCTGTCAACTTTTATCGTCTTCTTCAACCTAATGAAGAAGACTTTTAACGTTTGATGACGAGCGGGTAGAAAACGATCAAATGATCTCTCCACAATAAAAAAAAAAAGGTCTCTTTTTTATAACAATTTTACGACTTTTAATATATTTCTTAGGAGGGTGAAAATTACTATTATTATTACTGAAGGCCGTGTTTTATCTCATTAAGTTTTTATAACGATTTATTTAACACTTGACAATATTAAATTTTAATTAGCCTAATAACTTTGGATAATGTAATTGCGTATTAAATTGTATTATTTATTGGTTAATTAACATTTACTTCAGTTAATTATTACAGTTTTTTGTTTTTTTTTTAAGCTAATGTTACAATAAAATATAATAAAATAAATTCGTTATAATTTTCATAATTATTAGTAAATAATTCTTGGTGCCCTTCCCCAGTTTATCATTGCTCTTATGAATTATATATTTACTATATCTGTACTTTGTTAACGACTTCAACTGTTGACGACAAATTTAAACTTTCACTACAAAAAAACATATTGATGTTATACTTTTCAAAATAAGAAGCTTCTAACACACTCTGACTTATGAGTTTCCACTTTCGCCTCATTGAATACAACTTCTCTTTTACTACAACCAAGTCGTACGCTCATATCTCACCAAATAGCAAGTCACCAGTCCCAACCAAATACGGTCCCCCCCTTTAACCCTTCCCAGGATACTCTGTATAACTCAAGTTTTATAGGTATTACACAGGTCCAACCCACTATGCGTGGGATAAAGGACATGACAATTTAGTAAATATCACTACTTGCAGCCCTACTTTTAACTAATGTGCGCCATGTTAAGTGGCGGAAATTTTCAATTTATTTTCACTAATGGATGAGGTTATTTTTTGAGGATATTTTTGTTTTGTAGCACTTTAGATAGGATACATGAAAAAAACAAGACATGACTCATCAGTAACTCATTGGATAGGTGCTTGAGTGCGCAGAGTTAGACAGTATCTTAAAATTTATCCGTCAAAACTTGCGTCTATTCCTTAAATCTGACTAGATTCAGATTTTTTTGTCAGAATTAAGAAAAAGAATCCAGTTTTCATAAAATAAGAGAGCATAAATCATGTTTCGCCTAGGTCACTTGCATCCATTTGATTAAATCTACTTTTGATAGCATTAATACTATCAGTCTTCTTTTTCCAATTACTAAAACCAACTGCTGGTCTCAGGATTGGTGTGGGATAGCCTGAATGCCCTAACCGAGCTGGGTGGTCGGAACAAGTTGATACTCGCATAGGGCAATGAGAGGGCGGATGCCCTAGCGAGGGAGGTGCGAGGGACACCTTTAAAGGTCTCAAACTCTTTTGCGGGTTGTCTAAGAGCCTGATTCTATCACAAACTTCTGTCACAAAGTTGGAAGGAGTACAGCGTCTGCATTGGTGGGAGTGAACACCAAGACAGAGGCAGGCAAAACTCTTCATTAAAAGACATTTGCCTAAATTTACCAGGGATCTATTGAGCCATAGCCGAAGGGATATAAGGCTAATCGTGGGTCTACCAACAGGGCATTGTAGGCTGAATGGAAACATGCACCAGTTACTGTTCCTCCAAGGCTGAGGAGGAAACCCTGGTCTCATCCTTTGCGATTATGCCGGCCTGGCGAGGACAAGATTTCTTCAACTGGGGACAAGCAATCCCGAAGCCATGCGCTTCATGTCGGGGCCATGAGCTTTGCTAGGCCTGATTAATAAGGCAAAGCTGAGGGATGTGCTATAATTTTAGGGGATGATCCACAATAGACCTCTTATTGCAGGTCGCAGTGAAATGAGGCTCATCCTCACCGTTTCGAATCTAATCTAATCTACAATAGAAATATGCATAAAATAGGCATCGCTTAAAGAATTCTAACTGATGGCTTATTTGTTTTAAAGTTACAACCAAAACATTAGAAAAAAACGTCATCACTTTTTTCTCTTTAATTTAAACATAAAAGCTACACGATTGGCAGAGATTAATTTTGTTAACTTCAAACATAATTAAATGATCACTGATTTATGCTTTGTTGTAGGGACAAATGCTTGGAAAGTGTTCTAATTGAATTGAAATCCAAAATTGTCAACGCTCTTTAGTATGTAATTTCCATCTCATCCTCATATCCTCAATACTCCATTTATTTACCAACTCATCAAATCTAATTACAGGAAGTACTATGGGTAAACTCTCTGGCCGTTCTGCTTTCCAAACCTCCTAATGCTAAAACTTGACACAGCTGCTCTTCTTCTAGATAATCTGCGCTGACGTTGATAGACATTAGATTATTTTAGCTGATTTAGAAATAATATCACTTATTTGCAGTTTCTCCATTTTGTACATATTCCCCGATCAGTGATTTTCTGTTGATGTATAAGTGAAAATTGTTACGTTAAAATATCTGGCCTACATTAGTCACAATAATACTTACTTATACCTATTTTAATATATGGATTGCCCAGGCTTTACGTCTAAGAACTAATTCGACGGAGGCGATAGTAAAAATTATCATTTTTCCACCAAAAAAAAGCTTTTATAATTCTACGATTAAGACAGAGTCAAACCAAACATCGCATTATACCGCAACTAGTAATTCCGATGCCCAAAAATTCAAGTGTCTCACTACAAGCATGGAATTAAAAAAATATATTACTTCTGATACCACATTTTGCTAATTTTGCAAAGTTTAATACCAATATACTTCTCAATCTTCTTTAACGATAAGCTCCTATACAAGTGCTATTTTAATTTATTTTAAGATGCTATAAAATATAATATTATAGTAATGAAAATTAAACATGTTGCCAAACTTTCGAGTTAGATGAAAAATGGGTTGCCCAAAAGTACGACTTGCAGTGAACAGTTTTTCAATTTCTTTTTCCAAAGAAATTTATTTAAGGAGGTTTTGGAAATAGTTTAATTAGGTGGCTTCACTGCTTGTGGGGACTCGCTCTTAACAAATTTTCGGAAAAAGTTTAGAAATGATGGGATGCTATTCGAAACTCTCAGTAAGCAATTAAACTAAACTCTAAACAGTAAGCAATTTTGTGTCACGATTTTGGTCGCGTATTTGTAAAATGCATTAATCCTGCGAATTCGGCAGGACGGATTTTCAAACGGTTTTCACCATTTGACAAAGAATTTTCTGGAGAATGATAAGGGGTGAGTCCCCACATGAAAGGCTGAACATAACTTGCTTGCCATGCAAGAATGAAAGAATACCAAATAATTATTTTAACTCAGATTATTTATCAAAATGCAACATATACAGGCAATTGTGGTTGGTTCCGCAGAGCTGGAAAGCATTAGAGATATTTTCCGTGATAGCCTGCTTCTTTATGTGGTCATCGACCGGTTTCAGGCGTTCGCCCATCATCAGGAGTGTATCAACTGTATTTGCTCTGTGCAAGTCTAATTACACTGTTGTCACATCCTGATGATGGGCGAACGCCCGAAACCGGTTAATGACCACATAAAGAAGCAGGCTATCACGGAAATGTCTCTGATACATACAGGCAATGTTGGTTAATATAACCCTTGATTATGGTGTTAAAGTTTAAGTATTTTGCTTTGTGTATTTACATCAATCCAATCTTTAATAATTATTGATATAATTCTTTTTTTTTTTTGTTTATTTAGAAATTTACAATCTGTATTACATACTCGTATATACAATCAGTAAATAGGATGTTGAATAATGAAACTTATGCTGTGAGAAGCCAGGAGGAGAGAAACTACCCAGCGGTAGCACTCTCCACGGGATACCAGTAGCACTGATCAGTCCCGAAGGAAATATCGAGGCCACTGGCGATTCAAACGGCGAAGTGGATTGTCAGGGATGGTAGTGGAGGCTAGAGATTGTACAAAGGGATTAGAGCAAAAGGCGAGAGTAGTATGAAGTTTATGATATTTTGTCTTGGCAAGTTGTTGTACGAAAGGGCTGTTGAGGTCATATTGGAGCGTAAGGTTTGAGACGTAGAAAGGAGCATCAACTATCTGTCGAAGTAGCATAGATTGGAATGTCTGAATGGCACATAAGTTTGTAGGTTTAGCTGAACCCCTCAATTCAAGTCCGTAAGCCCAAATTGGTTTGATTATAGAAATATATATCAGTCTTTTGAGTTCTGTAGGTAATTTGGATCGTCTTCAAATAAGTCTGTAAAGAAGTTTGGTTACAGGGAGAGGATTGTGATTGAAGAAGACTGGAGGACAGGAACCCCGCCGGAGAGTAAATATGGCATGTTGGCATTTTTGTGGGTTCATTGATATAATTCTAAGTTTCAAATTTAGTTTAATTAATAATGCCTTCAAAAATAAGAAGAAAGGAACTAGCCCGTCCAACAACCGTCTAGCAAAATATGACTAAAATGTGTCAACATTGTTATGCGACATTTCGGAGAAAAGAATTTTTTTATAAAAAGATGTGTTGCCATAAAGGTAAAGTGTAATTGTCAGAATTATCTCCATTAGTGTTATATCTATGAACCCATTTTTCACAAATTTTCTGTGATAGAGCCTTGAGAAATGATATCCATATATTTAACTCCATGTTAAATACCAGATAATGGGAAATCTTCAGACATCGTACAAGATAATTATGAGTCCATTTTTTTCAAATGTCGATTTTGCAGACAGAATTATATTAGTCAGCCATAATGAAGATATACGTACGTGTACTAAATATAAAAATACTAAATTTGGTTAATGGATAGGCCTATACCTATTGAGAGTGTGCATACCGCAAAAGTTCGAGACGTTAATGAAACTGACGAAGATGTGCTGACTGCACATCAATAACTGATGTTGATACCAATACAGGTTACTGGCTATCATTTGTTCTACCCAGACGACTATTCCCTAATAAATTTTAGCACTTGCTACAACTATTAATAAGTCTTAAGGGCCCTACATGAGGATAGACCCTTCTTCAGCCACCGATAATTATGTGTTGTGTTGTCGACTTGTCGTACAAAGTTCTGGAAATATTAAAAACGGTTTGGAAACAAGTTTTATAAAAAAAAATTTGTCACCAGCTGGTGAGTTTATTTTTTCTCGTATTTTCTTTTTTGGCAATCCTCCACCCCGTGGGGTTGGTGCCAAATGCGCCAGACGGGCTAGAGTCTCCTAGTATACATATAAATTGGTAAGTGCATAAACTATCACAAATATAATTTAGTAGTGCATTTCAATAAAAATAAGTTTTTTTGAATCTATTACAAATTTCGCATTTAAGTTAGGCTAGCTGGCTGAGGCTTAGGCGGCGTTAAGCCGTGTTGAAGAACTTTTCGAATTTTGGCATTATTACGCTGAAAAAAGATCTGCTTCGGAATGTAAAGATGGTGTATACACTTTTATTTTAAGAGATTTTGAACTTCTACCAAGTTTGTTCTCAAGAAAGAAGTTTGTGCTGTTGTGGACTCTATAGTGGGTATGGATTTGTGGACTTTGGAAAGATCAGCTAGATATACCACGTAGAAAAGCGGTATTATATCTTAGATTATTTAAATTCTTCCAATTATACGATTCTAAGTAATAAGATGAAGAAAGTATTATTACTTCTTTGTTTCAAGAATAAATTAAAAACAAAAAATAATTAAAAATAAACACAAAATAAATTTGAATAATAATGAACATAATGTAAATGATAAATATGAAAATCTATAGAAAGCAGAATTGTCCATAGAGTAAGTTCGTAAGGTTTGTAACACTTCTCGGCCAATGAATATCGTCTATATGCAAATTAGATTGTACCCTTGGTGCTTGTCAGAGTTCCTACCCTCTCCCCACTAACATTCTCTCGCTCTCTAACCCTTCACCATAGCGCTCTCTAACACTGTAACGCTAAGGGCGATCTCCGCTAGACCAGACTTTCTCAAATCACTATGTAAGCCCTTTTTCAAAGACAAAATGGACTTTATATCTATGATTAAACAGTGAGAGGATGAGGAACTCACAAAAAGTGTTCAGTTTCTCTCAATGTATAAAGTGGTTTAAATATATTACAGGTAGTTTACTAGTGTGTCCACTTTCATCCAATAATAAATATTATTTTAAAAGTATTTATGAAAAGATAAACTTTTATCAAATTTGTGTTTTTGGAAAATTATAAATTCACAGACTATGTCACTGATCTGACTAGAAAACCTTTAGTTAGTTCGTAAGCAATATGGAATAAGATTACGTAGCAATTCACCAAAAGCGTAAAGGATTTACAACGTTTGTACGTTATAGTAATTACGCTCAGGAAAAAAAATGTACAATGAGTCTTATTTGATTCGTGGAACATGTCATGCCAGCTGAGCACGCATTAGATTGCATTAACATTTTTTTTAAATAAATGGATGAGATGAAGTGATCGTACTTGTAGTTTTGTAACAATATGTTACCGGAAACAGTATAGCTTGAGTGTTTTTGATGACAAAATATATTCAATTGAGGGTAATTAGAGCTAAATAAAAAATTATGGGGCTAAATTAATGCTGATTTAATGCTTTGTTATTTGTCTCTATCTACGATATCTCTTGGCCTATTAAATCTAGCTCCATGTTAATATATGTAGCTCGGAATTTTTCTGTATCAAGGACTGCGTGTTCATTAGAATCCTTTATTGTCAATTGTATGCAATGTTCTAGCAATGCTTATCCATCTGGCAGTATTATCTCTTTTTTTGATAGTTAGCAAATCTAATAAAAGAACTAATGCAATTCTACTTTCCTTTTTCGGATTTGTTTAATGGGAAGAATATTTTGCGGATTATCCTTGTTTTCAAGTCCAAATATTCACACGCACGTTGAAGCCCAGATATCATTCATATAAATCACTACATATGCAAGTTTGCAGAGCACTTGTTAATCTAGTTACTAGAATAATGGTAGCAGGAAATGGTGCTGAGTGATGATGGTAAAGAATGAAATACAAAATTCACTCCTGCGCTTCATATTTAACGCAGTTTGTGAGAAGAAACGGCTGAAAGAAAACCTGAATGACAATGTGAAAACGAATGATGTTGGTTGCGTTGTGACTGTAGAAAGATAGCGTTGGCTAGTTAGATTACTCAGCTTGTTTGTTGAGCGGTATAACTAATTAGTACTCTTGTTTGCCTTAAAGGTCAATTGGCTAGTTTGGGGGAAACTATTCTTAAAGGTTCTTTAACAGAGAGCTGAGTGCAGATGGTTGATTGCTTATGTAAACCGTTTCTTAAGTAACTCTTATTGAGTTTGAAGTCCTAAAATTGCCGGGCTTTTATTAGATTGCTTCAATCGTTAGGCATCTCATTGTTCTCCAGAAAACCCCTCTATTGTTGTATCTAAGAAGTTTTTTCTGTTTTTTTTAAATTAAGGCGCGTCAATGACATTGGGCACTCGGCGTCTTTTCAGTGCATTGCCGGCCACCGTTCAGTACTCTCAAAGTTAGAGACAACACTGTTCATCAACGAACTTTGAGCTGTAGAGGCTACTAGGAAGAGAAAATATAAGGGCAGCACCGCTGGACTCTGCCGCAGCCACCGCAACTTCTATAAAGTAATTGCCAATTTAAAGTAAATCGTTTTTTTTTTCGAAAATTTTTAGTCCAAAACTTATTCTCTTCGTTAAGTCGCACTTCCGGTTTTGCAATGTCCTTCAAATATAATATCTACCAATGCTTTTAATATATCTTAAAATTAATATATGATGTAGAACCAGATATTAAACAAAAATAATGATTTCGAGGATACCTTAACTTTGCAACTTTCCATAAATTGAATTACCATTTTTCATAGAAATGTTTTTTCAGATACAAGTTATACGCATATTTATGTGTGTGTAGATAGTTCGAGAAACTTTCTAAAGCTATTTTTGAGAAAATCTGAATATCTGAAACTATTTGAATCTGAATCTGAATAATTGAAAAACTATCCAGTAAAGTCGTACTTGAAATGATAGGTTTTTTTTTTTATCAAACTCTTTGTTTCAGAAAAGCGGATGATAACTATTTTTTTTTTTTTTTTTTTTTTTTGTTTAATTTAAGGCGTCTCAACATCTGTTGTTTTTGCGCCCGGAGCCTTCTCAGTGCACTGCCGGCCTCCGACAAGTGTATCCCGTTACAGACAACACTGTCCATCACCGGACAGTGATCTGTAGGGGCTCCTAGGAAGAGAAAATCTAAGGGCAGCACGGGATGATAACTATAAATTGAATTTCCGGCAATTTATTTTTTAAGATTTTTTTGTTAACAATCACACACACAGACATTTTGCTAAAAAAAAATAAAATAAAATGAAATATAATTTTCACAAGTATTTCCGGTGTAAATTCAGTTTCGTAAATTTGACACGATCACAATAATTTCTCTTACAATAGGAAGAGAAAGTAGACAAAATTATTATAAAGGAAATCATGAAATTGTAATATTTATTGATAGCATAAACAATGGATATATATATTTTTTTTAACTGTTATCAGATATTCTAAAGTAATCTGACGCTAGTTTACCGATAGTTCGATTTAATAAAAAAGGGCTGTATATATTTAATAAATGGTGATAGTATATGTAATAAAAGAGCGGTGTGTAATCATTACTTTGTATGGCACCACTTAAATATCCGCTCAGTATAATTTGGGCCCTCTATTTACAGAGAGGGAAGTGGAAAAATTGTTAAAAGAATGTCGCGTTTTTAGGCAAACTTCCTCCTTTGATTCAATTTATCTAAGTCTATTTCTCCTTCTCTTCTAAAGTTCCCTACAATTAAGATGATATCTGGTTGAAGATGGAAAACAGTTCGCTTGGAAAATTTATAGCCTACAATAGAGTGAACTTGCTGTTCGCTGAACGGTTTTCCAGGGTCGGTGGGGAGTGGTGGGAAAAACAGTACAGGGCGGAGTCCCATCGATGATACTATAGTAAATAGTACCATTGCTATTACTAGAAGGTTTTGTTGGATGAAGTAGGCGGGTTTTCCAAGAGAGGCAGAAAGAGAGAGTTTTATATGTATGTGTATAGAGAGAGATAGATCCCAGTTTTATGTAAATGGGGTTTTATCGGCTATAAAGTTTTGTATACGGAACCCCGGAATGGGATATAGAGGATGGGCCCGATGTTTGGCGCATATATCGGTTGGGAATGCATGCGGTACCGCTACTAAATGACACATCCCGCCCTGGCCGCTAGTTTGTCGTCCAGAGTTGCTGCCTACATAACGCTGCTAATATCGTATCAAACTGGCACATGCTAACTTTCCCTCTCTCCCACTCACTCTCTCTCATTTCTCCTCTCTTTCTAGGGGTCAAATACTATGAAATTCATGGGAAATTATACGTCACTATAATATGACGTCAGTATTATGTGGAGTTTGTCGCTTTTACAACTCTACGGCTATTTATCTGTCATTCGTTGTCATAACATGTATGTAAAAGTTATAATTTGAAGACTTTTCTAAATTTTCCAGTTTATTTTAATTATTTTCTGGCACATATAATTTAATTTTTCATATATTCTTGCGTATTCTGTAAATACAGTTTCATTTCATCTACAACAAATATGCTGCTTTTCCGTTAGAGAACAAATGACGTTCTGTTAACTTGTAATAAAACGTATTGTGGCGGTAACAAATTTTCTAAAATAAATATTCTTTGGAAATATATATTCAGAGGTTCTCTGAATAAATTATATTATGATTTTATAGCAGATGTCTGTGTGAGTGAAAGAAATATCTCAAAAAAGAAAATTCTTGGGAAACTCAAATTTAATATTCCTTTTAGATATTACCGTTCGCATAAGGTAGAGTTCTGCGAAACAGAAATACGACTTCACTGAAGAATTTTTGCGATTTATCCTAAAAAAAAAAAAAAAAAAAAAAAAAAAATGGTGGATTGATTCCCAAGGATCTCCAAAGATATGTATCTGTAAAAAGTTATTTTTGAATACCTAATTTGTCTGTTTTATTCCCTGTGTAAGTGAATAAAAAAAAAAAAGAAGCGAAAAAAAATTAGAAAAATTGAATGGGTTCATTAATATAGAGTTAGTTAAACTTCTCTTGAATTGAACCGTATAAATTCTTTTTTTTTTCTTTTTTTTTCTACCTAAAAAATAAATTTGTGATGTACCAATAACTTCAAAAATTAATTACTGACGCTGAGACAACACGAAGATTCAGGTTTTCTTATTGTTCTTATTTTTAAATCATAAAATGATTTATTAATTTAATTAATTATAAAATACAATAAGATTATATGTGGTTTATAGGCTAATTAACTTTACGTAAATGTATAGGTATAATTACTTTATGTTATTAGAAATTAATGTTAAATATTAATTTACATGAATGAAACATTGCTTCTCTAAAACCAACGGAAATTACAGCTCATTACTTCCAATATGGAAAGTAATTATAATTTGGATCCGACCTTTCCAAATCATTACTTCACCGCGTTTAAAATATTCCAAATTATTTGGGAAAGTTTTGTTTTGAGCAAGTCAGCGACAATGTCTGACACAATTACGGATATACAAGTTCATTTTATGCCCGTGATAGCCTGCTTTATTTTGTTCATCTACTAGGCTGAACTGGACAACGCCACTCAGTATGATACAGTATTAGTCAACATTTCGTATATAATGGAGTTGATGAGGAGAGAAATTAGGTTTGATTAATTAGACGAGATATGAAGACACTGTTATAATATAGCTATAAGTTTACATAAATTGCACTGGACTTGTAATGATTTTATAGAATAAAAGGTAAGAGTAAGAGATATGACACGATGCGATGTATGGTTGAATCTGATAGATAGATGTCGTTAGGTAGATTCTCACTGGCGTATATACAGGTTCTCCCACTCTAGCCTGCTTAAGTCAGAGAGTAACAGAGAGGGTCCTTCTCTCTCTTAATTCTCTCGCCTGTCTGCTCTCTCTTGCTGATATAATTCTCTCTTGGTATTACATCGTACAATTTATTCAAGATTCCCGGATGAATGAGCAAACAGACTTAATTGGCCACAACCTGTGGAGTAAGCTAAATAAGCTCCGCGTATTTGTTACTCAAATCGTTCGTTAATGCATTCACAACGAAGTTGTCATGAAGAATTTCAATTCTTTAATACAATTAGATGCTATATTTCAGAATTGAAAGCAACAAATCAATTTTTAGTTTCAATTAATTAACCATTTTGACGAGAAATTCCTATCCAAGGTGTTATAGCCAAATACTGAGTTTTTCTGTTCTTCTAGACCTCGTGTAGATGCTAACAAGGGATTTTGGATTCCCTGAAATCAGGCATTTGTCTATGTTTTCCTATCGCTATCAACTCGCATAAAACTAAACCACGCTATCTCTGTTTTCCTTGCAATTCAGCCTTACTTGCTAAAGAGTAGCTATCTACCTATATTTATTACTTATCCGGCCCATCAACCAAATGTCCCTACCAGAGCAATTCCAATTCTTTTTAAACTATTTCCAGTTTTTGGGCTATTTCGTCATGCTATTTTCCTGAGTAAGTCAGGTAATCTTCTTAACCTTTTGACTTGAAAAAAAAAGAAGAGAGTGTCCGTTTCATTACCTTCGTGGTAGTCCATGTTTCGCCCTAGTTCAGTATTTCATTCCAGATATCAGAAAAAATTTGCAAGTTTCCATAATTTTGATGAACAAAATAATATCTGGAATTTTATCCGTCGTAGCATCATATGTATGATGTCCCTGACTGGTTTCGGATTGCATCCATTGTCAGAGTGAGGCTATTAAGTTCATGTGAGATTTGACTTCTACTTAATGTTTCTGTTACGCACTCGAACATGAAGTTGGTCAACTCTCTACATGAACTTGATAGCCTTACTCCGACAATGGATGAGAATCCTAAATCGATCAGGAACATCATAAACATGCATGCCAGACGGATAATATCCTAGATGTTATCAATGGAATGCGGACTCATCCACATTTTCAACAAAATAATATTTGTTGAATATGTAGTTGAGACTGAAAAGCAAAAAAATAGTTGATACCGTGACCTTCAGAATAAGCTAATTTTTTCTATTTAACATAAATGAGAAAATGTAGCAAGCTGTGATGGACATAATCCCAGATAAAATAATAATTCAATATTAGAGAAAACTCTTCATGAAGTTCGCCTCAAATTTGGATGCAATATCTTGCATCAAAACATCGTTGGTTAACATTGTAAGGATTTCGATTTGTTTCTATAAAAATGAAACGTAATTAACCCATAGGTATCAATCGTTAGATCATTTTCCAGGCTTTAAATGGACAAACGATCTTTCATAGAAGATTCAAGGTAATCGGAGACAGAGTCTTCCAATCAAATGTGGAATCTGTATAGAGTTCTAGATCCATCGTAGCCTAGGCTGAGTTGAGTGTCGAAGTCCAGTGGAATCCTAGGTAACAAAGAGGTTGACAAAGTAGTGGGCGGAAGAGACCTTTAGCCTCGATCTGGGTGGGAAAATTTCTGAAGCATCTCGTAGAACTGCCTGCAAGCCATTAAAAATCAGCCATAAGAAAACACAGTGTCTACTGGAGCGGTGTCCATTCTTGGAGGACCCAGTACGATCAATCTAGCACTCTACATTTTCTTGGTAATGAGAAAGGTGAATCGAGCATGATCGTTGTTATAGATACCGGGTCTTATCTCCTAAGAAACCACAACATAATGTAGGTCTACTTCGACTCACTTTGTAAAAACTGTATGAAGAAGGAAAAAGACATCTGAACAGTAATGTTCATTTTATCTTTTCTATGCATGAGGAGAATTTCTAATGTTATCATGCATCGAATTTGTCTTAGCGTTTGGTAATGAAACAGGGCTGATGTGAGTAAAAAAAACTGGGAGCGCAATACACTCACCTGAGTCCTAAGTACATTCTCTACCTTAGTTATGGCATCTATTTAGATTAGTTAATTCTGAAATGTTTATCTTGAGACCATAACTTATTTCAGAGAAGTTCATTTCATAACTCTTTCTTTCTTTAAAGAGCGAGTAACGTATTAACAGGTCCGCAAACATAGCTAGTTAATAAATAAATTAAATAATTATAATTAAAATTAATAATTATTTTTAATCATTTATAATAAAGCATAAATCATTGAGAACAAAACCAAACAGTAAATAAATGATCCTACAAAGTTTCATCTAAGTTAAAGCATTAATGCGGGAGAGTGGAAGGTTTACACTTTACAATCAAAGTGTAACCTTGTGGGCTGCTAGTCCAATTAGTAAACTTTAGCAATGTTCATACTGATTATTGCAGCAATTTGTATGCATGGTCTTTTATTAGCAATGAAATTGGATATTTTAGTCTAGTATAAAATTTCAAATGAATAATTATTATTATTTGATAAATTAAACTCTTTATTTATTATACCTATTAATTACATTATTTTACTGCGTAATATTTTTAAATTAATTAAAAAAAAGACGTTTTATTTATATATTTAACCATTAAAAATATTTATTTATCAAAAATTATAATTCCTAATTAGTCCAGCAATAACATATATTTTCAGAATTTACGATAATAAAATTTAATGATTATTAATTACCTTATATATTGATTCTCCATGCTTTTATCTTTTCTTACGAACAACTGTTTCGTCCTAATCGTTGTAGTGATTTGTAGTCATTGTTTATGTAAAAATTTTTAAGTTTTGAATCGTTCCTAGCAAGCTTCTTCAATATGTTAACCCAGCAGGCTTATGACAAAAAAACCGATAAGATCAGTAGCTAGTTGTTCCGGAACTATGGACAACAAAACGAATCTTATATATGAACCGGATAAAGAAATGCTTACTTTTCTATTCCTAATTTTATTTTGAAAAAACTATTTGTAAAATTTGTAAGTTTCGTCGAAAAAAAGTAGTGATCTAAAATTTCCAGCGGTTCTTAGATTTTATCTTTCCGGCGTATTTTTTTTTTGTGAAATAATGTATTTGTGAAAAGTGAAAATCGCATATACAGAAAACTAGCATTTTTCACTTTCACTTTTCATAATACATCATTACAAAAAAATACTCACAAAAAGTTCGATCTCATTATTTGTAGAAGAAAGTAATACATTCATAAACATTAAATTAGTTTCTTGGAACCAATCACCTTAAGATTTGCCACATAAAATCTGGACCTAATAATTCCATTAGTAGCCGCATCAGGGCGCCACCCTGGTCCTCCAAGCGCACGTCAATTAAACATTACTTCCCCTATCGTGCCCACTGTATTGGCTTGAATGAGCTTCAACTGCGACAGGACATCTCCCACCTAGAAGCTGTCACTAGCGGTACGAGGAATTGAATAAAAAGTCGTTTATCTGAGGGTTTTAAACATTGAAGATTATCCTGCCAGATTATCTTTGACTAGTTAACGAGGCTCAACCTTGAAAAGTTTACAAAGTTAGCCAATATTAGCTAATCTACCGTTAGAACAAGCAAGAAATTCAACCATAAAATTTTTCATAGCAGCCAACGCTACACCAGTAAAAGGACGCACCACTCAGTTGCATTCAGCGGCAAGTCCATTCAGTCAATTTTCACAAAGAAAACTAAGACTATTCAACTAAAGACCAGAGTAGTCATGCTCTAAACCATTGTTAATAATTTTAATTTTATTATTTTTCTGCCTAATCTAGTTGTTTAATTAGTCATCATTACTCTTCCTACAATTTTGATGATTTTTGAATTAATTCATTGTCACGTTTTCAGTTATCTTTATTATACTGTGTAATACTGTTCTCTATTTATACTGGGGATAGCCCAGCTAATGGAGGGGAGCGTTCAAGTAATAAGTGAGCTTGCAGAACGATTTTCTGTGTACTCTTGTAAATTGACAAGCGCGCTCTATCTACATCTTGTCGGCGCGGTAAACGTTACTGTCAAATATTGAAGCATAAAGGGGAATATATATTATTTTTTTTTAAATTTTTATACCAGATTTATGTGCTGGCATTAACATTTATTTCTGATAATAAGATTTAATTTATTTTTTCCAAGTTTTTACAGCTTGGTTTAAGAATAAAATAAAATATTTAATAAATATACGTATATATTCTATACAGTTAAATGTTTGCACAAAAAGATCCTAACCTTTCACGTTCTGTGCGGAGATGAAAACTCACAACACATGAAGGACTCTCTCTACAAGTCCTTCCTCATACCTTGGCATTACAACCCGATGTGGGCCTTGGTTTCCTCAATGTGCCTTCGCAAATTAGCTCAGTTTTGTACCATTGCCTTTCGATTTCTTATAGGTATAATGATTCGGCGCATCCTGACTCACATGATCCTGCAATCTCAGCCTACGAATGCCTTTGCCTCTAGTCCTATCTAAATTTCCTTCTATCAACAACTAGGGAGGATCCTTAACTTCCATTGTTCTCCTCAACTTCCATTCTGTAGCTATCCGGCCTTCTACTTTGTTTAATTAGGTCACAAATAATAAATAGTAAAGCACCACATCTTATATTCTCTGTCACTATGAAAACTAGAAAAAACTAAATATAATCTACTTTATACTATATTACCCTTACTTTAGTATTCTTCCAATGATTTCTCAATTCAATGAGATCATTTCTTTGGTGGCTGTCACAACTAGATAGAGGCATCAAATTGCTTTTCCAATAGTATTTCTATTTCTTTTCAATATTATAGATAACTGAAATGTATTTCATTTAAAATTGACTTGAGGTAGTAATATTGATGTGATAAAAATTTGTTTAGCAATTCTTACAATGTGCAGCAACTACGTTAAAAATACATGTTTATCAACAAGTTATTATAATAAGAGGCATTTTATTGTAATAACTAATACGAAAGTTTCAAATTTTTTGGGAGGCGATTTTTTTTTTTTACTTTTAATACATCACTTATATATATATATGTACAAGTGGGAGTCACTTAAAAGTAATGGTAATTTTGTGTCGTAAATTATTGAAAAACTAATCGGCTATGGAACACTCACACGACTTTCTCTCTCTGCAACTGACATAGGTCTGAATTATTATTTATCATTTATAAGGTTATTGCCCGGTAACAAATTTCATACACAACTTAAATTGTACGTATTATGTGCTTTCGAAATATAATCAGGCAAATAAAAAGTAACATTTCCAGAAAACTGATCTTATTCATACTTCGAATTTTAGCAACTTATTAAAATCGTAATAAAATTATATAGTTGATATAGTCTTATAATTTATAATATTATAGGTTTCAGAGGAATGGTTCAAAATCACTCTACTCCAGAAACCTCAAAAATGAATATTCTGAAAAATGCTGCTCTAGTATGAAGTTTTCTGCATTTTTTTTTTTTTCTTATTAATCCCTGTACCAAGTTTAAAGATAATGGTTGGGCCGAAGTATTCAAATGAACCGATATTGATTAAAACCATATTGTTGCGTTCCTTGTTAGCACATAGCTTTTTTTTTTTTAAATTATGCTGATCTCCAACAGACAGACACCCGCAAAGAACAATTTCTAAAAATCACTATTTCTGATTCAGTGGACTTCAAAACTAGTGCTGCCCATGAACGTTCAGTTTTCGAAAAATTGATGCACTCGCAATATTTCCTCCTGCAGCAGGAAGAGTTGAAGGTGATGAAAATCACATAATTTCTAAAACGTATTGCAACATCATTTTTTGATGAATTTCTCATGGAATTTGAGCTATTGAAAATTGTGGATCCCGCTTATGATTCCTAGCGGCATATCTTGCGGTACACAAATAGGCTCACGCTGGCACACAAACACACGAATTCCAATTGCAACACCCCTTTTTACATGAAAAGAAAAAAATATTTTCAATTTTTTTTTTTTGTAAATCCAATTATAGAATCCCATGCAGCTGACATCATAACAGCTCCGCTCTTGCTGTGTCACTCTCTCACTTATCACCACTCTCTTCTCCTACTTTTTACTTTTTCTTATATCACTAAATTGAGTCCTTAGTAGTAACAAAAGGAGGTTTCTAGTCCAGTAAATATAGCGGCCAAAAGTTAAGAATTGAGGACGACGAAGGTGAGAGGTTGAGTGAGAGGAGAGGGGATTTTTTTCTTCGCCCTTCCTCCTCCTTCTCCTACCCTAACCTTCCTCAGCCCTTACCTTTTGGCGCCGTATTTAGTGAGCCAGAAACCTCCTTTTATTACTAGTGTCTTCATTGTGTAAAATAAATATTTGATTTACTACAGAATAATTTCAGAAACCTTTCAGAACCATTAATCTACTTTGAAAATTGTTGCCGGCGCTAAAAATAATGTCATTTAATAGGGCGTGTATAAATAATGATGAACGACAATTTGAATAATGATTACTTTGTTAAAAAAATAATTTTATCGTTTTAGTAACAATTTTTTTCAGCACCTATCCAAATTAGATGGGTGGGCGGGAATGGAAGCGTATAATTTACTTTTAATATATTTCCAATAAATATTAGGCTAGCAGTTATACGCGGGTATCAGATGCTGGGAATCTTTCTGCAGTTACATTCCTCGTAACTACACTACAAAATATTCCCTACGTTATTTCAGTAGCTAACATTTTAGTAATTTCTTCGATAAATCAGACGAATCTAGTTGCATAGTATTGAACAAATTGTATTAATTTTTTTAGCATTTTTGAAGAAGGAAACCAGTTTTCAAATTAAAATAAAAAAAATGTATGCTTCATATTCGGAATCCGCTACTTCGTAGCATTTAAATTGATAATAAATTTCAAAATTTCTAACAAAATTGGGAAATTACAAGGAAAATATACATAGCTATTAATGGAAAGATGTATTTCTATTTAGTGGACTCGATAAATAAATAACATAATTACCTAATAATTTCACGCAATCTTAATACATGTACCTACAGTAGTAAATAAGTAAAAATAAAAAAATTGAAGAATAATATTATATAATAGAATGTTAATATTTAAAAACAGTAAATATTAAATTAAGCATTAAAAAATTATTTTTATAGAAAATTCATAATAATCTACTTATTTTTTAGCATTATCCTTTCTAAATATATTGATAAACTAGGTCATATTGGAGTATAGAACGTGTGAAGTCTATCGACAAAGTATGCAGCAGCCATGTCTGTACACATACTGATACGGTAAAAGTCAACAATCAACTTCTGACTTCTCCTACTTCCTTTCTATACTCATACCCAATATGCCGTAGTAAATAGGGTGAGGAATTGAATGTGGGGTGGAGATGGGGGTGGTGGCGCAGGAGTGAGAGAAAGATTGAGACTGTTTACGAAGAGGGTAACAGTAGAAAGCAAGAGTTAGTAGTAGTGGTGGGAGAGGCTTTCTGGCAGTAACCAATGCAAATCCATGGATTAGATATCATCTACATAAACCAACAGGGTAAGAGTTTAGCCGATCCTAAGGCAAGCAACCGCGGATAATACGATTAAAGAGGACACCTAGATAAAAGCTAAATATGTAAATTTACTAAAAGTTTGACCTTGATCAGTATTTGTTTACTCTAAAACTTTTTTCTTCTTTTTATCACCGTTATTTTTCTTATTTTTTTTTTTACAAAAGTATTGCTCCATTTTTAGATTGTGATATAAAGTAAAAGTAAAGTAAAGCCTATTTTTCAGACGGGTTTAACGTCCAACTGGCAAATTAGGTGTCGTGGAAGGGAGCGAAAGTACATATTTTACAATTAACATTTTTTCTAATATATATATATATATATGGCTGTTATAGGCGGAGACTTCCCAGTTACAATTCCGTGTTCATAACCAGACAGTACGAAACCCATCCCTTGGAATAAAATAAATAAACACTAAAACTTGTAAATGATGATATGCACATGATGAAATACACTGACATCTAAATCTCTCAAATTTTATTTTAACGATTTACTTGAGTAACGAGAGAAGAGTGTTTTTATAGGGCACAGTGACCGAGCAAAGAGTGATCGATATTAGAAACAGAGATGAATGTAGAATGGTAGCTTGATTGATGAGAGCCACCTGAAGAGCGATAGGCCTAGTTAGAAATGTCGGAGGCTTGGTTAAAACTTCCAAGGTTGATCATGGGATTTGCTAATTCCTTGAATTTGATCTGGTGATTGATCCACTGTTCTGCGTTCTCGAATTTCGATTGTATATCTTAGCTCCTTCTAGCATTAGTTGGAAGCTAGAGACAGTTTACTAGATACGTGGCTGGCCAAATTGAAGCTTATTCACCAATACATTGCATTGAGCGCATCATATGGTGCAATGCGTTGTTGAAGTGCTCTTGGAGGTAGCGTTTGCTACCACTATCTAATATTGAAACTACTGAATCTAACATTATGTGTGACAAATTTACTACCTTGTTTTCATTACTAAACTTGACACCGCTAGTCCTTGATGGAGCCAAACAAAAAGCAAGATTCAGGCAGTAAAGAGTATTTGGCAGAACTTCGAGACGGAGTTGAAGTTCCCTCGTTTGGTCTCCTGTACTTTGGAAATCTGACACACTAGTTTGGCCATTAACTTTGAATTAATAAACTTCCTCCATAGAAGTTCGTACGCTTCATATAACTTAAACCTATAGTTGTAGCATTCAAGAATTAATTTTCGATGATTTTTACCCTCTTCAGGAACCACAGGAATCTAATTTTACTGAACCCTCTAGGAATCTTCTAACCTGCAGATTTCTAGAGGATTTGTCATCACCCGAATCGGTATTAGAGGTTAAATGTACTGAAACAGTGATGAAACAGCTGTTTTGGTATTGGAAGCAGGGATGATGCCAACATAAGATATTCGTTATTGTTATCTATGAATTCTTTGATTTACAGTTATGTATGATTCTCAAATTTTGATTAGCTTTGTTCTATTTAAAATCTTATAAATGTTTCGTAAGTTAAGGATTACAGGGCTATGGAGCTTTTGAACTGAACGGGTTTTGGAATCGTTTGAGTGCAAATTAGAAATTCGATCAGTATGGCTGTAAATATGAGAACAAAATTGGTAGCTAAAGGATGTATATTGTAGGGTGAATTTTATTGTTGTAATGGATGTGAAATTAGTCTGAAGCTTATGCCAATGCCTGGTGTACCGGGTTCGAGCCCAGCAGGTTTTCTCTTCCTAGGAACCTCTACAATTCTCTGTCCGGTGATGGGCAATGTTACCTGTAACTAGAGTGAATTCTGTCCGGAGGCCGGTAGTGTACTGAGAAGTCTCCGGGCGCCAATGACCGGTCAAAGATATTGACGCGCCTTAAATTAAAAACAAACTTTTGACTGATCATATTCATAATTCTTTAAAAAGTTATTAAATCAATATCAATTGCAAGAGAACTGCAACTGTTTTTAAGTAAGTTAAGATATATATTTGCTAAAAACATATTTTCTAAGTGAAATATCCTTTTAAAAAAACTGTTGTAATATAAGAGGATATTTTATTAAAAGGATCTTTGATTTATCATGCAATATTGACTTGTACGTAAATATTCAAAATTTAAAGAGTTGTAGCTTTGCAAAAAAAAAAAAGGAACAATGTTTTGAAAAACATTATGTGTATATATATATATATAAATATATATACATATAAACATATATAAACCTCGTATTGTTATAAAAGTAAATGTAGTATTCTAGAAAGCTGGCCGAAAGTAAGATTGTTTGTTGTCTGTGCTATACAAAGAGAAAACAGAAGACATTTGCAAATCTGAGCGCACGGTCTGTCTCCTGTTTCTTTTGTTTGTCTGAAGTAAACTCAACCACTACCGCCTACACCACCAAAGGTATTGTAGTATACTTCCTCCCTCTAGAACAACATCTAGACTACTTCTAACTCTTCCTGTAAACCTTCTTCACCATTTCTTTTTTCCCCTACCTTAGCACTGTATTCTTTCAACATAATTCTATATTTATATATGTATAAGAACTATATCCCTTATTGGTACACTAATGTGATATTGTAATGTAAATAAACGAAATTATATACATATTATTTTATACTTTGCCATTTATTATTTAACCGGTGAAACTTGTAAATTTTGACTATTTGTATTATCATTATATCTATTCATTTGCTTTAAATTGGTTGAACTGTGAATAGCTTGGTTAATGTCCATTAATTGATGATGTTATTGCTTTTCACAAGTCGGCGTTTCCATTTCCTGGTTTGTTTTACTCATTGTTTTCGTATTCAGTGCCTAATCCGTAAGAAATGTATCTCTTCATGAATATAGTGAAGTGTTTTTCGATCCATTTTTACATTCTCTTACAGCAACTAAAAAGAAGTACTGCGACCGCGTCAAATTAAGTTTTAACTGGAAATACATATTTTGAGGTATCCTGAGTAAGAACAAAAATTGTTTTAGCAAGTCTGTAAGTATGTGAGTTTAAATAAAATATCCTAAATAACGAAAAATTGCACGAAACTCAAATTTGGTAATGCGTTTACCAAATTATGTGATCCTTTTAGAGACGGGCGTGGACTTGTTATTTATTTTTACTTTAAAGTTGCATTTCCAGTATATTTCTAAAGTTCTGGATTTTCCTGGGCACCGTCTTTCAAGAGCGTTACTTATGGAGGTCATCTATAGGAAGGTGTTTTGGTTTGCAAGCTGGTCCAACCTTGCACAAAAGTATGGTTGTAATTTTAGTTTCTCTGCTCATAGTATGTCTGTGTAGAAATCTCAGATGACTTCATTAATTGCAAAGATAGGTTTGGCATGTCGGGAAGAGTCTGAGAGGTGCGCAAGAGAATCTTCCCGCTTTATCTTTTATAAGCAACTGGACCTTCAGGCGAAATTGTTCACCTTTGTTGAAGAGTCTAACTCCGACGTTCTTACTTTAAATGAATTGCGCTGGCTCTTCAAAATGAGGGCTGAATTACTATTTCTGAATTATATTCCTTGGATGGAAAGAGAGTCCGAAATTTGTTCCTTGTGTAACCTGAGAGTAAGAGGACTGTGTGCATTTTCTGGCTATGTGTACTATACTTTCAGAGTTCCGGGTGTGTTATCTCAGGGTTCCTTCTTTGACTGTGGTTCAGCTCGTCAGTATGCTTAACACTCAAATCTGCAAGGATCTTATCAGGTGTGCACGGGCTGCTTGGCGTTATCGGTACAGTCTGGTTCAGGAATTTAATTTCTGATCAAGTTTCCTTTTTATTTTATTAAATTTAATACTTTTGTTTTTACATTTTCACAGTTTTCTAAATAACTCCCATTTTATTTTATTTATTTATTTATTTTTTGTTTTATTTTATTTTGTATGCAGGTCTCCTTATGCAAATGATTTTTTTAATGCATTTTATATCCATTTTCTTTTCATTGTCAATAGTGTTTAATTGAGTTTAGTTTATTTCCCTTATTACATTTTTGTAACTATTAATGGATTAGTCATTTTCTTTTAGATAATTTATTATTATTATTTATATCAATTTTTTAATTCATATTTGTTATTTATTTATTTTTATTTGACTTTTCCAAGGTTAGTGTCTTTTTAGTTTTCTTTCTTTTTTACATCTAACTCCGGCTGACGGAATATCCAAGCCGTGTAATACTTATATATACTTGTAAATTGTATTTCTTTATTTAATTTATAATAAAGTATTATTATTATTATTATTATTATTAATGCGTTTACATTATTACCACAGGATAGAACATGAAGGTTTCGGGCATCAACCGATAGTGTGGGTTTATTGAATGTTTTTTTTTTTGTTTTTTAGGTTTTCGCAATTTTCTCGTAAACAATTACAACTATTTTCTTTAAATTTTGTATACTATCTACACACCTAAATGCCCATCATTTTCATTGGAAACTTTTTCCCGGGAATAATGATTTGGGGGGGGGGGGTTTGGGAGAAGCTTAAGCTTTCCTGTAAAGTACCACTTCAATATACTGTATGATTTCACTTCTATAATATTAAGATACACTAAAAGTAATGCCCTAATTCTAAATTGGTTTAGAAAGAGAGCGCTGCCCCACCAAGCATACTTCCCCCTATCACCTGCTGTATGACCAGACCAACTAAACTTTGTACACTTAATTTAAAAGAATATTTTCCACTGAATGTTATTAATTTTAGAAAGAGTAAGCCATGTGAGTGATTTCATTTGAATCAGTGAATCACACATGAGCGATATTTGAAATGGATATCAGTAATGAGAGAAGAATTTGGTGATTGTAGGTGGTGCTGGAGAATGGAAACAAAAAACACAAAAACCCAACAACTACTGATAAAATATATAAAAATTTATATTTACAAACTCTATATGAAGAAAAAGTAAAAAAAAAAGAAAAAAAAAAAGAGTGACCGAGCGATGAGGCATGATGTTGATGATTGCTTATTCTAATTTTGGATAGCTCGTTCTAACTTGATGAAAATTATCTGGTCTATACATTGAACTTTTTGACACAGAGCAAGTTCACAGTGTTGACTGCTGGGTACAAGTTTACAACTTGGCAGTTTCTTGAATAATTCTTTGAGATTTGTGCTGTATATTGTTCAATAGCACAGTTCTCACACTTCAAAATTTTGGTTTATTCATCTCTTCAAATGATTAGGGATGGGAATAGTGTACTGGACTCCCCCGCGGATGTCTCCGGTTCGAGTCTAGCTGTGCAGCTCTTAGATTTTTCTTCCTAGGAGCCTCTACAGTTCACTGTCCGGTGATGGACTGTGTCTTTTGTAACGAAAGATCACTATCCGGAGGCCCGGCAGTGCACCGGGCTGTCTCCGGGCGCTAATGACCATAGATGGTGACGCACCTTAAATTAAAAAATAAAAAAGAAGGTTGTTCTGGAGTGTTCGTATGTATTGATCTTGATGCTTGATGCAGTTTCTAGAAGAAAGCTAGGTTTTCAAAATTTGTAGTCCATTCTGCTATATAGCTTCATAAGCGTGTTAGAGTAAGATGACATTGTGTGCAATAATAACGCTTACTATGTCAGTCCCCATCAATATGAAGTCCCCGGCGCTTATTTGGCCAATTTCCATAATAGAAGTTTGTTTCTTCCATCTCAGATTCCAAATTGTAGTGTAATTAGCTTCATTGGAGATGTGGCCAGGTTATATTTATGTTTATTTCAACAATGTGTAATTTAGCCCGTAACGTATTGTCACGATAAATAAATACTTTGTTAAATAAAAATGAAATATTGATTGAAAACTGTGTGGAGTGTAAAAAGAAATTATCATTTCAAATGCCTAGTTACTAATAACTCATAAATTTTAGTCTATTCTCCTTTCTAACTATTTATAGAAAGGTTTCACAGAATATTTAGTTACAAAAGTATTTCTATCTTGCACGCTAGTATGTTTACCAAATAGTAATAATGACAAGTATATATGTGTAATTCATAACTATACAAATATAGAAAACACATGTGTTTGTATCATTCTTTACTTACATTATATATATATATATATATAAAACCACAAACTACGTACATATATATAACACACAGTTAGTTAAAGAAACATTTCATGCGTGTTATTTGAATTTGTACTGCCTTTACCATCTATTCCCAAAGTAGCATATATGTGGGTGAGTTTGTGCGCATGTGTGATATTTCTCCTATATACTTTTCTATCCAATATAAGCTAATATTAGAAAGTATACTAACTCGCGCGCAATAATATGATACATATATATATTATTAGAAATATGTCCTATGGTAATATGAATACATATATTATATATATTATATATATATATAGCATTCGCTGTTTGATATTAAAACATCGTTATCATTCATGGATATTACACATTTATTGCGGTTGAATTTTTCAAAAAAAAAAAAAAATGAAGGAAACCTCTACACTTTTCTAGATTTCAGCTAGAAAACTAAATTGGTTTTTGTATTTCTTTTTTTCCTTGAAAAATATATCATTTTTAAACATATCACTATAGAAGAAAATTTAAATGGCTAGTGATATTATACGCAATATCCGTTATATGTTGTTATATTAAACTTGAATTTGATGATTTTGCAAATTTCAATTTTATGGTATTCAATATCTCGTTGCCGCAATATCATCAACTTAATTAATTCAGTAAATATTTCTTCTATAGTTAGTTCGAGATTTTAAAATCACTAAAAATTAGTGAAAGCATTGCAATCGTGTCAAATTTTCTGTATCCAGTTCACCGGAAATACAAGTTTGGAGGACCCTTGAGTACGGGAAAAAAGTGGTCTTTAAAAAATATGATATTTCGTTTCTGCCATGGAAACTGATCTTAATTTATTGAATAATTTTCTTTCTTTTTTGCCATTTTCGGGAAAGTAGCTCCAAAGATTTTCTTTAAACTTATTAATCAAGTTTAACACATTAAGGGGCGGATTTGGCGAAACTGGTTATGAGCATAAATGGCGGCAGGAGGGATCTCCCAATTCGAGTCCCGCTTATAACTGTGGAATTTATATTAGTTTAAAAAATGTTAACAGTGAAGTATGTGCTTCCATTCCATATCCTTTAAGCCCTTCCTTACAAAATCATCGCGACTTTATTGCCCAGAAATACTGTTTGTCCTAGCCGTTAGGCAATCCCAAATCAGTCGACAGTGTAGACTGGCTATCGAAACTCATTACAACACTAATCCCCGCTTGAATTAAAATCTCCTTAGCTCAGAGCTATAGCCCTACTACCGCAACTTGGAAGACTCTGGTATCTTTCCTGTGTCTTAATTTGACCACTAAATGTGAAAAATCTATAAGTTTTTTTTTTTTTTAAGAAATTAAGCAAAGGGAGATAATGTGCTGTTGATGATGGTTGTTAAAGAATATTATTTAATACAGAAAAATATTAAATTAGTTCATTGTCCTTAATCTTTGCCAATTATTTCCTGGAGTAAACTAAAATTCAGCCAATACTGGATGAAATTTGTTCATTCATTCGTCCCAGAAATCAATATTAATTAATGGTGATTTCCCAATCATTGGTGACTACAATTTTTTGATGACCCCCACCTTCCACCTAATTATTCGGCACATTCCAAGTTACTTAAGCCTGTACTTAAATGTGTGAAAGTCCTTTTTTGGAATAGTGCCAAAGCATTTGTTTTTCTTTCAAATGATAAGAAGAAAATTATAGAAAATTATCTGGGCAAACAGAAAATAATTAATCTGTAAGTCTATCCAGTTTCTATATTACGTTAATAAATAATAAGAATATAAGAAATCGATTCTAAATTTTCCAATTGACAGCTTTTTTTTTCTTTTTTTTTTTTACACGAAATTCTCTTTTTAATCGATATCGATTTTATAAATTATTCAACATTTTATAACAAAAATATTTTAAATTGTGTTTAGTTAAATTGCTTCAAAGAAATACCAAATTTTTTAGGCTTCTTATTTATTGATGTGTGATGGATGCAAGAAACTTAGAAATATATTAATTCATAAATAAATCAAAAATATCTAGATATGTGACATTCCCTTGCAAAAGGACAAGCCCTAATACGAAACCGCTCAGTGCCAATGATAGATATTTGCCTTTATTCTAGATAAACATCATTTTATAAAGATACAGTGTGATATTGTAATATACTTAAATGTACTAAGAGATAATATAATTATTTATAGAACAGTGATGACTTCTTAATTATTCTTAATACTTCTATCTTTATCTCAGCATTACAAGCCCTTTTTGTACAACACCGCTCGTGCCACACACTACTACAAATACACACATCATCACACCAAAACATTACATTGGTGGCAGCGGTGGGATATTTTCTACCAGAATCCACAAATTAACAAGTACGTAAAATTTTCAATTTAATAATTAAACAAAATATCCATCAGATAATTTTATTGCCATTTTTAAATTATTTTCTCACCGGAAATATCTTAAATATTTTCCATTATTGAGTTTTCTAGTGAATTTCATTTTTAAATTTTTGTAATTGTACCACTGTACCCCAATCCCTTATGAATTTTGAATTTATGAGTGTACTTAATAGATCCCAAATTATAAAGATATTAAGCGATAATAACCTTTCTGTTGGCGGCAATTTAATCCAGCTACGTAGACGTCTTGAAAAATATAATCTTTCCCCAAGTAATTCATTCAATTCCAAAATGTATAAAATTAACGGTCAAAACATTACATTATAATGTGATGGATGCAAGAAACTTAGAAATATATTAATTCATAAATAAATCAAAAATATCTAGATATGTGACATTCCCTTGCAAAAGGACAAGCGCTAATACGAAACCGCTCAGTGCCAATGATAGATATTTCCCTTTATTCTAGATAAACATCATTTTATAAAGATTCAGTGTGATATTGTAATATACTTAAATTTACTAAGAGATAATATAATTATTTATAGAACAGTAGTGACTTCTAAATTATTCTTAATACTTCTATCTCCAACAAACTTACAAGCCCTTTTTGTACAACACCGCTCGTGCCACACACTACTACAAATACACACATCATCACACCAAAACATTACAGATCTTACTTTAGTGTCTAACAAGACTATAAGAAAATAATTCAGCTGTGTCCACAAGACTCCATTTTGAGCCTTCAACAACTAATAACCACACTTAATTGTTAACTTATCACTAATTTTAAAATATAAATTTAACAACCAGCACATAGCAAACTAACCTAAATAATCACTCATGTTTTCTACATAATTACTTTGAGTATATACTCAAAAAAAAAAATTGACCAATTAAAATTATTAATGGAAATTTTTTTTTATAAAACTAACTTTATGAGAGTATATTATCATATATTGCAAAAAAAAACAAGAAATAAAGTATGCTTCCTTACAAAACATAGTTGTACTTTTGTATTATACAAAATCTATTCTACTCAAGGAAATGGCATAGTCAAACACGTCGAGTTTTTTGCTACAAAATCGGTGCTTCATTGAAGCAATATTCAATTATCTAAATTTAAAGTTTAACATAGTAGCCTATAACAAAGAAAAAAAGCGTATGAACAAAAATATTGTAATAATATAATTCATTATCATCTCAAATTTACAGTTGTCTTCCATTATTGTAACGTAGATAAATAATAATGATACCAGATATAGAGACCAAAAAAAAAAAAAAAAATCATTCTCTCTGAACAATAATAGCATCTTTCAATTTATAACTTTCTTTTCTTCAATACAGGCAATATAATATATAGGTCTTGATGAAATACACCCTACTCGATCCGAGTGGTTGGTGAAGCATAACATACACAGGATGTTGAAGAACATAGAGAGAGGCTCATGTATTTTTCAATAGGTGACCTAAATATGATATTTAGTTGGACACCAATCCTTTTTATCTACTAATATTTTTTATACTTTTTTTTTGTGCCTATCACTTTATGGGCCATTTCACTGTGTTCGTACTAAAATTTTCATTCATTATTCTATCAAATGAATTTTAAATTTAATTCTTTTTTTTTTATATATTTATTTATTTATTTTATCGATATTTACTACTTAATAAATTATTATTAAACTTTTAAAGTATATATTTTTTTATTTGTCTTTACACCTTCACGAAAATAGAAAAAAAAAAAAAATCATTTCAGCTTGCGCGGATAAATAGAAACTGATTGGCCAAATTGGGAGGCTGCGCATCTAGCAATCTGGCAAACTGCCAAGTCTGTATAAAAATGGAACCTGTTTTTCTCACCTTCCATTATTATTTCTGATTTTTCTTCATAATATGTTTTAATAAATTTGAATTTTATATTTGTTAATTTTAAAAGTGAAAATTTCAATACTTATCTGTTGCTGTTAAAAAAAGTAAGTATTCAGATCGTGGTCAATTTTCAAAATTGAATTTAAAAAAAAAAAACATTTTTTGCCGCTCCCCTCCCAAGTATACGAAAACAAGTTTTCTGTGAATGATGTTTTGTGTGTATGTGTCTGTGTGTGTTGGAACAAAATATATCAAAACGAAAATTCGTAGGAAGGTCAAAAGGTGATAAGGACTTTGTTTTAATGACTTTTTTTTTTTTAAGGTTGCTTGCCAAATACATAAACGTAAAAGGCGATCTATTTTATTTTAAAAATTATTCAGGAAACTTCAACGTAATGTTTCAGTTACACTCACACTAGTTGGTTGTATATATATCCTCACATATGAAGAAAAATAATCTAAGAAGAAAAAGCATAGCAACTATATGTATGCAATGCTTTGTGTGGATCATATACATTGAGGAGTTTGGCGAAAGGCTATTGGAATACATATCGTCACTCTCCAGCAGAAAATGGAAAATTCTGTTATCAAGATATTATTCTGTTATCAAGTATATAAGAGAGAAATGCATAAGGAAGAATATGTTAAAACCCTCCAGAAAGATGATTTGGTAACACCAACGGCAACTTTTATTGAAGAGGTGCAATACAATTGCACTCGACGTTTCGGCGAAACACTGGCCATTTTCACGAGCAGATAACATTTTGTAATTATACATAGTTTTATGCAAAAAAAAAAAAAATTAAAATTGTATAATTACATGGCATTATAATGAGACAAATATATGAAAAAAAAAAATATACGAACTTAACATTACAAACAAATAAACAAAAAATAGTTTAATGTAAAATATATTTTTAGATATCCAAAACACAGTTATATAAGATAAATCAACCTGTGAAAATACGACTGATTGCACCATTAAAACTTCTGTATTGAGACATATATCCCCACATATATACAGGGATAACCTCCCCACATATATACAACCAACAAGTGTGAGTGTAACAGAAACATTATTATTATTATTATTTGTCTGTGGGGAGGGACCAAACCCTACGCTATCCAAAGCCCCACTGGGCCCATACAGCTACCCCAAGAAAAACAACAACAAACCGGTTTTAGGATAAAAATACAGGCCTGGATCTAATCCATCTAAGATTCACCGCAGTCCGAATAAATCGGACCGTAACCTTAAGCGGAAATAGCCTAAGCTCTTCCACAGACATCCTATTCCGATCAAAGGTCCTGAACCTAATTTTCTCACAACCCAGGCAATCAGTCATAAGATGGATGGATGTTTCCTCTTCTGTCTCACAGACTCTAAAAAAATGGATCCGGCATGAGCCCCATTATGTAGAGGTGTCTCCTTAAACCACAATTTCCAGTAAGATATCTAACCAGATGGTTGAGAAAGTTCCGTGAAAAACACAGCAAAGTCTCACTAATGGACTTGTCCGGACCGCCGGTGAGCATTTTGGACTGCCGAAAATAGAAACATTATGTTGAAGTTAACTCTCTACACGACCTTGGTGAATTTGCTTTGACGATGGATGAAAATCCAAAAGCCGGTCAGGAATAATATAAAATCATGCATGCTACGGACAGATAAAATACCAGATGTTATCCAGCACTGCGTACGCATCCACATATTCAATTAGTCAGGAAAATTGCTTACTTTTTTTAAGTTCCTGGGTGAATAGCAATCTTAGAACTTTCTTCTAAAGTGCCACCTCAGAATATAATTACGATTCAACCCTATATATATATTAATTTCAGAATACCATATATTGCGGACAAAAATTGGTTAACCGAAAGTGCGCCTATGTAAGAAAATAGTCTTGTACGATTTTTCGGAGTTTTTTCGAAAACAATTTACTGTAAACTTCCATTGTTTACTGCACATAAACTATCAATTTCATTCCAGAAAAATATTATATTAAGGAGTTCTAGGAAATTTCTTAGAGTTTAAGTAAGGTTTGACGGAGGTGCTCTCTCTTGACCTAGAATATAACCATATTCGAGGGCTAAGAAAAACATTTACTCCACCAGATCTATATCTATATTAAGAATAACTATACGTTCAGTAATATTTCCAGGTTTGAATAAATTTGGTCAATTATAATTTGATTTGCTTTATATTATTATATTATTATACTTGCTTAATACTATATTATTTATTTAGAGTCTATAATTAGGAGCACAAAGATTCTATAAATTCATGGAACATCTGTTTAGTATTAATAATAATCACTTTTAATTTATTTAAGTACAAATAAATAGACATTTTATAATTAAGAAAAAATCTGGAGTAAAACACTCTCACACAATTTTACAAAATTACTCCAGTTTTCAAAATTGTAATTGACAAATTTTATAGTTAGTATCTAAATTTAATGAAATTCGTCGGAGTTTATCGAAAACTGAAAAAAAAAAACTGTTCAGTAAAAGCGCACTTCCGGTTTATTAATTTTCTTGAAAGTCGGAATTGTGGCAATCTATTTATTTCTAATTAATTTTGTTTGGATGATAGAATTGTATAATCAACTAGGATAGCACTTAAGAGAAATAAATAATTCCACCCCTCTCCCAAAAGCCCACTTAAATGACTTTACCAGGAAAAATGTATCAAATAAAAGTTGTAGCTGTTTGTATGTGTAGACAAAGAGTACACAGTACAAGTTTTAAGAGAATCTTTGGATCCATTTTCGAGAAAATACCACAAAACTGAAAAATACATTTCAGTAAAAATGCACTACCGGTCATCAGGTTTTTTTTTTCAAACTCGGAATTTCAAAAACCCATTTAATTCTAATTAATATAATTTAGATGACAGAATTGTATAATAAACTGAAATAGCACTTAAGAGGAAAACCTAACCCCACCTTTCCCCCAAAAATACACTTAAATGAAGTTTCCTAGAGAAATGTTTTAAATAAAAATTGTAGATCTTAAGAATAAGTGTGTAGTTTATATATCTGGTTTAAAGAAAAACATTGGAGCTATTTTTGAGAAAATTGAAAAAAAGTGAAAAAAAAAACAAATAGTAAGGTGGTACTTCCGGTTGAGGAATTTTGACAGATAACGTACTGTCGGATCCCCTGGTGATACGCAAACGGAAAATCAAGTTTGAACTTCCAGCCGATTTTTCGTTTTTGAGCTATGCTGTTCAAATACAAACATATTTACAAAACACACACACACACACACAGGCCATTTGTTAAAAACCACATTTTTTGACCCATGGGATCTGAAAACGAATATTTCCGGTGAAAACTCGAGATCGAAAATTTGACACGATTACAATACTTCCTCATACTAGGAATTAGAGAAAGTAAAAAGAATTGTGTCAAACTGTACAGCTAGGTGCCAACATTTCAGCCGTTTTGAATATCATGAAATAATATTCAAATTATTACCCACAGAAATGGCAATTTTTCTGAGTGCAGCTTAATATAATTTATATTTCAAATTAAAATAACTTCTTTCAGATTATTTGATTTTTTTATTTCGAACATTCTTTTTCTTATCTAGTCCCATCAAATTTTGTAAAAATTGTCTGCTTTGGAGAAGTTACTGTTAAACCTTGACCTTATGTTCTCTAACCTCCTGAAAGCAAGTATCCTTTATTTATATCTCTTACTCACATTTCTTCTTCTCCATTTTATAGCTTATTTATGCTTATTTATAACAACTTCATATTTATTTTTAGCACACGATAGCTCTAGCAGGAGTGAGACTACACTTAACCCCCAGTTGGGCCTTTGTATTCCTCTAATGCAAGAATAACTTGTTTTGATATTTTATTCAGTTTCTTCACTTTTTTTTCAAATAAACATTATTTATTTCGCAAGTGAGGAAAGAAATATTTTCCCCTTCTTGTTCAGACATTGCCCGCATGAATTCTAGCTGCGGGATCACTGAACGTTTATGGTGAAAATACTGTGGATCTCTTTAAATATTTTTTTTTTCTGATAACTCTCTTTAATTAGTTTAATTTAAAATAATAATTTTTTATTAACAACTTTCACATTTCGATTAGTGAACGATAATAAGGTTTCTATTACATTTTCCGCTAATATTCCTTTTTAAGTAACTGGAACAGGATATTGTAAGTGTTTGTCCCACTTTATTAACGTCAGAAAGAATTTAACTTCACAACATAAAATTTTGAACGTGAAACGCTTGAACTACTTTATTATAATTGATACAATTATAATTGGCCACTTTTTCGTTAAAACTTGAATATTTTTTTCAATTTAGTTGCCTTTGTAACGGGATTCGAATCATTATAGATTCACAGGATTCCAAGAACGTAGAAGCACTTAAATAAATCAAACTTAATTTCTTCCCACATAGGCCAAACTAGGAAGGGACAACTCGATTTATAAAGTGGGACTCTAGTACAGTTCAGGAGAGTTTACGACTAGTCAGCAGAAAAGAACGCACTAACTGCAAGAAATTTACAAGTATATAGAAGCTGGGTAGCGAGAGAACTATAAAGTGACAGACTGGCTGAGTGATGAGAAGGTATTATAAGGTTGTTGATTGGTTGTAAACTGTCCGAAAACTCTCCTGAATTGTACGGCAGTCACTCTATTTGCGAGGGTAATTCCTTAAGTAAGGAGACAAATCACTGTAACTCAAAAACGATTTATTTAATCAATACAAAACTTTGGCTACTTTTCAACATTGTCTCCAGCAACATTTATGTACTTGTCCCATCATTATTCTAATTGGTAAATGCCTCTGGCATAAAATTCTTTGTGTTGATCTCGAAGCCACTTTTGCACCTGAATTTTAACTTTTTCATTGGATTGAAAAGGTTTCCATCGTAGAGCCTCCTTAAGGAGTCCAAATAAATGGAAGTCCGATGGAGCGAGGTTGGGGCTTTAGTGGGGATGTGGAAGGATACCTAACTCCATTTTCTTTGTGGCATCCATAAGTTGTATTGGAACCCATCTCGCAAAAGTTTTCTTGTACTGCAACTTATTCTGAATAATGTTATGAACAGTTCCTACACTCACGTTCACTTCTTCAGCTAGTAATAAGTATCAGTTAAATAGTATTACGTCTCTGGTCCTTAATTAACGCGTTAAGGCGAGATTCGAAGGAGGGAGTTGCAACTTCAACAAGTCCTCTACTTCGTTGCTCGTCACAGACACTTAGACGGCCACTTTTAAGCTGTTCTACCCTTTTGTAAACGTTCGAACGGTTCAAACAATTATTTCCGTACACATTCAACATCGTTTCATACTTTCACTATTTTTGATACCCTCTGCAACTAAAAATCTATCACTGAGCGTTGTTCTTCTGAGGTGCAATGCTCGAGCGGACTCGCCATTGTTAACTGAAAACATTTGAGGTTATGCTTACCAAATACCCTCGAAATGCTGATGAGAAACTAAGTACAAGGATGCCAACTTGACACACTGAAACTATTCTATTGATTAAACAAACCGATTCTGAGTTAGAGCGATTTGTCTCATGATCCTCGTATATAAATCGGACTGTCGCTTCTTAGTCTGTCCTAGGTGGGGAGTAACTAAATTTGATTCATTTAATGTACTACTCCCCTTTTCGGAACCTATGAATCTATAAATGATTCGGATCCCATTTTACACCTTCAACTTGTGGTGTTGCCTTCATATAGTGTGTTACTTAATTCTCTTCAATAGCAGCTAGTTATTTTATATGTGATTAAATTGTACTCCAGAAGATAGGCTCCATCAAACTCGAATGACATCTGCAATCTAGAATCCATATCCAACCAAAGCCCCCGAAATAAATTTGATTAGTAAAATTAATTCAAATAAATCTTAGAAAATTTAGTAACGCGTGAAGTCTGATTAGTAAGCAAACCAAATTTAACCACTAGAAAAATCAGAATTTCTACCTACCTAAAACAGCCATGTTATGTCAAATTCTTCCTTGATGCTAATATATATTGATCGACATTTCGGCGTGAAAAGTTTTACTTTGTTTTCATTTCTGTTCATTTCATAGTTTTATAAAATGTAGATTCGACCCTCTTGTAGTAGATATTACATATACATAGCTTGCTTAGGATAATCAGTTCAAATGCAGTTCAAAGTTTCTTCGTTCTACAAAAATAATTAATAGTGGTTTACGATGTTAAATGTCTTTCCGAAATAAATTCTCACAACAAAAATAATATCGTAATTCTTAACAATTATAAATTGATTGAGACAATAAAAGTGTTACAGAGAATTAGTTACAAAAAAAAAAACAAAGCTGCTGTTATTTTAACGAAGAATATTATAAAGTTTTATTTTTATTTTATTTTTCAGGTTGATGTAATTCAACTACTGAAAAAAAAAAGAAGAAAAAAGATTAAAAAAAAATGTGAAACAGATCTGAACCCTTCACTTTTAGCCACATCCATCTGAAAGCACCACCCCTTAATCTGTATTAAACGTACACTGCTCCTGAAACTGTCACTGGTTCCTCCCCCTGCTGTCTAGGAGAATAAAAAGAAAGAAAAAAAAAGTAGGAATAGAGGAATGGAAGACAGAGAGAAAGATAGAAAGGTACTTTCATCTCCTCCGCCTCCACTCGCTAAAAGAAGAGTATTTCCCTCATCAGTCACTTTTTACTGGAAATCCTCTTCAGTCGCTCCGCCACAGTTCCCGCCAGCTACAAACCCATACCCAATATCCCCCCTATTCTCCACTCCTACATCACAATCCAAAAGAAGCGAAGAGACCCTCTTTTGGATGGAAAGCCTAGTTAGAAGGTTGATGTGAAGGGTATGTCACAAAGAGAGAGCGAATAACTGAGTGAGTAAGAATGGATGAAGAGAAGTGCTTTACGGTTTACTTGGAAAGGGTTTGTGACGTATATACTGGTTACAGTGACAAAGTGAGAGGGGCCGGGGGACTAGTGAATTTAAAAGTAATTTTACTTGATTACTTGTCCTTGTTAAAGTTATGAGAATTCTTTTTTATCGATAGCATTATGGAAAGAGAATCAATTGTTAGCCAAGGATAAAGTTATAGTGCCAATCTTCTTGTATATTATTGTGACAACTGAATAGAAAGTTGAAGTCACCGTTTTCCAATTTCTTCTGATACTAATTGTTCATTATAATGTAGAATAAAAGAAATAAATGTCAAAAAGAACAGACAACTTTTAAAAAATTAATTCCATTGTTCTAGTTTTAAAAATAGACGTTTCATTATAGAAATTTTACTTTCTCTTACTACCGTAAGAGACAGTATTGCGATCCTGACCAATTTTATGAAATGTGTCTTTGCTAAATTATTTTTACTTTCTCTTACTCTTAGTAAGAGGAAGTATTGTAATCGTGCCAAATTTTTGATATAGATTTTCGCAGGAAATATCTATTTTTTGAGGTTCCCGAGTCCAAAGAAGTGGTTTTTAGTGTGGTCTGTGTGTGTGTGTGCTTGTGTATATAGGTGAAGAGCATAGCTCAAAAACAAAAAAATCGTAGAAAATTCAAATTTGATATTCCGTTTAGGTGTCATTTTGGGATCCGACAGTAGGTCACTGTCAAAATTCCTCAACCACAGGTATCACTTTACTCAACGGTTTTTTCATTTTCTTACGATTTCCTCTAAAACGGATTTTTCTCTGACGATTTTCTACAAACGTGGTGTATCAACTACACATGCAAAGATCTACAACTTTTAATCAATACATTTCTCCGGGAAAATTCGTTTAAGGGGTCTATTGGGGAGTGGGGTTAGATTTTCCTCTAAAGTGCAATTTCAGTTTACTAGACAAATTCTATCATCTAAATAAAATTCGTCATCACCAATCACCTAAATAAAATTAATTAGAATTAAATGTGTTGTTGAAATTCCGTGTTTGAAAAAATCGGATGACTGAAAGTGCTTTTTTACTGAAATTAATTTTCAGTTTTCTGGTATTTTCAATGAAAACGGTTTAAACGATTTTCATTAAACTAGTAATGTGAAATACAAATATATAAAGAGCTACAATTATTATTTGAAACATTTCTCCTGGTAATCTCATTTAAGAGTGCTTTTTTGCAACATATCTGCAAACTCCTTTTCGCGGACACAGCAGAGCCTTGGGAATCCACTTGTTGGTCACTTATCAGATTTTCCCTATAAAATCGTTAACTATGTTCTTAACTAGATTTGCGGTGTCACAGGTCCCCAGATGCAGCTGGTTCGACGTATATTTGCGAGACGATAAAAAAACAACAAATAATACAGCTTTATTCTTTTCCGCGGAACCCTAGCGCTAGATAATTTACGAGCCCTTGTAAAAAGTGCCTCAATCTCAGAATCGAAATTGGAGCTCTACTTCCCAAAACCAGTTTACGCACAAACACTAGCTGGAATATTGCAATAGCCTGCCCAGGTGTGGTGGATTGATAAATCTGCTGAGCTATCAGTATATTAAATTAACTAAATTAAATTATGGCGCCTTAATTGAGGAAAAATGTGAGAAATTAAGTAGACTGTGCTATTTGATGAGAAGACTGACTGACGTACTGACCATTGAAGGACTGAATACGGCCTACTATGCGCTGTTCCATTCAGTCGTGACTTATGGCATATTGTTGTGGAAGAGCGCGCCACTAGCGTTGAATGTGCTTAATTAGCACAAGAAGGTAGATAGAATAATATACAAGGTTAGAAAAGATCCAAGTTATCGCGAACTATTTCCGCAATTAGGCTTTCTTACACTACCCTACTGCTATATCCTTAAATGTTCCATATTTGCACTAGAACATCCAAATAAGTTCACGCGTAGAGGAGGTACTGCATAACATTACGACAAGTCAAAACAACTTATTGGAGGTGCGTTCACATCGGACTTCAAAAGTCGGAAAAAGTCCACTATATATAGCCGCTAAAACATATAACTGTTTGCCTGAATCTTTGCTTCAGGTGAGCCTATCAAAAAATAAATTTACAAAGGAACTTAAAAAATATTTACTAAATAAAAATTATTACTTCATAAACGAGTACTTCTGTAAATGATTGAAACTTTTCTTCTTTTTTTTACACTATTCTGTACCTTTGGTGCTGTACGAATAAAGTATCTATCTATCTATAAATTTCCAACCACTAATTAGCTGTTTTATCTCATTAAATGAGACTTGTTACAAAGTGTACACAAGTAAGTATAAAAGTCAATGAAAGGAAACTGTCAATTATTTTTCGTTTTTTGAGATACATACTTTGTTCTCGCACACCTCACCATGCGCTAAACTTTTGTTCCCCTTAGTTGCCCTCAAAATATATTTCCGGTAAAAGAAATTATTATTGAAAATTTGATGCCATTGCAATACTTCCTATTACAGTATTAATTAAAAGTAATTAATATTAAGTAATTTCCATTGAAGTCTATATATTAATAATATTTTAGAGGTTATAATAATATTGTAAACCTGCGATATATTAATAATAATACTGGTATTGTTAAATGTAACAATGGTTGTGTGGTTATTGATGTGAAATATAACAATAGCGTCAGTTAATATAGTGTTTTAGAAAATCTAGAGTTTATAGGCAAATAATATTATAAAGTTTAGAACAATAAGGTTTATTATAACAATACATGTACGTGGTCATAACCATACAGTTTATTACTTTATTAATAGGTATAATATATTACTTTCTCTTACCCCTAGAAAGAGGAAGTATTGTAATCGTGTCAAATTTTCGATATCGAGTTTTCATCGGTAAGTCCAAAAAAAGTAAAACAAAAAATCGTAGAAAGTTCAAACATGATATTCCCTTTAGGTATCACCATGGAATTTGACAGTACGTTATCTGTCAGAATTCCACAACCGGAAGTACCACTTTACTAGTTGGTTTTTTTTACTTTTTTGCAATTTTCTCCAAAAATGGCTGCAAAGATTTTCTCCAAACTTGATACATCAACTACACATACAAAAAGCTACAACTTTTATTTGAAACACGTCTCTGGGAAAATTCATTTAAGGGCACTTTTTGGGGGAGGTGTCGGGTTAGGTTTTCATCTAAAGTTCTATTTCAGTTTATTGGAAAATTCGCTCATCTAAATAATGTTAATTATAATTAAATATATAGCTGAAATTCCGAGTTTGAAATAAATCGCATAACCGAAAGTGCGTTTACTTTACCACTTTACTAAATGTTTTTTTTTTCACTTTTTCGCGATTTCCTCAAAAATGGCTCCGATGATTTTTCTTGAAACTTTTTATATAAACTACGCATACAAAGATATACAACTTTTACAGAAAACATTTCTCTGGGAACATTCATTTAAGGGCACTTTTTTAGGGAAGGGTTGGGGTTATGTTTTTCTTTAAAATGCTATCATAGTTGATTATACAAACAAAATTAATTAGAAATAAATAGATGGCCAAAGTTCCAAGATTCAAGAAAATTAGTAAACCAGAAGTGCGCTTTTACTGAACAGTTTTTTTCAGTTTTCGACTAATTTCAATAATGTTTCATTACATTTGTCAATTATAATTTTGAGAACTGGAGTAAGAGAAAGTTGTGTGAGTGTTTCACACCAGATTTTTTTTCGTTTTGTTTTTTAGTAGGAATAATATATTTACATTAATATAAAAATCGTTGGTAATTGTTATTGCAGATATTAATTGTAGAGAGTTTTCTAGTTTATAAAATTATATTTGATTTTATTTTGCCAAAATAAACCCTAAAAACACAACAACCAATTTACTTCCAATTTGATAAAATTGATAAATAACTCGACAATTATACTTAATCTTGCTTTATAATAAAACCGATCATATTAAAATGTTTATGTAAATAAAAGTAACATATAATCGAAACTTCCATTCTATACAATATTTATATTTTCATATGTAATGTATATTATTATATTATAATCGTTTTTTGTTTTTTTTTTGTATCGTCTTTTGATGCATTATTATTATAATGGCTTATTAGCCGTAGCAAGAAGAGTGGTAGTGCTATGGTTAAAAATTAGGTTTCATAACCACTCACACGACTTTACTTTTAATACAATTCTCATAATTGTCAAACTTTAGATATTAAGTTTTCAATAGAAATATATGTTTTTGTTAGTAGGGATGTTGGCAGAACTGACGCAGATTTTGAAAGTAAAACAGCAGACAAATATAGTTGCTATAAGACTTGTAATTTAATGTAATCCAAAACAAGATACATATGAGAAAATAATTAATAGTTGGATGTAAATATATAAAAACACGAATGTATTGTATACACGAACGGACCGACAGAATTCTTTACACAAACACAACCGGTAACAGACTGTGTTGAGAAATATATACGCGAGGTAAGGATACTACTATTTTGAATACACAGAGTCCGGATATAGCGCACCAATATAAAGAAACAAAATTTGGTGTGAAACAACTCACACAACTTTCTCTTATTCCAGTTTTCAAAATTGAAATTGACAAATTTTATAGTTAGTGTAACAAATTTAATGAAATTCGTTGAAAACTGAAAAATCTGTTCATTAAAAGCACATTTCCGGTTTACTAATTTTCCTCAAACTCGGCATTTTTTGCCATCTATTTATATTTCTAATTAATTTTGTTTGGATGATAGAATTCTATAATCAACTATGATAGCACTTTAGAGAAAAACATAACCCTCCCCCTCCCCTAAAGTGCCCTTAAATGAATTTTCCCAGAGAAATGTTTTAAATAAAAATTGTAGATCATTGTATGTGTGGTTTATATACGAAATTTCAAGAAAATCGTTGGAGCCAATTTTGAGAAAATCGCGAAAAAGTGAAAAAAAAATCATTTGCCTACGTGGTAAAGTAAACGCACTTTCGGTCATCAGATTGTTGACAAACTCGGAATTTCAACAACATATTTAATTCTAATTAACATTATTTAGATGACAGAATTGACTAATAAACTGAAATACTACTTTAGTGGAAGCCGTAATCCCACCCGTCCCCCCAAAAGTATCCTTAAATGAATTTTTCCTGTTGTAATTTTTCAAATAAAAGTTGTAACACTTTGTATGTTTAGTTGATGTATCAAGTTTCAAGAAAATCGTTGAAGCATTTTTGAGAAAATCGCAAAAATGTATTAGCAAAGTGGTACTTCCGGTTGAGGAATTTTGACAGTTAACGTACTGTCAGATCCCATGGTGATACGTAAACGGAATATCAAGTTTGAACTTTCTACGGTTTTTTGTTTTTGATCTAGGGTAAAACTACTTTTTTGGACTCGGGTACGTCAAAACGGATATTTCCGATGAAAACTCGATATTGAAAACTTGACACGATTACAATACTTCCTCCTATTTAGAAGTAAGAAAAAGTAACAAGGTGGGTGGGTAAGGGAATTTCCGGAAAAGCATGGTGTGGATAAGGAAATTTCCGGTTTAGAATTCCCGCTCAACAGTCTTGAAGTTCACTGAATACGAAAACAAGTCTTTAGCAATTTATCTAATATGTGTGTGTGTTTTTTTGCGTGCGTTGTGAACATAATATCTCATTAAAAAACAAAAAAATGTACTAACCTCATACTTTGATATTCCGTTTAGATATCCACCGCATGTGACACGAAGGTTTTTCTAAATTCCATTAACCGGAAGTGAAGCTTTAAAAAAATTGACTTTTTATGCATTTTTTTACATTTTCTGTAAACCTTCGTGTTATTCAAACATAAAAACATAGAAAATATAAATAATTAATATTGAAATAAATAAATTATTTTCAATGCTTTTTATTTATTTATATTTATATATATTATTTTATATATTTTTTTATGTCTATATATATAGAAATGAATGTCCGTTGTACGTAATGGCAAATCTCGAGAAATAATGACTCAAATGTTGTTAAATTTATATATGATGTTGAGGCTGAGGTATAGATTGTTTTTAGTACGCAAAATTTTCGATAGGTAGCGCTTTTCAAAATATACGAAAAATCGGGTATTTCGCATATATTTGGAATACTGTTCGTATGTATATAGTTTTTATTGACATTTCGTTTCTAATAATCATGCACATCTATTATATGATTAGATATGGTAGATGATATGCATGCACATCTACCAAATGATACTTCAGCAGCGCGTTTCGCTCAACAGCTATTAGATGATGGTGAGGGAAAAATACCAATCGATGAAACCACAAAATGTATTACATTGCCAAACAATTTCTACAATTCGATTGACACTAAAGAGAATTTGATTCAGAATATTTTTCCATTTATGAACAAAATTACAGAAATCGCCAATGGTTAGGAGAACGTACAATATTGTGGCTGCCAAAAATGTTGACATAAGTGACATCAATATAAAAATTTCAAAATAGAATGCCTGGCGAAACATTTGAATTCAAATCAATAGATACTGTTATGAATCAGGATGAATCAGTTAATTATCCCATTGTATTTTTAAACTCGCTTGATTTGCCAGGTTTGCCACCTCACATTCTGCATTTTTGAAAGTTGGTGCTCCTATTATCCTTCTGCGAAACATCGACTCACTACGTCTCTGCATTGCAACTAGACTTGCCGTGAAAAAAATAATGAATAATGTTTTAGAAGCAACCATTTAACATCTTTTGAGTTTAAACGATTGCAATTTCCGGTAAGTCTTGCTTTTGCCGTGATCATCAACAAAGCACAAGGCCAATTGAAATGGTTCATTGATATGATTATCAATTTTCCCGCATTGTATGTATATGCCCCAGAAGGCAGAACAAAAAATACTGGCTATCAAAAAGCATTGCAATAAGAAAAGTAATTTTTTCATTCGAAAAGCATTACAATCAAAATATTATTTTTAACAAAACATATGCATTTTTTCTGTAAATTGTATTTCATTAAAAGTTTTATTAAAAAAAAAATGTTTTTCAATTCACTCTATTTTTCATTTCAATAAATATTTTCTAACAAAATAAATGAACGTTTTCTCTTTCAAATTTATATTAGGGGCCAGCAAAGCGGACCGGGTACACTAGTTATATTATATATTTGTATATTTTTTATATATTTATATATTATTTTATATATTTTATTTTTTTTATATTATATTTTTAATTTTTTTTTTTTAATTTAACGCGCGTCAACATCTATGGTCATTAGCGCCCGGAGCTTTCTCAGTGCACTGCCAGCCTCCGGACAGTGTTCTTTCGTTACAGACAACACTGTCCATCACCGAACAATGAGCTGTAAAGGCTCCTAGGAAGATAAAATCTAAGTGTAGCACTGGATTTTTATTTTAATTTTAAAAAGTTGTGTTATTATTATTTTGTTTGTAAAATTGATTGTATTTTCATAAGAAAAACTCATTCTTAAAATATTTATAGTTCATTCGAAATATTTATAATTTTTTGAAAAATGAAAACGACATTTTTGTCAAAGATTTTTGAATCCTACACAAATAGGCCGATGTTTGAGTGACAAATTTAGTTTTAGGTAACGACTGAGAATGTAGATAATGGAAAATTATCTTGGATGTCATATTGAATTTAGAAGTAATTTATTTTTTAATTATGGTGTTGCTTTTTTTTTTGGATAACCATTGTTACAGAAATTATGGGTGGTTGGTTTTCTATTTTTGTTCTCATAATTCTGTTTATTAGCAACTTTGCTTAAAAATTAAATTTCTGAAACAGTAATTGTTAACCCATTAAAATCTTATTCTAAACTCATTAACATCCAATACAAGATGGTAAAATGAAACTATTGTAATATTGTAAATTTACACTGGCAAAGAAACTGTACAAGAGTTTCCTTCCTTCAGTAAACATTACAACATGCTATCCCTGTTGTCTCCCCTAAGAAGTTCTTTCTAATATTTACATTCCCCTTTTTTTCATGTTGTTTGTGCGGGCGCGATAACCCCCCTCTCGGAACTGCTATCCAATCATGGGGGAAGCCTTTTCCACTTTCCCATCATCCTGCTGTTACCCTCATGCCTAGCACAAATATCGAACCAAACCAGGATTACCTCTGGGATATAACACTAGTATTTGGAACCAGGCGCACATTGCACCGTTTCCTTAACCAGAAAAAAAATATACAAGGTCATGCAGCAACCACCTTATACACGACACCTAAGGCTATCCAGTATTATAGTGCATGCTGTATTCTCATTTTATTACTGGATTTCAACAGAACTTCACCTATCCAGGGAGTTTTCGGTTGGAAAGAGAAAGAGAATAAGTGTGGGGAGATTGCGTGCCAGGGAATATAAGAGATGAAGAAGACTTAGGGAAAATGTAACTGATACGATAGGAGGTAGATTTTGGCTTATACCTTATATACACATTGGGTTGAGTGTAAGTTTGGTGTAGTCGAAAGATTGAAGTATATATATATATATATATATATATATATATATATATATGTGTGTTTGTTATGAGGAGGTTGTGTTGGCTAAGGGGGGAAGGTTCCAGTTGAGGGGAATTGGAAAAACCCTTCCACCTTCGGAATTGGATTAGAGGATAAAGCAGTGAGACTTTGTAAACATCGTAACCAGGCTGATGTTCATTACTTACCTAAATAAAAAAATTTATCCTAACTACTTTTCGTAAAAAATTGTCCAGTTTACCTAGACAGAACTGAAAAAAAAAAAAAAAATCTGGTGTGAAACACTCACACAACTTCTCTTACTCCGTTCTCAAAATTATAATTGACAAATTGTTATAGTTTGTGTACCAAATATAACGAAATTCGTTGAAAACTGAAAAACTGAAAAAACTGTTCAGTAAAAGCGCACTTCCGGTTTACTAATTTTCTTAAAACTTGGAATTTTGGCCATCTATTTATTTCTAATTAATTTTGTTTGGATGATAGAATTGTATAATCAGCTATGATACCACTTTAGAGGAAGCTGTAACCACACCCCTCCCCTAAAAGTGCCCTTAAATGAATTTTTCCAGAGAAATGTCTTAGATAAAAGATGTAGATGTTTGCATTTCTATTTTGTATATGAAGTTTCAAGAAAATCGTTAGAGCCATTTTTGAAAAAATCGCGAAAATCTGAAAAAAAAATTTAGTAAAGTGTTAAAGCAAACGCACTTCCAGTTATCCGATTTTTTCAAACTCGCTATTTCAACAACGTATTTAATTGTAATTAACATTATTTAGATGACAGAATTGTCTAATAAACTGAAATAGCAGTTAAGATGAAAACCTAACCCCACCCGTCACCCTGAAGTGCCCTTAAATGAATTTTTCCAGAGAAATGTTTCAAATAAAAGTTGTAGCTCTTTGTATGTGTAGTGGATATAACAATGTTAAAGAAAATCGACCGAGCCTTTTTTGAGAAAATCGCAAAAACGTAAAAAAAAAAACTTGTAAAGTGGTACTTCCGGTTGAGAATATTGATAGATAACACACCGTCAGATCCCATTGTGATACCTAAACGTAATATCAAGTTTCAACTTTCTACGGTTTTACATTTTTGAGCTATGCTGTTCACATACACACAGACCATTTGCTAAAAACCACTTTTTTTGGACTTAGGAAACCTCAAAACGGATATTTCCGGTGAAAACTCGATATCGAAAATTTGACACGATTACAATACTTATTCTTACTAGGAGTAAGAGAAAGTAATAAATATATTATTTTTGTAATTACACTATATTAATAAGATTATTGAATACAGTAAAGTTGATGTCAATTCTCTCTCTCTATACGAACTAGATTTACGTTACTCTGTCAAGGTTGGGATTCCAAAACCGGACGGGAACTATAAAAATAAGCATGCTACAACGGAAAAAAGCCTAGATATTAAATAAGATTATTTTATTTTGATTATTTATGTAATTCATTAAATTTCAAAATCAACCAAAAATTGAACAAACATACGTGTAATGAGAGGCAGCAAAACCAAATTCACTGCAACTGAGATCCATTCTAGATGGCTTTCTTGCGTGCTGTGGCTTTTTCACACATAAGTTTTAATATTTTTGTTTGTGTTAGTGTATGTCTTCCTTTTTCAAAAATCTGGTGTTTAACATTCGAATGTCTTTCACTTACTTACTGCTATTATTACTAAGTTAAGTAATGCCTATTTTTTCAGGCAGGCTAAACATCCGACGACCAAAGTAGGTGTTATTAATCGGAGTCAAACACTAAAACTTTACTATTAACTTTTTTTAAACTAACATAAATTTAGTTGTAAAGACATAACATAACATAAATTTAAGAAACTAACATAAATAACATAACATAATAAGCTGCACTCGCAGTTATGTCCGCGTTCATATAACCACTGCACCAATTAAATTAAATTAATTAAAGTAAGTTAAAGAAAAAGAGTAAGTGAACAGGGAAGGTATTAAAGCTTAGTGGTAGCGTGCTGGACTCCTATGCGAAGGTCCCGGTTTCGAGTTCAGTGCTACCTCTTAGATTTTTTTCTAAATAAATAATAGTTATATCCAGTCGACGAATTGATACCAATACCTTTTCTGTCTACTTCCTTCTAATGTCTAAAACGGAAAATTAGTTTTGAACATGCTGAAACCAGAGCTGTGCATTTTTATTTAAATATTAAATGCAGTATTTAGAAATACATAAACATTATATAAGTGTCGGAATTGTAGATATAATTTAGTCAGGATGGTAATAGATGATTTGATTAAATTAAAAGTATATGATATATAAAAGACAGAAAACATTAATATTATAGAATTATTAAGATTATGTATGTACGTAAAGTCTTCCCACGTTGTACTACTGGCTAGTGCACTTGCCTTTCGTACGAGAATTCAGGGTGAGATTCCCGTGAGGGCAAAGTCGGTGTTGACTCAGCATCGTGAGAAAAAAATGGGAAGCTACAGTTAGTAGCGCCCTAGGTAGCGAAGGTCAGAACTAAGTGGCGAGGAAACTGCGGCGTGCTTACCACACGTGCCCCAATATATGCCGTCGGGAAAGCCTATCCTTTCTGGATTGTTGCGCCACAGGTATGTGCGGTACAAGTAATATAATGAATATTAAAAAATATTTTTGATAAATAAATAGTTTACTGTTGGTTCTGTGTTTTGCTAAGGTATTTCTAAGAGTAGCGGTAGGATTTATATTTCCTACATAAGTATTTAGAAATATAAATACTTTTATTTAAAATATAATTATTTATTTAACCATTTATATAAATATAAATGGATAAATTTGTATTCATATTTAAATGCAGATTTTAAATCAACCCTTCGCCACAGGACATATTCCTAAGTCTATGAAATTAAAAGAAAGAAATTGATTGTACGATTTATGCAGGGAAAGACTAGTTAAATTACATGAATTACACCATTAAATGAAAATATTAAGTTTGATTTTGTAAGATTTTCAACTTATTAATTTCTCTTATTTGCTGGGCATATAACGTATTGCGATCACTTTAGTTTGCTGGATCAGTTTGGCATGAGAAACATCTGTTTTGAGGTCCGCTGAATTTGTCTCTACCCAATTCCCCAAAAAATTCTCTACCCAAACCCCCTCATATCAACCTAGCCCTATACGCTGATGACGTTGCTTTGTATACATCATCATGGAGAATTGATGCTACATCTGCAATAGACAAACTGACAAAATACTGTACTAAATGGAAAATGAAAATAAATCACGACAAAACAAACGCCATACTGTTTACTAAACGTAGATCAATAATCAACAGACAAATTAAATGCAACACTACTTTGATCCGTTGGATTAACAACGTCAAGTACCTCGGAATAACTCTGGACAACAAATTGAACTTCACGACCCACCTACAAGACAAAGTAAATTCTGGAAAAATGACTGTAAGACTATTCTTCCCGTTAGTGTCACGCGACTCACAAATGACCACACAAAACAAACTCCTACTCTACAAAGTAGTGATCAGACCGTTGTTACTTTACGCTTCCTCCACCTAGAGCCTGACTAGTAACAGTAACATCAAAAAACTTCAGATGACCCAGAACAAATTCCTAAGACTTGGACTGACTCACCACGACTCACCAAAATCGATCTACTTCATGTAACCCCAGTTTATTCCTTCATCCAAAATCGTCTCCTGAAACTCCTCTACACTCTAGACTGTCAACGTAATCCACTATGCCGCGAAATAGCCTCCTACGATCCCTCCATACATTACAGACATAAAAGACTGAAACACATCCTCTCGTAATATTTTTTCCTAAAGCTGCAAGTTATTCCCCTTTCTTCCTGCATATTGTACCTCGCCTTATCCCAGAAATCACTTTACAAACAATTTAAGAAGGTTATAATGTTAATATTTCTTGAAACTTCTATTTATTATTATTGTACATATTTGTAAGTTTGTAATAAAGCTATAATCTATCTATAGGAACATATTACTACTCTTTCTAAAATACAATAAGAAAGTTCCAACAATATTCCTTGTCCGAAATATTGTTAGAATATCAATATTTCTCAGTAAAGCCGTCGACCAGAAAAATCAGCTGTGCATGACTTTGGTGTGAAACAATCACATGACTTTCTCTTACTAAAGTTAATAATTGAAATTTCACTCAAGATATCTTAAATTACCCAACGTATCCATAATTTTAGTCATTGAAATAATTATATTGAAGTCCAGAAGACATCGCCAATAACACTGAACAAACCCAAATAATACTTGAACGTTATAAATTTCTCAGAACCTCTAAAAGTCAATATTTTCGTAAAAAGTTTATAAATGGTGGTTAAATGACTGACTGTGTCCTGTGCAATTAATAATTATTTAAGTTTCAATAAAACTGTCGTGGCCTGTATTCAAGAAAATTTCAAAAAAACTTCAAAATCTATTCTGTAAAGTTTAACCAATTAACGGTTTTAACCAATTTCCTTCAAATTTGGAATAAAAGCAATGTTACATTATCATTATTAACATAGCTTAACCATACATTGTACTGAAGTGGTACTTTAGAGGAATATTTTAAATTCCAGGAACACCCTTTCCCCAAACAAACAAATGTTATATTTATTTAAAATGGGTATTTAAATACATAATACTTCAAATAGATTAGTGTATTTAAATTGAAGTACTTAAACCCAATTATTTAAATACATTAATGTAAATTTAAGTATTTATTTGGAAATTTAAATAAATATCATAATTAAGTCATTTTCCCATCTCTGGCTGAAACATCGAACCATAATGACCAATCGGTATAAATATTATTTTCCATTCAAGAGGATTTTGAAATATTTCGTGTGAAAAATTTAATTTTAAAAACTTGACATGTTGTAATGCAATAAAAGAAAATTAAAGAAATATATAAAAAGGGAAGGGAATAGCTAAGTGGTTAGCGTACTGGACTTCCACGCGGAATACCTGGGTTCGAATCCAGCTGTGCTATCCTTAGATTTTTTCTTCCTAGGAGCCTCTACAGTTCACTGTCCGGTGATGGATACTGTTGTCTGCAACGAGAGAACTGTCTGGAGCCGGCAGTGCACTGAGAAGGCTCCACCCGCCAATGACCACAGATGTTGACGCGCCATAAATTAAAAAAAAATAAATAAATAAATAAAAAAGAAATTTGACATGGTTGACACAATTTTAATAAATGTCTTATAAGTCTATTTCGGTGGAAATTGACGGATAATAGTTTTTCATTGTTTTGTTTGTTTTTGTTTTTTAATTTAATTCAACATTTATGGCCATTAGCGCCCGGAGCCTTCTCAGTGCACTGCCGGCCTCCGGACCGGACAGTGTTCTCTCGCTACAGACAACACTGACCATCACCGAACAGTGAGCTGTAGAGTCTCCTAGGAAGAAAAAATCTAAGGGTAGCATTGGACTCGAACCCGGGACCTCCGCGAGGGAGTCCAACACCCTAATCACTTAGCTAATCCCTCCCCTAGTTTTTCATTTTATTTTAGTTTTCCCAAGAGACAGTTTGGGACGTTTGTAAAGTAGACAAAATATTAAGCTGTTTCAGTATTTTAATAATACCTATGTATTTATCTTAAAAGGATGTTTATCGATTTATATAATAATATGATTCGAGGGGATTTCTACTTAAATGGATGGGTTGTATTGTTTTACCATGGAAGATTACCAATTTAAGACGAATAGTTTGAAATAAATAATATAAACACTCGCTTTAGCCTGGAGAATTATTTTATTCAACTGAATGAATATGAATAAAATATTTGAATTTGTTTTGATACTAAGAATTGGGACCTATTATCCTGAAATCCCACAAAGAATTCAGGTGACAACAAAAAAAGTTCTATATATAACAATCAGAGGAGTTTGGACCACTATTTTGCTTCAGTTTTTTTCTGCGTGTGTGTTTTTTTCCTGGATGTTGTTTTCTTAAAACAAAGGAGAATGTTATTGAGAGGCGGCAGAAAGTCTGGTGGGGCGGCGTCCATACTCACCAGAGGCGGGAGTTCCGTGCCACCCCTGGCGTCTCCTTTCTGCCTTTCTCCACCCTGAAGGCGGGACCTATGCCCCACTTAGATTCTATTATTCAACTGAAGTCATTGTATATACTTTTTATTTAAATAAAAAATAATAAAAATGAAAAATAAAAAAGTTACAGCTACCTTGCAGATAGTATAGTTAGTTTGCTGGAAACTATCACCTATTTTTGTATGATAATATACTGTTTAGATCTTATTTGCAAATGAAGTTTTTTGATATTTTATGCAAACATTGGATTTAACCTCATTTGAAAATTTGCTAAATTACTCACTCGCTTTGTCATCTTTAATTCTAAATAGTGTTTACTTGGCTTTCATTTTTTTTTTTTTTATTATTGTTTAAGAGCTTGCTAAAACACTATCATTTCCCTAATTTTACATAACCAGTCAAGACTTTCAAGTATCGTATATAGCGCAGATATTCCCAATAATCCAGAAACAACTCTGTACTCTTTTGCAGATGATACAGCATTCCGTTCATACAGATCGCGTCATAACTACATAACATTAGGGTCTTCGGGTGGGGCAGGCCTAAAGTCAAGATTAAGGCCAGCCTAGTGAAGTACGCCACAGTCTTTCAAGCTTAAGTGGTGGCGCTACAGCTCTGCGCTAAGGAGATTATAAGGCAAGGTTTACAGGGTAGGAGAGTGGCCATATAATCCGGCAGTCAGGTACTTTCTTCACACCAAATAATCTCAAGACTGGTGTGGATGGCCAAACTGCCTTAACCGAGGTAGGTGCTCGGAATAAGCTGACAATCGCCTGGGTGCCGGGACATGCGGGGTTCCTGGGCAATGAGAGGGCGGATGCCTTGGCGAGGGAGGGTTCAAAGGATACCTTTATAGGCCCCGAACCCTTCTGCGGGTTGTCAAGGAGCCTAATTCAAACTTCTATCAAGGGTTGGATACAAGTACAGCGTCTGCATTGGTGGGAGAGAACCCCAAGATAGAGGCAGGCAGAACTCTTTATTAAGAGAGATTTGCCTAAATTTACTAGGGATCTACTGAGTCATAGCCGAAGGGATATAAGGCTAATGTGTGTGTACTAACAGGGCATTGTAGGCTCACTAGGCTCATGCATCACTTGTTACTTGCGGATACGCGTTATGCCGATTCTGCAAGACTGTATCGGCATAACGCGTTATCGGGGCTTATACATCCTTTGGAGTATGCCGGCCTGGCGAGGACAAGGTTTCTTCAACTGGGGTCAAGCAATCCCGAAGCCATAGCTTCATGACGGAGCCGCTCTCAGCTTTCCTACACCTGGTTAAGAGGGCGAAGCTACGGAATGTGCTATAATTTTAGGAGTTCTACAATAGACCTCTTATTGTAGGTCGCAGTGGAATGAGGGTCGCCCTTCCCGTTCGAATGTAATCTAATCTAGTGACTTCGGGTTGACATCACAATGGTTTGGTTAAAAAAGAAGTGATTTTGTTGATGGTATGACTTCTAGACTAAGACAGGAATCCTAGTGTTTCGTGTGAAATAGTAGGACGTGAGTTCCAACTTTCCTTTCCTTCTTCCAGATGAATAGTTGTGAATAATGGGCGGGGCTTAAGTTACCCCTCCCGCTTATCTATGATTGGCTGAAGAATGATGAGTTCTAAGTCTCTTTACTGACTGCTATTATACCTTAATAAAGCCATATTTTATTCCAGGAATCTGTTATTTTCTCTTTCTCTTTGATGGAATACCCCTTATTCTGTACAATCTCTGCAATATTCCTCTTAACCAATTTCTATCAATACCTTTTAGGTCATCTTGTTTTGTTTTGTTTGGCACACTGAAAGTGCTCTTAATGTTGCATTCATTATTATTTATTTTTATTTGTTCCCCACAAAATCCTAATATCTGGCTGATTTATAATGAAACTTCATCTTTGAACTGTGAAAGCTTTGGCAATTTCCCTGTCTGTTTCCCGTTTAGTACTTAGATTATATGCACATCTATGCTAATTTAAAATTATGTAAAACTAATATTGTTTTTCTCAAAGTAAATTTAATTAAAAGATATTGTTTTTTCAAGAATCAATACGGAAGAGCGGTTTAATTTTGGCTGCTCCGTCTTGCAAAAATGTCATCATGAATCTGGCTAGGAATAAAAAAATTAAGTCTGATAAAAAAAATAATTGGTTTTTACCTAAATAAATAGCAAATATTATAAATAATTTTTTTCTCTCCTCTAATGATATAAATTATAAACTATTTCTTTTCAATCTGCGGTGAAAGTTTATAGCGTTCATGCATTGCAGTAATTGCAATTTGTTACTGGATGGTATACCAATATAATATAAACCCTTTTAGTAAAATGGGCAAAATCATCACTAGTGGAGGGAGAATGATATTCATACATATGGAGAATAATACTGTAATGGTGGATGAGAATTTTGCAACAGCTTCCTCATGCACAAAACATGCACCCACATATTTTGTGTTTGTATGGCAATTTACAATAGTTTGTCCAATCTGATTCATTCTATCACTACTGCTGCACTAACTGCAAATAATTTCTGTATAGCCATTCTATGGTTTATCTATAACTTAAAATAATAATCCAAAAATTTACATATTTAATTAACTAATACCTATAATATCATCAAATTTTATGTAAAATATAAAAAACGCTATTTGCTATCTGTAGATTTTGATTGATTCTTACATTCTGTTAAATATGACAAAATTAAAGATATAGAAATTCTTCTTAATATTACCCAGTTCCCCATCAATGCAATTATTACATTGCTGACAGCTCTACGAAATAGATTTTACAGGTTTGCGTAGAATTTTCTTCTTCTAGCAAGTCCAACCTTATCAATCACTTCAATCACTTTGTCCTGCAGAATTATTTGGGGCAAGCCTTCTCATTTCTCACTATAATTCTTTGCTAAGCCCATGATATTCCGTCATTATTGAATTGATGCTCTTAATAATTTTTGGCTATCTGTTTAGCAGTCGTACACAGTTCCAATTTCATTTAACTCTTTTCTTACACAATTCCACCAAAAAAAATTGAAAGTTTCAGGCCTGTACTTCAACATCATCTATATCCCTCATGCTCTATCATTAGAACATTAAAAATACAATAAAAAACATTTTAAAACACATACATTAATATTTAGAGATATTATCAACAGAGATCGCGGCTATAAATCGTCAATGCATCATTACAAACGCTACCGTAGGGACTGGCATTTTCTGTTTTAAATTTTATTTCCAGACAGTGTTATCATAGTGAGTCAGCACACAATGTACTACCTAAACATGCGTGGCTAACCACTTATTTGCTCTTCCGTTCACCATCATTATCACTGATCGCCTGGGTAGTGTAATGTATTTATTAATTATTAAATAAATTGTTTTTTCAAATTTAATCCTAAATATTAGCAAATTTCTGATTATCATCTTTCTCGATAATTCTTTTATTATCCTTCTCGAAAAATATTAATGTATGGATCAATAATTTAAGAACCGAACTGTGATTAACTTAATATAAACAATAAAATCTACAAAACTAGAAAACTAAAAGCGCTGGAAGATTGTCTGCAGACCAATCCAACAATGATCACAAAATCTCTTATTTTTGCTCCTTTTTAGCGTCTGCATAATTTTTCAACGATCAAGTGTTGATAGTTTTGGCCACTGGCTGCACAATATCCTTAATTGATTGATTTAAAAAAAATTGGTAAACGAATATTCTGGAAAAAGTCTAAAATTATCATTGAAGTATATGATGGATTTGTTGCAAAATACGAATTAGGAAAGTATGTTGGGAGAAATAAACTGGAGAGCTAAGTCGCTGGACCAAGACGTTTGGAGAAGAATGCTATGAGAGGCCCAAAGTTCATGTTGGACTATAGTGCCCGTTAAGAAGAACATGATATTATGAAAGACTTCAAGAAGGGGACATAGAATCGAATTGGTATATTTCCTTAACTCATCAAGGTCTTTTTACCAAATCAAACAAAACACTTCGGTCAGACATAGTACTCAACGATCTAAAATAAAAGCAACGTTCTTTTCCGAAACAAATATTCAAGAAAAATTATGTCGCGAAGCCAAGTTAGTGCTTTAATAATTCCAGCTGGAAAATGGAGAGAATATTAATATATTCGAAATACTATGTTCGATTTGGTTCAACAAATAGTAACAGAATACGAGCGAATGAATGAGGTAAATCTCTGAGAAAATTTGTAAATAATTATTGGAACTTTTCTCCCTTATAGAGAGCTCTTTTTTTGAGATACCACCGTCTAGTAAGTACGTATACCATCATATAAAATCTAGCAGATTCTAGATGGTTAAGGTACAGCCAGCTGAGAGAGGAACTAAGGATAATATAGATGGCTCTGATAGATTTGAATCAGAATGTGATGGGCCAAGGATTAGGCAGGTGACTAGGAATGTTGGAAACCCATAAGGAGGAAGTATTTTAAATTCTTTAAAATAGGATACTGTTCAGTAGAATGGGTAGATAGTATTCTACATAGTTAAGGTAGATTCTATGCAAAATAAATACACTTCAGATAGTTTAGAATATGGTTGCCAAAAGACAAATTCTAAAGCTTATTTCAGTTCAACAGAAAAACATGTAAAAATCAATACCATTTATTTAATGAATCAAAACAATATTAATAGTAAATAGTTCGTTAACATTTAACAAAATGATAAATATGTAAATTTAATACAGTAAATGGTGGGTAATTAATGTTACATTTGTTTGAGGAATGTAATTTGCAGAATCAACATGAATTTTCTGGAAATTCATTATTAACGAAAAGAGCAAATTTATTTTTGTATTTATTAATATAGGAAAATCTAAAATAATTATTGCAAATCTAGAATAACGTCAATAATTTTGTTATTCCCCGGGAGATTATAGGACGATGTGTGCAATGGTGCCGGTGAGTGTGTACGTGTTAAAGAATACAGAGGTATGAGTGGATGATGATGATGACTGTATAGGAAGTGTGTGCGAACCTTGTGTGAGTTAGTATGAGCATGAATGGAGGACTTACTCTCTCGTTCTCTGTGTGAGTATGTGTTTGTGCAGGGCATATTCTGATTGTAAACTGCCTCGTACTCACGCACATCTAACAGCACACACGCGTACACATTCACCATACACACACACACACACATCTTTAACTTTATTTAACATAAATATACACCATTATACCACAATCTCTATTAATTAAATATTTCAAGCTAATTGCAGTTTTACAATTACTTTTAAAACTAACATGTTCTCTAATGTTTTATTCTAGTTAGTCATTAAAAGTCGATTTTGATGTTTATTGTTTTTCCTCTTGTCTAATAAATATCCCTTTTTAAAGAGGAACTTCCTTGCACCTTCGACGAGATAATTCTCTTTTCTCTCTCTCCTTGATTAGAGCGTCATCCGCAAACGATAGAAAAAACTGATTTGAACAAAGTTTACAACAAAGGCGCAATGCCTAACGATAATCGCTTAATTAGATTCCCCACCCTCCTCCAAGAAAATTGATTTTAGTAAATAATGTGGCAACTGGTTGGACAAGACTTGCCATTTTGCATTCCAATAAATATAATATAGCATACCAATAAATTGTTGCGGGTCGCCCGACCACCAATATAATATTTTGCATATTTAAACATTCAGCGAAAATTCCCATAGTTGTTGAGGTGGTTGGTTCCGCAGAGCTGAAAAGCATCAGAGACATTTTCCGTGATAGCCTGCTTCATTTTGTGGTCATCGACCAGTTTCGGGCGTCCGCCCACCTTCAGGATGCGTTTGTTAGACAGTGTGATAACACAGACTTGCACAGAGCAAATTCAGGTTACAACACACTGAATACTGAGTATATAATTCAGTATATAATTCTATCAACTATTATAATATTAGAATTGATTAGGCCGAATTGATTTAGGATAAGTTGCAATAGAAATTGCCTATTTATAAACCAATAACTTTTATTTTAAACATTTTATGAAATAAATTGAATTCTACTTGGGGATCTGCGAAGTCAATTCTGAATTGCCATTTCTGGATGTGCGAGGGATTGTAGGGTCATGAATATAAGTAATCATATTCAAGTATGTTCATGTCATATAAACAACAAATATAAATAACTTGTTTCTCATTATTAAAAATACACCTTTTTTTGAAAATTAATCAATTTGCTTCATAATGATTGTATAAAAAATTGTTGTGTGTGTTCGCACCATTCTTTTTTCGTTGTTTCCATTAGCATTTTCTAAGTACTCGTATATATGTTTATTACCCTATGGCGCAACAGCCCATGAAAGGCCAAGGCTTGCCAGTCGCGATTTGGTTAGGGGGCGTGTGGTAAGCACGCCGCAATTCCCACGCTAGTTAGTTCCGCCTTCGCTACCTAGGGCGCTACTAACTGTAGCTTCCCACTATTTATCACGATGCTGGGTCAACACCGACTTTGCCTACACGGGAATCGAACCCTGAATTCTCGCAAGAAAGGCAAATGCGCTAGCCACTAGACCTACGCGTAAGGATATATGTTTATTAATTAAATAATTTTTAACCTACAATGTAAGGCATCAGATATTGTATGAAGATTTCATTTAATTTTAATGAGAAACTTTCAAATGACAGTCCCATAGATTGTACTAAGTAAGATTGCTAACTTTTATAAAGTAATGACAAAAAAAAAAAAAGAAAAAAAAAGGTACATTTTCTTTACAAGAAAAAAAAAGTCCTGAATGAAGAAGTTGTTAATTGGAAACTTTAGTAAGGTAGTAAACCAACAGGTTAATGATAGTAAACACAACTTTCTTAAACTTTAGTTCACTTCAATAAATAATACCGGTGTTTATAATTAGATACTTTCTGTGTGCCAGTTGGAACTTTACTTTTTATAAGGTTTTCATCGATCTAGTTTTTATATACACTGTAATAGTTAGTAGTAGTATATATGTATGTTGTATACCTTGTAAACATGGCCATGTACACACGTAGTTAACAGATGTTCAAAATAGAATTAAATAAAAGACGAACATCTCTAGAAGATCAGTGTTTTAAATCAATAATCATTTACACGGTTAAATGTGTTATCCATTTAATAATTATGTTTAGTTTATTTAAAACAAAAGACACATCAAATGATCCGATCTAAATGAACATAAATCCGATGGGATATAGAAAAATTATTTTCAATTATTTATATACACTATACACAATCATTATAAACAATAAAAACAGTTTTACAATAATTTTTTGTTTTGCGCATCGACAGCTAAGGTCATTAGCGCCTTTCGAATATTTTTTTTTCCTTCTCGATCCGTTTACCGCTCAGTAATGATGGCACATGTTCTACTGGTTTATCTTTATGGCATCCAACACAATACTTTGACCAGCAAGCTATGGTGGAGCCTAAGGATATCGAACATCGTTCCGCACATCTCCTCTTACACCATCAAACTAGTTGATGAGGTACTATGTGAATACCTAAAACAGTGCCATCCTTTATAAAAACAACACATAGCGGGGCACGTGCTCTTCTGAGTATTGCCCCTCAAAATAATCTTAATACTAATTATTCACATTGTTTGTATATTTTCATAGATTATAATATACAGCTAACGAAATTAAAATCAATATCTACCGGCTCAACTTATTCTTTTACATTATCTTCCTTGATGGCTATTTGCATCGAGGAGAAGTATTTTTATAAATATTCCTTCCCCTGATATTTTTCCTAGATCTAATCAGGGTGTAGTACTTTTATAAATATTTCCACACACCTTAAAAAAGTAACCAGAAATCTGAAAATATATACACTATTTAAACTCACTCATGCTATCATTTGCTCCAACAAAACGTACAAACTTTATTCCACTCATACTAATAAATACATTCATACTAATAAATACATTTATACCAATAATAACATTCATAATAATAAATACATTCATACTAATAAATACATTCATACTATAAATACATTCAAATCTCACAATCACACGGAGAGGAGAGTACTCGATATTCCTCTCCCCTTTTACTAGAACTAATCTAAACCTAATCCTAAACTTTATAATAAAAATGCATTCTCTTTAAGAAATCAAATAGCCTTTTTTTTACTGGAAGATCCTTCTTCTAAAATTGTGCACAAATCATGTGGCAGGCCTGCAAGTGTGGCAAAAATGCATGCACACTGTTTTGGTTCTTGAAATTTGAACCTGTTTCTGGTAGCCTCAGCAGCCACAGGTTCTGATTTATTGCCTACTTTAAGGTTTTCCCAACCACACCTTTGTTATAGCCAGATAAATATATGGCGAGGTCGTCTACATATAAAGATACTTGTATTGGGTCTTCTACAGCTTCTGCTAGGCAATTTACCTAGCAATTTCTGTAGGAAGGATACATTACAACCCGAGGTCGCCTGGTATCCGGAGGGCACCGTTCGAGACGTCAGGATCCTCGCCGCCAACCCACTCCTCAGCTCGGTAGCTAACACCTTGAGGTGTGCCCTACATGTAAATGCCGTGTGGTGTTTGTGTGTTTATGCAAGTATGATTTGTTAGTAACTGTAACATGAGTATGTTATATGTTCAGTGTACCCCCTGTCAGACTGGGCTAATAGGGAGAGCCGACCTCCCTAAGAAGTGCTATTCACTTCCCCCACATCCTGTAGTCGCCTCTTACGACATCCCGTATTTGGAGCAAGCCTATTCTGTCTCCGGTCCTGCAGGAGCATTTTACAACAATTATTACATATTCCACTTTTTTTTGTTATAAAACATTAGTAATAGTTTTTCTTTTTATTTTCTTCTCAATTCAAACTTGGAATGTTAAAATGAATTTACCAATTTTTCCAGCCATTTTGAATTTTTTTTTTTTATTTTCTCATATCTTTTTCAGATCTCAACGTTTCCACGCCTTTCTGCGTCAATTTCAAGAGATTTTATTTTCGTATTATCTGCTTTACATGTAAAATATACATAAAAATTACATTAATTATTATAATAAAATTAACAAAAACATTTTTTTTCCGAATAGATTCCATTTTTGAAAATAATGAATGTGATTTTTACATGCTAAATATATAAGTTTTATGTGTAAAAAAAAAAAAAAAAAATTATATATTTATATTTTTATTGATTTTATTCTAAAAATACATACCTTAATTTGTATTTGCAGCCACAATTAAACCTTGTTATAAAAACGATTTTTTATATACTATGCCTATTAAAAATTATTTTATGGTCTTCCCTTGTGGATTTGATAAAAAAAAAAAATTTTTTTTTTACATTTCATTACTATTTCTACTGATTTTGTTTTATTATACATTTTTATTTTATATTATTTTGCACAATTTGTTTTATATTTTATTATTTATTGAATTAAGCATTCGTTATGGTTAGGTGCCATATGCTTAGTTTTTTTTAGAAAAATTTCTATTTCTATTATTCATAAAGGCCTGTGGGAAATTTTTTTTTTTTTTGTTCATTTTAATATTATAATTTTTAAGTTATTTCTAAGTGTTTTATTTTATTAATTAATATTTATCTTACCAAAATTGTTGGCAAACAATTTTAAAAATTAATATTAATTAAAAAATTAAAACACTTAGAAATAAAATAAAAATTAATATATTAAAATGAAGATTTTTTTTACACAGGCCTTTTTGAAAAATAAAAAATGAAATTTTTCTAAAAACTTAAGCACACGGCACTTTAACCTTAACATAACGAATGCTGAATTTAATAAATAATAAAATATAAAAACAAATTGTGCAAAATAACATAAAATAAAAATGTATAATAAATAACATCAGTTTTAAATAACATTTAGTAATGAAATCTAAAAAAAAATGTTTTTTAACAAATCTAACGAGGAATGACTGACTACAAAGTTATTTTTAAAAGGCATATATATAATATATATAATATATCAAATAGTTTTTAAGACAAAGCTTAATTGTGGCTGCAAATACAAATTAAGGTTGGTATTTTAATAAAAGAAAATTTTTGGACATAAAAGAAATATATATAGAATGTAAAAGCCGTATTCATTTTTTCCAAAAATCCAATCAATTTAAAAAAAAATTTTTATAAATTTTATTGTAATAAATGTAATGTTTATATATATATATTTTCATGTAAAGCAGATAAAAAGAGAAAAAAATCTCTTGAAAATGATGCGTCTCATGGCATCGAAACTTTGAGATAATATGAAAAAGATGTAAGAAAATAAATATAAAAAAATTTTCAAAAAGGCTGAAAAAATTGGTAAAAATCATTTCAGCATACCAAGTTTGAATTTAGAAGAAAATAAAATAAAAAAAAAACACTATAAACTACAATTTAATAGAAGCCTGAATATAAGAAAAAAAAAAGAAACTTGAATAAGTAATATTTCTTAATCAAATATTAATTAATTAATTAATTATAATTTTTTCATTAATCGAGTATTTACTTTAATGTATTTATTATTTACTAAAAGTATATAATAAATATTTATATTTTCATATAATAATTTGGTTTCCTTGTAAACTCATTATGGTTACTGGGGGATCACTCCCAAGATGATGTTCTGGATTTATTGCATGGCCATTAAACCTAGATTGGTATATGCGGCTTTGGTGTGGTGGCGTCACATTGAAACACGATCCGCTAGGCAGCTGTTGGAAGAAATCCAACGTTTGGCTTGTCTGGCGGTGACTGGTGCGTTTCGGACTACACCGACCGCATCTATGGAGACTTTGTTAGGGATTCCACCTCTCTTTGTGGAGGTGAAAAACCAGGCAATGAAAGCCTGTTATAGAATTAAACAGGCAGGTTTTTGGCAGGGTAAGCGATATGGTCATTCTACCATTTATCGTGAGATGCTTTTAAGGATTCCCATTACAGGTTTCCCTTCTGATAGGAATTTGAAGACTTTTGTCTTTGGTCATTCCTACAGGGTCAGGTTGCCTTCTAGGGAAGATTGGTTAACCCTGGGTCCGTCTGGTGTGATTCTTGAGAATTATCTCCGATCCTACACGGACGGTTCCAGGATGGATGGTATGTCTGGGGCTGCCGTCTATTTTGAGACGGGAGATCATTTGGTAGCGCCTCTTGGTGAGTGAGCCACCGTTTTCCACCGTTTATGCAATTCTTTGCTGTATTTTGGATGAGAGGGTGCGTAACACTAATTTAAAAGGTGTTTGTATCTGCTCGGACAGCCAGGCTGAGTTGAAGGCGCTTAATTCATGTGTCTTCACTTCCAGATTGGTTTTGGAATGTTCTAAATGACTGGAAGATCTTTCTTCATAAAGGATGTGCTTCTGGTCTGGGTTCCAGGTCATATGGGAATCTTTGGGAATGAGGAGGTGGATAGGTTTGCCAAATTAGGTGCCTCTCTCCCTTTCATTGGTCCAGAGCCTGCTGTTGGTGTGTCTTCTGGCACATGTTTGTCGGGCTTTCAGACGTGGATGACCTCACAGCACTCATCCTCTATAAGGATGAGTGCAGTGGGTTGTCGGCAGTCTAAAATGCTCATTGGGGGCCCGGACGGAGCTTTGAGTAGCGGGGTCCGATGTCTTTCACGGACCTCCCTCAGGCATCTGGTTGGATTCCTCTCTGGGCATTGTGGTTTAAGGAGACATCTCTATATAATGGGACTTGTGCCTGACCCTTTTTGTAGAGTTTGTGAGACTGAGGAGGAAACACCCATGCATCTGATGAAGAATTGATTCGGTTGGGAGGAGATTAGGTTTAGGACTATCGGCCGGAATAGGATATCGGTAGAGGATCTTAAGCTGTGTCCTTTTAAGGTTTTGGTCCGATTTGTTCGGTCTGTGGTGAATCTTAGATGGTTAAACCTGGGCCTGGATTTTCGTTCTGTCCCAGTGGTTGTTATTCTTTAGGGGTAGCTTCATGTCATGGAGTGCCAGAATCAATACCGATTTAGTCGCTTGTTGTAAAAACGGTTGAATGGCTAATCGTTTTCTGAGTTAAACCAGCATGCCTTTGCTATGAGCCCACGCTTTTCGCATATCTGGCATGTTGGTGGAATCCATCGGTTTGAAGTATTGCCAGTATTAAATTTATTATTGCTACTATCATAATTATTATTACACTTATTATTATTACTGCTGTTATTATTATTGGGAATTTGTTTTTTGATATAAGGCCTACTTTGCCTGAAAGGACGATAGTTTGGCTGAAATTGAGGCTTTTTGCCAAAATTAGTGCTCGCTCTATTTCGATTTTTATTATGGTTCTGAAACTACGTTTCTTTTTAGCCGCGATGTGACTACTTGGAATTTTTGCTTGCATTCATTGTGCCAGTGCATACCAGCACAATGTTTGCAAGGCGATGGTGGTTTTTGTGTGGATTCTAGGGGCGTATCTGATTTTTTTATTGCAAATATTGAACCTTGCGGTTCTACATTTTGAATATCTCTAAGGGCTGTGACATAAGCTTGTGCCTCATCCAGGGTTTTAGTAAGTTTTATCTGTAACTGAGTCTTAATTGAACTAGGTAAAGATTTGATGAAGGCGTCTGTAGTTAATTTATCTACAAGGTTTTGTAAAGTGAGAAGCAACGAAGTAGAAATATCTTTAATCCGATCAGAGAACGCTTCAAGAGATTCATTTGGATTCTGATGCAGGCTGGTTATTTGTTGCAAAAGAACAATGGGCGTTTTTTCTTTTATAAATCTATTACTTAGATTTTTTATTGCCTTTTGATAGGTGAGAGAGACATTATTATTCGCGCATTGATTCTTAAAGGTATCAAAATAAATCTTTGCGGGACCTGTTAGTTTTAAAATCAAAATTTCTAATTTTTCTGCATCAGACCATCCCGAAGGACACTATAATTATTGAGTTGGTCGATGAAGCTGAAAATATCGCTATTGTGCGAACCGTCGAATATAGATAGATTATTTATCATCTGGAGATTCCTGATATTTACAGGATTTGCCGTATTGCACTTATTTAAGAGGTACGCGATCGCCTCATCGGCTGTCTTTTGCTGACCATCAATCGTATAAGTTGCCCTATTCTTAATTTTCGATAAACGTTCTTTTAACACTAATAAATTACCGCCTATTGGGAGATAATGTTTTTTGAGTTCTTTGATGATATCGGCTCTTTTCATAAAAGAAAAAAGTCGATAAGATTTTAAATGTAAAAAGAATTGAGTTTAAAAATGAAATATAAATAAGTAAAAATGAAATATAAATAAATATATGTAAATATGAAAAACTGAAAGAAATGACTTACGTTTATCTTCGAAAATGTTGAAGCTGAAGCGGGATTCTCAAACGCTGCCACCAATATAATGGAGTCTATGAGGAGAAAAATAGGGTTTGATTAATTAGACAAGCTATGAAGACACTGTTATAATATAAGTTCACACAAACTGCACTTAACTTGTAATGATTTTATAGAATAAAGGGTTAGAGTAGAGTTATGACACGACGCGGTGTATGGTTGAATCTGATAGATGTCTAGCTCTCCCACTGGCTTATTTACAGGTTTCCCACTCTAGCCTGCTTAAGTGAGAGTACCAGAGAGAGTCTGTTTAGCAGTTCCTCTTTGACTAGCGTAGAATTAAAAGTTCCTCTCCTTTATAGTTGATTTAAAAAAAAAAAATATCGCTAATAATCCTGCACAAATATCTACATATATAAATGATTTATCAACATTTTGATATTATATCGAATTGATGTTAGTCTGAATTGCCTGCGGGTAGTGCTATACAATTATTGAATTGTACAATTGTACAAATTATTGATCGCCCGCTTGTATACTGCTGCTGATGACATGACCCTCCTGTTGGTGAGATATTCTGGAAATACATTGAAGTCGTACTTTGAACTTGAATCCTGTTCTGCGTGATATTTGGTAATTATCCTATATAATTATTGATATTCAGTGCCCCTTCCTCCAACAGTATTAAACAATGGAATATTTTAATTAATTTCTTAATTAATCTAAGATGTTCCGATTTATAATTACTCGATTTCTAAGATAATATTAGTCTCTAAAATTTAAAATTCATAAAATTCATTGAAGAGCAGAATCTTTTTACTTTCTCTTACTGCTATTAGACGAATTATTGCGATCGTGTCAAGTTTTGGATACCGAGTTAACAATGAAAATATAAGTTTTGAGGTCCCCTGAGTGCGAAAAAAGTAATTTTTAGAAACTGGCGTGTGTGTGGTATTTAGCACAACTCAAACTTGACATTTCGTTGGGTATTACGCAAATATTCGACAGGAAGTTATCTGAAAAAATTCCTCAACCGGAAGTAATTACGTTTTTTTGGCGATTTTCTCAGAAACGATTCCATTAATTTTCTTTCAACATAGCATATAAACTACATATGTATAAAATGTGAAAATTTTTATCTTAAATTCATTTTCCGGGAGCTTAATTCTTAATTTAATGGTTAATTGGGATTATTTTTACTCTAATGTGGTGGTTTATTATATAATTCTATCATCTAAATAATATTAATTAAAATTAAATATGTTGCCTAAATTTCAGTTTCAAGAAAATCGATTCTAAATTCCCACGCTATCACCAAACAGTCATCATTAACTCATCGCTCGATCACTCTCTCTACTCTATAAAAACTCTTCTCCTGTCTAAGAATATTGTTATAAGAATATTCCTAAATATAAACTTGCATAAAACCCTATCTATGATGACAAATTTTTGCTATATTTTTCATACAGATTTCACCATTTTTTTTTTTCACATTTTCCTTGTAAACATAACACATTTCTATTAACATATATTATGGAAACATTTTTACTTTCTCTTACTCCCAAGTAAGATGAAGTATTGTAATCGTGTCAAATTTTCGATATCGATATGGAAACAAAAATTAGTTGGCTTCTCCACCAATTGATGGTAAAAAAAAAAAAAAATAAAAAATAAAAATAAAAATAAAAATAAATAAATTTTGTAATTGTTTTTTAATAATTGACAGTTCGACGTTTCGACAAACTTTGTTTGTCTTCTTCAGGAACAATATAAAACAAAATTAAAGAAAAAACAAAATTATAACATGAAACACAAACAAAAAACCAAATACATAGGTGAGATTACAGTAGTAATACTAAGTCTGCAATCAAATCAAATCTTCTGATATTCGATATCGAGTTTTCACCGAAAATATCCATTTTGAGGTTCCCTAAGTCCCCAAAAGTGGTTTTTAGCAAATGGTGTGTGTGTGCGCGCGAGTGTCTGCGTGTGTGTGTGTGTGTGTATGTGCATGTATGTATGTGTACAGTATAGCTAAAAAACGAAAAACCGTAGAAAGTTAAAACTTGATATTCCGTTTAGATATCACCATGGGATCTGACAATACGTTATTTATCAAAATTCCTCGACCGGAAGTACTACTTTATAAGTTAGTTTTTTTTTTTTTACTTTTTTGCGTTTTCCCAAAAATGGCTCCGACGATTTTCTTCAAACTTGTTATATCGACTACACATACAAGGAGCTATAACTTTTATTTGAAACATTTCCCTGGGAAAATTCATTTAAGGGCAGTTATGGGGGTGGGGTGGGGTTAGGTTTTCATCTGAAGTGCTATTTCAGTTTATTAAGCTATTCTATCACGTAAATAATGTTAATTAGAATTGAATATGTGGTTAAAATTCAGAGTTTCAAAAAATCGGATAACCGGAAGTGCGTTTGCATTACCACTTTATTAAATGAATATTTTCTAGAAACTTCCTATATAAACTAAACATAGAAAGATCTACAACTTTTATTTAAAATATTTCTCTGGGAAAATTCATTTAAGGGCAATTTTGGAGGAGGAGGTGGGGTTATGTTTTTCTCTAAAGTGCCATCATAATTGATTATACAATTCTATCATGCAAACAAAATGAATTAGAAATAAACAGATGGTCAAAATTTCAAGTTTCAAAAAAAACTAGTAAACCGGAAGTGCGCTTTTACTGGGCAGTTTTTTTTTCAGTTTTCGACGTATTTCATTAAATTTGGTACACAAACTATAAAATTTGTCAATTATAATTTTGAGAACTGGATTAAGAGAAAGTTGTGTGTATGTTTCACACCAGATTTTTTTTTTTTAGTTTCAATATTTTTGCTTGGAAATGGGGGTTGCCTGATTATATCTTCTTTCTTTACACAAATGTCCTGACAGATATTAATTTCCTTTGTTTAGAATTATATTTCAATTTTTTTTTTCTTCCTTAGGACCCAAATGTGGCGCTATCTAAGACATTATTAATTTTAGAAAGAAAGAATGAAAAAGAGAAAAAAAAAGAAATTAAAAGGAAACTGAAAAAGAAGTCCGAGTCAGTTGAAAATGAATTATGAAGCATTATTATTATTTTTTTTAATTTTTATTTTTTCACCAATGAGAATGGAATCATTTATCAAAATAATAGAATTATGTTTGTATAATAGTAGGCTAGTATTTTTGAATTACTTGTAATAGGTAGTTTTCTTTACAGAAATACCAATTTTTACTTTCTCTTACTCCTATAAGAGGAAGTATTGTAATCATGCCAAATTTTCGATATCGAGTTTCCGTTTTGAGGTCCCCTGAGTCTGAAAAATTTGTTTTCAGAAATTGTGTGTGTGTGTGTGTGTATGTATATATGTGAACAGCCTAGCTCAAAATCGAAAAATCGTGGAAAGTTCAAACTTGATATTCCGTTTGGAATAGATCCTTGATATTCCGTCTAGATCCAACAGTGGTTTGGTTATCTGTCAAAATTCCTCAACCGGAATAACCACTTTACTAGTTGTTTTTTTTTTTTTCACTTTTTTGTGATTTTCTCAAAAATGGCTCCGAAAATTTTCGTCAACTACTCCTACAAAAATCTACAACTTTTATTTGAAACATTTCTCTGGAAAAATTCATTTAATGGCCCTTTTGCGGGAGGGGTGGAGTTTAGGTTGTCTTCTAAAGTGCTATTTCAGTTTATTACACAATTGTATCATCTAAATAATATTAATTAGAATTAAATTTGTTGCTGAAATTCTGAGTTTAAAGAAAATCAAAAGACCGGAAGTGCGTATTTACTGCACAGTTTGTTTTCAATTATAATTTTGAAAACTGGAGTAAAAGAAAGTTGTGTGAGTGTTTCACGCCAGATCTTTTAGTCTTCATTTTTTTTTATTTTATCTTATAATCAATCTCGAGGTTTTGGCGTCTAGTTACGCCATTTTTAAGAGTTGACGCACTCTACATACATATACATCCGTACAGTAAAGAATATAATTAAGTGACATTAAAATGGTTACAAATGTACAATTATAAATTGTATAAACAAGAGAAAACAATTTGAAAAAGTCCAAAAAAAATTTTATACACAAGTTGTGTAATACTCACTAACTCAGATTTCAAAAAACATATTTTTCTCTCACTTCTCTCATCATGTTAGTTTTTTAAAAAATTATAATATTTTTTTATTAATTCGTCAAAATTTTCTTGAGTGTATCTCAAAGTTTTTATCCTGCCCAAAACCTTCATGTCAGATGCGGTAGCAATGCTTAAACGAAGTACAAAGTTTCAGCTTCCTGCGAAAGTTCCTTTTTTTGAGCTATTTTATTCACTCATAGATGCTCAAAACACACACATATACAGACAGACCATTCTTACATAGGAGACTCAAAACATATAGAAGAAATTTTTGGAAACGTCAAATTTGAAAATTTGGCAGGATTGTTCCTTTGTTATATAGGGACTTCTCTTCTGCAGTACAATGAAATCACTTTTACTATTTGCCTGGGTAGGGATTCGTCCTCTTTTACCATCCTTATATTTAAGATGGAACAAACTATTTATGATAGACCAACTTTGAAGTCTTAAGAAATTAGTCATTTGAGGGTTTCATACCAGATTTTTACTTTTTTAAATAGTTTTAACAGTTACAGATATGATTTAAATGTATTCATAAATTTATGTAAATAATATTTAACACAAGAGTAAAATCCTTTTACATCTTGTCGTTCTGTTGAAATAAATATTAACTTATACCACTGAAAGAAGTATTTTACAGTTTGAAATGTTTCTGGTTGCTATTGTTTTGTTTGTTTAGTATTTTTCAAATTGTTTAATTAAATGTTAATACTTTTCACCTTATTACAGTTTAATTTTGAAGAAATTTGTAATTACAACTGTGGGAATTGTTATAATTTTTATTTACCAGACATTTTTTCATTTTTATCTTTTTAATCTGCTATATATTAATTCAATTCTTAGTGAGTTTATTTATAATTTTTTTTTTTTATGTGTGTGCGGACAGGTTATCGTCCAAAAATTTAGAACACTGGAATGAATACCTGGGGGGGGGGGGGGGGGGTGGAGAGTAACAAAAAACACCATCAAGAAATAACAAACAAATAAAATTCTTGTTGTGGTGGTTGGTTCCGCAGAGCTGGAAAGCATCAGAGACATTTTCCGTCGTAGCTGCTTCATTTTGTGGTCATCGACCGGTTTCAGGGGGTTCGCCCATTTTCAGGATGCGTTTTTCGGACACTGTGACAACACAGACTTGCACAGAGCAAATTCAGTTCACACACTGACTGGTGTTTTTAATTGTATTTAAAACCTAACCTTTGCGGTCGATGACCATAAAATGAAGCAGGCTAACACGGAAAATGTCTCTGAAATAAAATTCTATTTAGTGAGATCTTAAATCACCAATGTCCAGAATACAGTAATATTCCCCTCCGTACAGAGCTTAGAACAGAATAGGCTTGATACTGTCTGCAATCCGATCGGAAGCAATTATGGTAGCTCCGCCTTGGAGAAAATACAGCAAGCCAGCCAGCATGCTAGAGCTTTCACGCTAAGCGGACGGATCCTATGGTCTCCCAGCAAGTCCCATGTCCGTTTCCATGAAGTCGGGTGTCAATTTCCAAATCGGAGGACCATCAGGGATAACCTGAATAATGAAGTTTAAATAAAAATTAGCGAAACAGTTATAACTGAAGACAAGTGGTAATTAAATGCCACAAAATAGAAGGTAATTGAGTGGGTCAAGGTACGGTTATGCCTTCACAGTGAAGGACTGAACTACACAACAAAATAGTTGTTGAATAAAAACACAAGTGAATAGGGAAAGTGAAATATACCTTAATCTGGACCAAATGGTGCGTAAGATGTTATACACCTGCAGTGGTTTGTCGACGTACCAGGCGCTACAGCTATTCTCCTATAAAAAAAGGTTCTTAGTTCTGTAATGAAGAAGCGCTATTATTTAGCAAAAAAACTCAAGCTTATCAGCTTAAAGTGGTTACAAGAAACTGAAGCAGTAAAATACCCAAATAAGTGGGTATGGGTGAGGTTAGCAGAAAGTTTAACACACTGGCACATGTAAAGGATGCCCAATAGAACAGTAAAATATCAAATGTAAGGTATTTACGAAATATAATAAAATACCTGGCGTGATTACCTGGTTTCAGCCTCGTAGAAAGTGAAGAACCTGCTAGTAGTCAAGTTCCTGTATTTAACCACTCTGAACAAAAGCCTTGCCAAGATTAAATGGTGTAACAGCAACACTTGAATACATATGTAGTTAAGTAGCTCGTAAGAGAAGAGTATAATATAAAAATAAAGAAATACAGAATAAGAGCTACATTACCAAATAAGTAGAATCCTTACCAGTACCAAGCTTGGTACATGCGATTCTATGCAATACGTGTTGCGAGAATAAAGGCTGAAACTAGTTTAAGTTAGCCAAACAGTTCAACTTGGTAAAATGTCGATTCAGCAGAATAGAGACTAGAATCGATATTAAATTTGTACAACTGCAATAGTTGATGGTAGTTGTGAGCTTTAAGACCAAAAAAAAAAAAAAAAAATGTTTCCATTAACAAAAGACGCATAAATAACTGATAACAACACGCACAAGAAGAATTGATTTATCGACAGTAAGAAGTAGTACAACAGTAATAACCAGAATGGTAAGAAAAAAAGTGACGCTAGAGCTTGGCGGACAGCAAAAAAGTGTTCGTACGCCAATGGACGAATTTGATTGGCAGCCAGGTAAGACAAATAGTGCCTGAATGGGATAGTGAATATTGAAAATTTCTTGAACTTGGATTTGGGCTTTGATGCATTTTCAGCCAAAATAATGAAAATACTACACACTTAAAGAATGTTCAGAGATTATTATAAACACGTAATTTAAATGATGCGGTTAATAACCCAAGAATTAAATAGTACAATCCGCCTGGCGGCCGAAAAACCAACGGCCTCATTTAGCGAATTTCGTACGGCCAAGTAAAGTATATTCGAGGGGTTTTAAATACGCGACAATGTGTTAAGATTTTAAAATGAAATCAAAAGAAAAGTTGAAATGCTAAATGTAAATTATATTTAAATGATGCGGTTAATAACCCAAGAATTAAATAGTACAATAGTTGATTGCTTATTATAATGATATTAATGAAGTTGAATAGTTTCATTACTATTGAAATAGCTTAATATCTCAAATATTTATTAAATGTTTAAAAGAAAATACTGTCAGTCATTAATTAACCTGACATTCATTTTGTGAATTGTTCCGGAGTAGCGTGCTTTGTAATTAGTAAATGAAGCGAACATAACTGATGGAAAGCTATATCGCTTTGTCTGTCACTTTTTTTTTTCTTTTTTGGCGCAATGGTTTAGCAGACGCGCAAATCCACAATTATTGAATATGTGTGTGCGTTGGAAAATAGTGTACTAATGGTGGGGGTAGATCTCCGCCAGCAGGGCACTTTACACACTCTCTCTGGAATATTTCCCTTCTCCACCCCGCCACCCAACTAGTCACTCTTCCTCAATCCCTTTTCCATCCTCTCTATTCTACTCTTTTAGTATACCAAGCCGCCGGCGGGAGCATTATCCCACCACCAGCCATTTACAACGAATGCTTTTCGCGTGGTGGGAGCCTGGATTAATGGTGGCATTAGTGCTTTCTGTGTGTGTGTGTGTGTGTGTGTGTGTGTTTGTGTATGCCAGGGTGCTCTGTTGAAGCCTTGAACCGGTATCATGGTGGTATGGGTGGTGTGATACTGATGTTTTAGAAGTAGTTAGAGGGGTAAGTATATGATGGTGTTGAGAGACGGGTAGTCGAGTGGTTTTTAAAAGGCTTGCACTGCACTAATACACACCTCTCACACACACACACACAAACGTTTACGCATAAAACACTTCCATTGCTGCTGGCCACCTCTGTCGTAGTTGAATGGCGAGCTGATGAAAATGTTAACGATGAAAATGTAGTTACAGATCAGTGCAACAACGTAGAAACTGTTTTTCAAGTAACTTTGAAACAAAAATTGTTTTTCAAGTAAAAGTGTACGCGAGAGAACACCTGCATAGGGCCCTGAGCTCAAAAAGTGGCGTCGCGCACCGATTTGTTGTTTAAAATAAAATAAGAAATCAAGTAACATCTAAACAATAATTCATAAAGTTTTTTTTAAAAGTCCATAACAGTTGTAACATCTCTTCCATACAGAAATTTTACCTGACAGTAGGGAAAACCCACACTACATTTGTAATTTAATATTTAAACTCAATTCCTGGTAAAACAAGCCATTAACAATCTTCTTAAGAAAAAGAGTCCCGGATATCTAATAACAGCCAAAGTTTTTCAACAAATATCCAAAAAGGCAATTGTCTTCCTCACTACCATGTATAATTCTATATTACGAATTACTTATTATTACGAGGCATGTTCAGTAAGTAAGTGTACTGAGACTCTCATGGCCGGAGGGATTTTGTTTTCGACAAGTTGACTACACTGTCGTGTAGCCTGATTCCTCCCCTCCGCAACGAGATCGGTTCGAGGTCAGTATGTTGAGAACTGTCGACGCGACAATACGTTTCGTGAAAAATGTGAATCCAATCTCCCGCCAAGTGTGAAATATTCGAGGTCGGGCAAGAGTTTTTGAGACGCTACAAACTTCATGGAGATGAATTTCTTCGCTCCATCATTACTGGAGATGAAACTTGGGTTGCACATTACACACCTGAAACCAAAAGGCAGTCTCAACAGTGGCGTCATATCTCTTTACCCTTCGCCAAAAAGTTCAAAACCACAATTTCAGCCAAGAAAATCATGACATCCGTGTTTTGGGACTGTCAAGGCATAATTTTAATTGAATATATGCCTCAAGGGGAGACCATCAACTCTGCAAGATACTGTGAGACTCTAAAAAAATTGCGGAGGGCGATTTACAACAAAAGGAGTGGCATGCTGGCAAAGGGAGTCTGCCTGCCGCACGACAATGCCAGACCACACACGGCCAACGCCACGAAGGAACTGCTTGCCTCGTTTAAATGGGATGTCCTGAACCATCCCGCGCATTCCCCTGACCTAGCACCTTCAGATTACTATCTCTTTACCTCCCTGAAGCTGCACATGGGTGGAAAACCCTGTTTTCAACCGACGAGAAGGTGAAGGGGTGGTGGAGAAGTGGACGAAGGGGTTGGCGGGAAACTACTTCGAGGAAGGCATCAAAAAATTAATACCCCGGTTCACCACCTGCATTGAGAGGAATGGTGACTATGTCGAAAAATAGCTTACTTGTGTACTAATGTAACCAGGTAATTTTTTTGTTCAAATAAAAATTTTTGTAACCTACAAAAATTCAGTACATTTACTTATTGGACATGCCTCGTACATCCTTTGAAAATTCTTTAATTTTAAAATGATACCGAAACCCAAATAAAAACTAACTCACCAACTTCCTTCCAACCGTATTAATAGCCTCCTTCCCATTCTAGAGAAAATATTTGAGAAACACCTTGATCCGCGTCTTTTAAAAAAATATAGAAACTCTTAATTTAATATCAACCCATCAGTTTGGTTTCCTGAGCTGCCAAGCCACAATACAGCAATAACATTGTTCGGTATTTAATATAAATTTGCCGCCAAGGGCGTACAATAATTTTATTTTGGAGGGGGGGGTATTGCACTATCTTGGTAATAATTTGCTAATTTATTAGACTATGTCCAAGAGTAGAGAGGGGGTAGCCTATGCATTTTCTCCTCTCTCCGTCAGTCGCGATTTTAAGCATCGGTTAATTTGAGTTGTTATGCAACACTCCCTTGAATAGGTCGCAGTATAATACCTATACAATTCATGCCAGTTGAGTGGCCCTGAATTGTGAAACCCCAAGTTTGTTTCTTCTGGTTTTCCTGGGTAGTGTTAATTAACTGGACCTTTTGTCGACTTAGCGGCTCGGTCCTCTCGGGCCTGTATAGGTTATTGTGAAATCACATGGTTGTTATTTCCGGTTGGTTTTTCCTGCCAACGCAGCTTCTAGGTGCCCATTTAATTATTATTTACAATCATCAGCCAAGCAGCAGTGTATTGATCAAGACTCAAGAGTTACAGGCACATAAGATTTATTTCCTTATTCCTATTTCTCCTCTCCCCTTTACCCCGATATGGGCTAAGGACACATGGGTCTTCCAACACTGGCAACATGAACTCTGCGTTTCAAGATAAGCACCGTTTCTTTGGCTTATTAAAAATGATAATAAATAATATTTGCTACCATTTTTAAATTTAATTTATGTATTCATTTTTCCATATGATTTTTAATTTTTTAATTTCCCATTTGCTCAACCATTATGTATTATAATACTGTATACATTATAATATTATATACACCATAATGTTATCATATATTACAATAATGTTAAACAGAGCCCACCCGTGGTATCTAACCTCAATATATATAATCTTATTTATTTGTTGTTTTATTGTATTTAGTGAACAAACATCGTGTTCTAGATACTATGGTCACTTATCTTGAACAGTTTTCGGCTGGACTATTCGTAGATATTTCACACGCTTTCAAACGTGTATGCCATATGGAGGTCTTCTATTAATATTTAATGAATTCTACCTATCTAGTATATCATTCCGAAAGACTCTTCCAGGTTTAACTGAAACACTTCCGAGTCCTCTATACAACCTATTCTTGCTGGAGTACCAAAAGGGAGTATCTTAGTGCTTTATTCAGTCTATATATCAGACTTACCTTCACATCCCTCTACCACGATTGAATACCTTTGTGGCGGCACTGCAGTTCCTCTCTACACATATTGATTCTATACTCTCTCTTTGCTCTTTATCATTATTTAGTAGGACTGCAAAAATAGGAATAAACATCAATCCACATGAATCAAAATACATTTGTTGCAGACTATTGTAAGACATTATCAATTAATAATTGTTCTTACAAACAAAAGTGCCGAACTTAAACCACTTGTTTACATTTCAAATCAACAGTGTTTGAAATGCCCAACGATAATTCGACCAAAATAACATCCACGCAAATAACAGAGTTTTCCTAATAAAATATTGAAACTTATTAAGGCCATTATACTAGAAGATATCCTTGCTATTGAGAATTAATTTAGCATTTCAATTAAAATATTTATAAAAATTCATAATGTAAAAAAAAAGAAATACTTCTTTTAGAGTGTTCAGAGTGCGTGATAAATATTAACTAATTTAATTTAATACCATGAATTCCTTTTGAAAGGGAAAAAAATGAGCCTAGTGTATCTATGCATATATTTTTCCTAAAGCCCTTGATATGCCGTGAAATATTACATCGTTCATCGCATCGTTGGATAATCGAATTTTCTTAGTGAGAAAAGGGATGATGGTTTAAGGATAAAATGTGTGCCCGCTTCTGATATGCTTCACTTTCCCATCTAGCAAGGACTTATATATATATAGAAGAACAATGATCCACCACTTTTAGCCACATATCCTCCCCCTCATTCTTCTAAACACTTTTTCTTTTCAGCTGATACAAAGTGGCACGTATTGTGGTGGCTGAAGCAGCTGTAGTAACTGGGAACTCTTAAAGTGATAAGTGGTTGTACGTGGGCCAGAGTTATACAATGCTACCTAAATCAAACTTCATCCCGCGCCTAATATATTACAAATTGAATGGAGATATTGAAAGTAACATTTGTTTTATCGGTTAACTTGTATTTTACAATGAAATAATGTATCAACTGCCAGCACCTGTTGCATTTGTTGTAGTTAATTTATCTTCATTTGAGAAGAAAAATAATTTTTTATTAAACAAATATTTTCTATGTTTAAATATTTGTTATAAAACTGGAAATAAAAGGGAATTTAGATTGCCCAACTGTAAAAATGTTGACGCGCGGTGAAAAGGTGAGGTTAAGGAAATAGGTGTAAATAAAATTGGTGGTACATTATTATGGTGTGGACAAGTATTATTAATTACTACAGGTTTGTTGCAACAAGTAATATTAATCAAGCATTATTTATAATTGACTTGAAATAAAATGAGCGTGACAGGAAAATAAGCAATATTGAATAATAAGCAATAATCATAAACAAGCAATAAAAAAGGTAAGTTGCGCATATAACAGCGGTGATGCAGTGTAGTTGGCGTGCACACAAAAAAAAAAATGTGGCTTGCAAGCGTGACCATTGAGTAACTCTTGAGAACAGGCAGAGAAAAGGGTCGCCTGAAAAATACGTAAGTCGAAAAATAGAAAATGGAATTCTGTGAAAAAGAACGCGAAGAGGAAACGCAGTAACATTTTGTTTATGAAGAATGCCGCTTAAACCCAGATTTTGTTTACTTTGACTAATTAGTGTTTAATTAATATTTATTTTAATCTTACGACAGATTTTTGTGAGAATATCAGGCGGCCATGTTCGCTTACTTCAAAGCTAATGACCTTTCCTCTGGTGGCTGACAACGGTGATTTGTACACCGTAGAAATTCAAAAGTTTGTATCAGCTAGCAACAGTAGTAATGGTCTGTACTTCGAGTGCCAAAATTGCTATCAATGGAAACCGTCCACACCTATAAAAATGCAGCCTGACAAGTCCTTGACCTATCATACAAGTTTTGAGACCTGATAAGTAGTGAAATTGACCAAAAAGAAATAATTCAATGTCTCAAATTGAAGTTACCAGATTGACTTTGAAGAGTTAAGAAGTGGCAAGATATTTCCTAGAAGTGTTGACACTTGGAAAAGTCTAAACAAGCTGTCAAGAATTCAAGAGCTTACTGTCTCAAGTCACTTTCTGCCAGAAGCAGTTTAATAGGCCTGAGAGGATGGTTATTAGAGGATAGGCACTAATCGATGGCTATTAGAACAAGCAAAAATTCTAATCAGCCAATCGCTCTACAAGCGATTGACATTAGCCAATTTACATTCATCGCCTACATCATTACTCTTCACGTGGTCATTCTATCTTCTATTTTCTCTCTTCTCCTTTGTCAGTATTCTTCAGAATCAAATCGGTCTGAACTTGATTTTAAAATAAACTTAGTTTTCTTAAGTTTCCTCCAAAAATCATTATTGAAGAAGCTATTTTATTAAAAAAATTCATCACCTCATGTCTGTCACCCTCTTTTTTTAATGATTGTCCAGCAAAATATGTAGTTATTTCAATTTTAATCAATAAATTATTGACTACTAAGTTTCGCTATTATTCATTTATAAGAATGTTAAGATAAGCTCAACATGGACACACAATTCAGCTGAAGTCATCTTGACTTCTCCAATAAAAACAACTATCATATAATGATCCAATAATAAAAGATGAATTGGCGTGATGTGTAACGTATATAAATTCAGAAATTTCCCTCATTAGGCATTATTTGGAATTTATTTATTTTTTTATTAAATATTTATTTGTTGGTATAATGCCAAAGAATGTATTGCTATCGTTTCTTAGATTTCCGGTATTCTGAAAGTGCATTCCTCCAATTAAAAGAAATTAAACTCTCTATTTTGTCCAATAATTTTACGTATAGATTACGAGAAAAGATTTGAAATGATTCAGATTTTAGGTGAGTTGGAAAAGGCGTGCTACTAGATGGTTGTTCATTTGGTACAAATAGTGGCATATGTTAACAAATCTTTCATTAGTTTTAAGATTACATAATATTGCAATATACTCGTATTTGAATGCAATGAGCTCAGCTTTTTTTATGATTTTTAGACAGCACATAAACAGGGTGGACACGTTCAATCCAAAAAACATTACTATGCATCCTTTCGACATTAATATACCCTCAACCACGTCAATAACACTACACGCTCACGACTACCACCACATAACTACGTCACTGGCACGCTGCCTACACTACTCGACTCGCTCTGACCATATTTCCAGGCGAGGAAGTGCCCAAAATCGTATAAAAAGTGTCACCATGAAGTTAGTGAAACATTGTTTAAATCTTTAAAGTTGTAATAACAAGTAAGTGCCTAATCTGTCGTTCTGGTTGTAAATTTAGGAGTAATTGATAAGTGCAACTCGACGTTTATGTTTCTGATATAGATATGAGTAAGAAGTTGAAGTAGTGCATAGCTTAATTAAACCTAACACTTTGCCAGCTATAACTATCATCAATAAACTCTACCATCATATAGGGCCTGAGGATACAATCGTTCGAGTCTTGAAAACCGTTAGATGTTAAGAGAACTAACAATAGGATTTCATTAAGAAAGCTGTTGCAGATTTTTAGACTCTGGTTCAATCATGAATAAAAAAAGGATTAACAAATAATCCTGTTAAATCTTATTACTGTGTTATTTTATTTTTTGTTTGTTTGTTTGTTTGTTTGTTTGTTTAGGCAGTTACAACGAAATGAGCATTATAATTTCTTAATTAATTAGAATGCCTAAGAAGAATAGATAATAACGAATAACATTAAGTTCCGTCTGTCTGCCCTCACACTCTTTATTACCCCGACGCCGTCTCCATCTCACTATGTTAGTAGAATTAAGCGTTCAAACATTCAACAGGTTTGGATGAATTATACTCATTGATTTGTCTTGAGCGGTGGTTTAATGCAGAGTGAGTCCATTGTGGCCCCGGCCAATTTACAACCTTTTCCCAATGTATACTAAACTCATTCTTTTTTGTTTGTTTTTGTTTACTTTATGAATTTTCTAATTATTTTCTTTATTTACTTAATGTCTTATACTATTCTCATTTCTAAATTATATCTTGTTTATTTTATTTTTTTTTTTGGTTTTTTATTATGCTCAGAATTTTGCATGATTAGAAAAAATAGATCAGTTTTATTGTATTTCATTTTTGTTTTCAAGATTTCATCGCTGAGACAGTGTCTGTTCTGAACAGCGGTCATTCTAGTTTCTATAAATTCTAGATTCGAATAGCAATGCACTCATTTAACTTGAAATCGTTCAATATAATACATTAAATGAAGAAATTACGCTTGATAGGGAATTAATTGAAAGGCACTGTAAGTAGTAAATTTTTTTAAATAAGTTATTTCTCTTACTCCTACTACGAACGTGCCAGCTTTTTCAAGATGAGTTTTCATTGCAAGTACATGTATTTGAGTCCCATAATACGTGCAAAATATTTTTAGCGATGGACTGTATGTGTGCGCCAGTGAGCATGGTGGGGAGGTAACACAATATCTCAAAAACGAAAAGTTGCAGGAAGCTTCAAACTTGGTATTCCGTTTACTTACTACCACCGCATCAGACCAGAAGATTTCGGGCATAATCCATCATTGAAAAGATGACTTTACTCAATATTTTTTTTTTTTTCACTTTTTCGTGATTTTCTCAAAAATGGCTACGGCAATTTTATGCTTTAGACTTCGAACACGATCTAGACATATATATACCTATCAAGGTGTATTTTAAACATTTTCCTGGGGCAATGGATTTTATGGAGATTCTCGGGGGAACTGTCGTGCTATGCTATCCTCGAAAGTAATATATGTTTTTACGACCTACAACGTTATATTAATAAATATTAAAAACATTGATAGAAATCTAAAATGAAAGGAAATCAGTTAACAGGAAGTGCTCTTTTGCAGAATAGGTTATTGAGTTTTTTTTTAAAGAATTTTCTACGAAATTTTGCGATTTTCTTTAAACTTAGAATACATAGATAGGAAACGTATCACCTTTAATTTCAATCATTTCGCTGAAAAAAAAAAAAGTAAGTAAAATCCTTGTCACTATTTTTATGTCCAGCCCAAATAAACTTTGTAAGTTTGCAATCATTTTAAAGAAAATTAATGTAAGAGAAAGTCGTGTGAGTGTTTCACGCCAGATTTTTATGGTTTAATAGCTGGATAAGGAAAAGAATTTTCTTTTATCGTACGTTTATTTATGAATGGTATGTCTGGTATCTGTATTTTAATAATCTCATTGATGAATAAATAAAACATTAAAAAAGTAAAAAAAAAAAAATGCAATCATTATTTTTAATAAAAAACAATAAAAAAGCTTGCTAAATATGTGGATAATAAAACGGGAAATGAATTTATGAATTTTTAAGAAAAAAGTATAAATAAAATATAAAAAGTATGATTACATTTAAAAAAAAAAAAAAAACATCGTAAGAAATATGCCACGCTTGTCGGGTCTTACTACTCAAATATGTACATACCAACTCATATTTTTCAAACAGAGGAAACAGACAGCAACATCCCAGTATCATTTAAGTGAACTGGAGATAGAAAAAGATGCTCTAAAAAAAGGTAAGAAAAGAAGATGGGTTAGAGGTAAAGCACACCTTCCTCTTGTCTCTTCCCAAGGGAGTAAAAATATATATATATTTCCTTGTTCCGTTTATTAAAAGGCAGCCCGGATAGGTAGTAAGTGTGTGTGTGTGTGTGTGTGTGTGTGTATATATACAGCATACTGGTGAAACTGTTGAAGGTAGTTTGTAGAAGCCGACACTGGAATCTAAATCAAAGTCAAGCTTTAGCGTGGGTTGGTAGAATGTTTGGTAGGAGATTTGAACAGTGTCAAGTGGTGTGAGTCTCATGGAAGAGAGTATGTGACGTTTATCTCGTAGGCGATATATCAAGAAGTGAGACAGGGAATGTGATAGCTGGTGGCGGGGTGGCGTGAAGAGTGTCAGCGCTAGAGTATTGTACTAGGGAGAGCTCCTCGGCGAACTTATACATATGATAATATCAGTCGAATTATAGAAAAAAAAAAAATAATAATAATAACAAATATATGCAGATTCTTGGTTGAAGGCACTTTTTAAAAAAAAATTACATGATCATAAGGATCAACACTCACAAGTTTTTTTCTTAACTCTTCCGAATAATCTGTGTTCTTCAAATTACGCTTCCAATGTATATTAAATATTATATAAGCGGTAGCACCATATATTGCACTGAAGTGGTACTTTATAGGGAAGTTTAATGTTATCAAATAATCAATTTTCCCCTAGAAAATATTACAAAATAAAAGTCACACCGATTAATTTGTGTTGATCGTAAAATTTTTGTTCTTACAGATAGAGCGGTTGACCGATTTCTATTATTTGGTTACTTCCATTACTTTGATTATTTGGTTAACTGATTTGGATGAAGGCCCAGGTTCTATTCTGCGCTGGATTCGTGTCCGCCAGACTATATTGAATCGCTAAATATACTTAGTGCAAACGAATAATGTTCAGGACTTCAATATCAGTAGTGCCGTCATATTGTACCGCGGTATTAGGTGACGTGGTAGCTGGAGATGGACGAACGCTTGAAGCCAAATTATAAACGTAACGTACAACTAACTATCTAAAGACGCAGGATGCCTATCCATGCTTATTTTTACGTAAAAAGTATAATAATGCAAATAGATTAAAATTATATTTCTTTAGCTGATTGAATTATTATTGCGGTAGAATAACTGTAAATCATTATTAAAGTCCAATTCTGGTTATTAATCGGCCCTAATTAATATAAATGAAATGAAAGGGTAGTAAAAATATAAAGCCATTCTGCCATATGTTCAAGCTACTTTTTTTTATGTGAACCCTTTATGCATTTAGACAAAAATTGAATTAGAAAATAAATTAATATTATCCAGTCATATTCTCCCCCTAAACTTCATATTAAAAAGTATTTTTAGAAAATTAATGATTGCCACTGCACCCCGTAATTTCCATTTGCCGCTATATATATATATATATATATTTTTGATCCAATTATTCTTAATTATTTCTCTGTAAATTACTTTTAAATACTAGTTTATTTTTTGTGCATTTTCTACGCCACTAGATTTTGCAAATGCATTTCTTACGCTACTAGGTATCCCGTAAAGAAAGTGGGATTCTTCAGGGATCTTGGCGTTCTTGCAGCTATTCCAGCCAAACAGTACGAACAAACACATTGACGCTTCTAATACATTCACACAATACACTTAAGAGTCTACAGAGATAGATGATATTTATGCAACTAATTGGGTCCAGCCAATCCCACAGAAAATTCTAGATTATCATTAGATATACTCACACACAATTACATATTATAAATTGACAGACTACTGTATTCTCTGCAAAAATTAAAAATGGAGTGATATAAAATATTTCAGGTCGCAATAGATGTTGGCGTTCAGTGTATATACTCTCTGTATATATAGGAGATAAAGGAAATTAAATAATTTTTTAAATTAATACTAAAAATTTACATTAAGAATACACCTACATACGATACATCTTAAAATGTAGTGGATTGTACTGAATTGTTGAAGTGGTTCAAATGAAAGTTGTTCAAATGTGTTGTTGCAGCCTGTACGTGTCGGATTTAGTTTTGGAATCCCTATAGTAGCATATAGTAATTTAAGAATACGATTTGGAAACACCAGCCTATCAGTAAAAGTGATAAGTTAATAAAAGATTAGATATAAATCTAGATGGCTTAACATTGGATCTCGAGAACATTCTAGCCCATAGTGTGTGTTGTGTCTATGTTTGAGTGAAAAATAATCTCAAAAACAAAAAAATTGTAGATAACTCATAATTCACTTTAGATACTACCACGCATCTGATCCGAAAGTTTCGCTCAAAATCCATCAAAGTGGAAGTGCTACTTTACTCAATGATTTTTTTTTTTTCAGTTGTTGTAGTGGTTGGTTCCGCAGAGCTGGGAAGCATCAGAGACATTTTCCGTGATAGCCTGCTTCTTTTTATGATCATCGACCGGATTAAATCTACTAGTTTGTAAGTCTGCACATACGAAACAAAACAGCCTTTAAGTTTGTAGTTAATGTGAATGATGCATGCATGATCAAGAAAATAAAATGTTCATATGGATTGTACGTTGCATTAAGATTAGAAAACATACTTGTATGACTTTTACAGTGATATATCTGTAAATGTCTGTATCGGGCTCGTTTAGACTCGTTATATTTAGGCATGAAAAAAAAGAACCCATATTTAAGTATACGTCCGTACATGGCTGATGGCGTGTGAAAGGTGAAATGTAGAATGGAATGCATAATTATAAAATAAACTTGCTTATATAGATTACTTGCTCAACATAGTTATGGAACTATACCATCTTACAATCATTCAGCTCGAATTCTATAATTTCACATCAGCAACTATTCCATAGTGGCTCACGGCTGACACTTTCGCGTTATTACGCTCTGTTATAAATTAATAAATAGAAATAATAAGATGGTATGGATAAATAATTATCAAAGTAAAAAAATCTCCTTCAAAAAAACATAGTTTAAGTTATACATCCCCACTCATTGATGTTTCCATTTAAAAAAAAGGTAACCACGTCACTAAAGGACCGAACATGTGTTTTCCCATTGAGATAGCAACACCCCTCTTAATCTAGTTCCGTCATAACAAAGACTTTTTAAAATCAAATTTTCTTTGAGAGTCCCCCCCCCCCCACTTGAGTATGAAAACAAAAATTGATGTGAAATTTTTTCTCTTCCTGCAATTTACGTGTTTGTAATTGACAAAGTTTCTTCAAATTTATAATCTTTACAAAATGTTGTTGTTTTCCACTGTAATAATTTGGATATAGAAGGGCACAGAATTTGATCACTGATGAATGATAATTGTAATAAAGGTAATGGGGTTAAATTTAATTCATGGTTCCGCCAATAAGGTAAAGTTTTTTCAATTTTTTTATTTTATTGATTATTAAAAAAGGCACATTAGGTGGGCGGTCCCTAGGCTGTCGCGCATAGGAGCTTCTAAACCGAATGGTGCCCCTAATGCTGAGCGTGACGCCTCAAAACAATGGAATACGCTAATCCTAACCTACAAATCCCCCCCGTACTCGATATTCCTGGGGGAACAAAGAACCTAACCTATCTTCCATTCATTCCAATACAGTTAAAATGTATATGCACCCTTGCACTAAGATCGTTCATTCAACCATGCACACTCTTCCGCCCCTCATTACTCAATATTCCTAGGGAGTTACGAAAAAACTTTACATCTAACCTTATAAACTAGCCTAAAACTAAGGGTCATAACTAGCTAGAACACCGCTAGCCTGAACCTGCATTCATGCAACATTCACGCAATAAATTACTTTCATTCCAACATGCAAACTATCTACCAAATCAGCCCATATCGACCCATTCGATCCCACCCATTCCTTTTAAATACTTCTTCTACAAAACGCTTAAAACTTGTGAGCGCGGCACCATTTTCGAGCAGCAGGGACAGGCTATTTTTCTTCAGAGCAACGTGAACTTAACCTCCCTCTGCACGCGCTGACGCAGATCAGATTAGAGAGGGCAGTCCAACAACAATGCTCAATTAGCTAAAAAAAAAACTAGTATAAACTGTATTCGCTCTGTGCAAGTCTATGTTATCACATTGTTTGGACAAAAACATCCTGATGATGGGTGAACGCACCGAAACCGATAGTTGACCACAAAAAGAAGCAGGCTATCACGGAAAATGTCTCTGGTGACTTTTTTCGGTCTTGAAATTGGCTACAAGCGATTTTCTTTGAACCTTTTATACTATATACGAGTATATACTTAAATAATTTTTTTTTTTTTATTTGAAACATTTTTCAGGGGGAAATTGATTTTTTGGAGGTTCCAAGGAATCTGGAATTTTAAATTACAACTATTATATGGTTTTGGTTTAATGTGACTAAGTGGCACACTCTGTTGGTCTACAATGTTATCTGCTTGGAACGTCCTGCCACCATCTCAACATTTACGTTAAATGATTAAAATTTTAAGTATAAATCAAATCTTGTAAAATATATTTAGTAAAAATATTATATATTTGTACTAAAAGGAGTAAGAGAATGTTCCACGCCAGATTTTGTTTTGTAAGCTAGAAGCGCTACATATTGTAATTACTTCTAGTGTGTAGAAGTGAGAATGCAAGGATACATTTAGACACGTTAGTTCAAATCTCGAGAGAGATCGGTTCAGTGGTAAACCACATAGTGCCTTCTAATTGCTACCTTAGAGTAATTTCCATTAAAATAAGTAATTGAACTTCTATTGATTGATCAACAAAATAAAAATAAATGCTTATAAGTACTTTCTAATAATCAAAATAAATTTATTAAAGATAAAAGCGAAAAAACTATATCTGGAATGAGAGGTCTTTGCCCTTTCTTTTTTGTTTCTGATAACGGAAGAGGGACTACAAACTTACATTAGATGCCAATGTGTCAGGTGTTTTAGTAACGTCTGACTATATAGGAAATACTATGGCCACTTTCATTGGTACTTTATTTCAATTAAATCAGTTCCCATCTCTATTTTTGGTCCATAGACCTCTCCTTTACTAGATACCTAAGGAGAACCCACTACCAACACTACTATACCCACGGCTATATATTTCACTTCAGAGTATGAGGTTACTCGATAACACTAAAATACACATACGAGTATAGCACACACACACAATGTACATACAAATACACCACTCACTCACAATCTCTATGACTCACTTTTGCTCTCAATTTTCCTTCTTTCTTTAAGATCACCTATCTTTATCTTTATTTTTTGTCCTTATTAGGACAAATATATATATATCTAATAAATATGTTTTTTTCCATCAATTTATACTGAAAAATTAATTTTAACCGTTTTCTCTTAAAAGAAAAATAAAATTAATTATTTTTGATAGGAATTTTCTATTTAATTAATTTCAATTCTATTACTAGTTTTATATACTTGTGGCAAACAGCTTTTATATTTCAAACTGAGTTTATAACTGTGAATAATGTAGCTTTTATAATAGAAAGCAAATTAATGATTACTTTATTCACAAACTAAGTTGCTTTTTTAACTTTGAAGTTAATTTAGATTTTCAAAGCTTGAATTTAGTAGATTATAGATGTAATGGAATCGTTTGATGTGATTCCTGATGTAGTAGATGTCTTGAAGAGGGCGGAAGTTAGTTGAGAGATTTGGAAAGTTAGTGCTCGAATTATTAATACGGATTTTATAAAATAAACTGTATTTTAACAACAATTTTAACGTATAAATGGTAACTAATAACTAGCAATATACTTAGGAATAAATAGAAAATAAATAAGTAATAAATTAGAATGATAAAATAAACGAACTAAGATGCACTACTAAAAGATAATAAGTTTAAATGAAACTGTGTATAGTCGCGTAAACTGCTGCTCGTGTATATGGACGTGCTCGTATCGTCGTATAAGATATAATGATGCTCTCGTTGTATATGATAGAGTTTATATATCGGTGTTGGCCACACTCACACCAAGACATCTGTCCTAGTGTGCGACCTTCGTAGTTTGCTGACCTTATTTAGGTCAGTGGCCAACCTTATCGGTGCTTGCTTTGATGTAAAGTATTGAAAAGGGCTTTGTTGTTTGTTTGGCCGGCATTGTCTTGAAGACGGCGGCCTGCTAGGTCGCTGGTTATAAATTGCTCTTTTATTACTGCCATCCTTTGTTAAGATAGCAGCTGGCTGGAACCACTTTGACATTGGTATGACTTTCCATGTCATTACATGGACAATGTGGAATCAATTTAATTACATTTTAGTTTTCGTATTTTTTTTCTATTACATTAGTTTTATTAATTAAATTTATGGGACGGGAACATAAAGGAATATCAAATGTTTATAATCCTTAGCTTACCGTATTCTCTTCCTCGTCTACCTTGCAGTGTAGAGGATGATGAACCTCTCACATTTCAAGTTCTGTAATTCAAAATTCCATTTCTCCTCCATGTCATAGCCAAGCGTTTGAATGCGGAATATCTTATGCTAAGTGAAGGATGAGATACTTAGGAAGGTCAGCTAAGTGTAAAGGAGACAAAGGCAGATAGAATTATAAAGAAGAAGTTGAAATGGTATGGGTATGTGATCAACAAGATTTCAAGTAAATGGCCAAAGTGAGTTAGGCAATGAGTCTCCCTCCCAAGAGAAAGAAAGCAGAGCAGTAAAATATTGGGAGGCGGAGATAGAGGATTAAATGTCTGCATGATATCTTCGTCCAGGAGACGGAGGCGATAGAAGAATGTGAAACTAGAATACATAACGATAATTCTTGAAGCAAGTTTCACCGGAAATACATATGTTTTATGATCACTTGATTACGAGAAAATGGTACTTACGAAGTTATTTGTTTGCCTGTGGGTTTGGAGGGTGATTATTCATTAACTCAATAGATTTCATCATTACTTAATAACCGAAAATCACAATAAGTTTTACCTGGGAATTTTGGTCAGTAAAGATCGGCTGGATGTATCATTACACTGAATGAATTTTGCAGTTATCTGGGATTTTTTTTTTAACGAGTTTGTATAAGTTTGAAAAATCTGAAATGAAAACTTCGGATTTCACGAATGACCAAAACTTGCCTGAAAATTCCTGGAAAATAGATTATTATTTAACATTGCTTATGTTTGTAGTAAGTGATATTAGTGCTGTGTGTCTTTATCCCCCCATTCGAAATAGGTCAGGTCAATTTATCGACAGTGCAACATGATACATACAAGGTCATTACGCTCAGTTAGTGGCCATAGTAATTACTCTGTGTATCGTATTTCAATTAGTAATTGAATGGTTAAGGCCAACTTGATTATATAACAAAAAACACTTGCCATATTTTCAATTAAATCAATAATTTGAAACATAATTGATATGACTAATTACTAAATATATATATATATATAACTTGTTGCTATAATTATATATTTATGACGTAAAGCATTAAAATAATAGTGTGGGTTCATATCCACTTATAATGTCAGGTATTTCTCATTTACAATAAGGGTTTTTATTGATAGAAGTTGAAAATGCATTCAGCCAATGATTCCTTTTGGCCATTCTTTTTAAGGTGCCTATATTTGCTTTCCACAATTTGAACAGGTTGTCATGCACATTATCGGAGTTAGTTTCTAGCATAGGGTTCCTTATAGCGGGAAGTTTTAGTGTGATCTTTAACTGAACTGAACTGAATAACAGATACATAATACTAAAAAAACTTCTAGACAAACGTTCGAAACTTACATTACATAACAAACGACAACTATATTATTCTATTAGCCCCTATTTGGACTTACGGAATCGAACTATATGGATCAGCCAGACATTCAATCCTTTATCGCATTCAATCCCTACAGTCCAAAATCCTTTGCACCATAGTCAATGCTCTCTTCTACGTTTCCAATCACACCATCCATAACGACCTAAAAATTCCCTTTGTTTTTGCGATAGCCAACTCCCTTTATCTAAAGTTCCATTCCCAACTGTCATCTCATTCAAATCCACTTATCCAAGCGCTCTCAACCACAACTCTCCCCCCTAACCCATCACGACGACTGAAGTGTCGATAGCCTCGCGATCATCTGCTTTCGTAATAGGCTGTCTTGTAGGACAGCTGAGAGACTCCATTCTCAATGGTTTATTACGGCTGCCATCGCTGGATCAGGTCGTGTGCCGCGGCCGTCAGCCAATGCACACATAATTCGCAAGTTACCTATTTTACTTGTTGCATGTAAATTGTGCACTTGTAAAAATCAATAAAAATGTAAAAAAAAAAAAATCTTTAAGGTTTCTTGTAGTATTTGAAAATGAAATGGCATAAACACTCCTTTGTTGAAGAAGTTCTGAGGTTAAAATCACCGCCGCCAGCCGTTTCAGCGCTGCAGTTCTCTTACAGAGCACCTCAACTGCATACGAACGAACAAGGCAACTTCAAAACTATAAACTTCCCAGCTAAAGCTGCTTCCAAATTCAAGAAAATCTTATAAAAGCAATGAAAATCAACATTCGAAGAAGTCTAAAAATCACTGTCAAGAAAAAAACAACCAGCCTGGAAACATGCATTCATGAGCTTACAAACTAATATCTAGTCTACAAACACAACGCTAAAAGAGTTACGACAAGCAACAGTTTTCAAGAAGTAATGAACTGTCTTCACTCTGTCTTCTGTCAAAAGCCCTCTTATACCCGGAGAGAGTTCTCTTCAAGCTGTATAGCTTCTCGACAGCTAGAAAAAACAAGAGATTCAACTCGCTACCAATAACGTTTTTCGCTAGGACACTCTCTTCTCCATGTATACTCCTTCTCGTCGCTAATTACGTTGAAATATATTCGTAATATTGTTAGTAAAGTGTCAGTAAAGTGTTGTTTTTTATCTTCAACAAGATGAAAACAATACTTATGGAAAATTAGAAAATTTATAAATTTCAACAACATGTCACCATCGTCCTAAGTTTTAAAGTCTAATTGAAGTCTAATCATAGAACCTGCAACATGCAATAATATAAGCATTATTACAGTGAATTCTAAATAAAATAAAAAAAATTGTTTATACCATTTGCAAATTATGTCAACATGATTTTTGACATAGTTGAGCTGTGAGTTCTTTACGACATTCCCCTCATCTACTATCTGCCGCCATCAAGTAAACCGATTACATTTTTACTATACTTTTCCTTGCTTCTTGTTTAGAACGTTAATATAGCAGATTGCATTAAAATACTGAGTACAATTGCGAGACAAGGTCTTGGCATTATAAGTTAATCAATTTGTTAATAACTATCGCCATTTGATAACTAGTGCGTATTAATGGGATCCCAGAAACTAACTTTTCTCATTAATATGCATTTTTGAAAGAATTTTCCATTATCTACCTATAATCTCATTCAGGGATCTTTAAATAAAATTTTGAATAAATTATAAACTACAGGAACATATACTATCGAGGATATCTTAGCTATTGTGGTGGTTGGTTCTGCAGAGCTGGAAAGCATCAGATACATTTTCCGTGGTAGCCTGCTCCATTTTGTGGTCATCGACCGGTTTCGGGCATTCGCCCATCTTCAGGATGCGTTTTTAGACAGTGTGTGACAACACAGACTTGCACAGAGCAAATTTACTTTACGTACTCGTGTAACTGAAGATGGGCGAATGCCCGACACCGGTCGATGACCACAAAATGAAGCAGGCTACCACGGAAAATGTCTCTGATATCTTAGCTACTTACCCTTTATCCAGAGCTGTGTTATAGTCTTGTAACATTCATATATAGCAATACTGTCCAACGGCTTTTCTTGGTATCTGTCAAGAATTTGATCGGATCAGGAACCGTGACTATTGAGACAACTCAAAGACATCCTTCCTTCCATTTACTACCTCAAGCTTAAATTATATCTCTCCGATCGCTATTTCCTGGCTGTTCAAGACACTTCCTTTTCTCTTATATCTCCAATCATTGCTGGTGCCACGCAGTAGAGCATACTTGCTCCTCTATTTATTCACAGGTTGGCACCTCAGGTTGGCCAAATTATCAGCATTTTATGTAGAAGTAAATATAATAGCTGGGAAGCGAGATTAAAACTGTTTGATGCGATCATTTCTGCTACACTTCTTTATGGCTCAGAATTTTGGGCCCCGCAGTATTTGCACTCTGTAGAAACAGGGCAGGTGAGATTCTTCAAACAGCTCTTTTGTTGGCCTAAAAGCGCTCCTGACTACATAGTCCTATTGGAAACTGGTAGGGTTCCTTTAAGCGCGGCAATTTTTAAGAAAATGTTATCATAAGGGCATCGAGTTCTGATGATGGAGGAAACCAGATTTCCAAAATTATGCTTTAATAGGCTTATGGAACTAGACAGATTAAAGAATAGAGGAGCAGAAAGGAATTGGATCAGTCAACTACGGAGATGGTTAACTGTCATTGGGGAGCCTGAAATTGTTGATGTAACTGATATAAATATAGTTAAACAAAAGATTCCGAGTTTAATAGATAAGTGGATAAGTGGCAATAAACTCAAGTTATAGTTCAATCTATAGACATATAAGTGGGCTAGGTGCTACAGAAGGTTACCTGAGAAGCGGTAGTGCGATAGTTAGGATTAGGGTGGTAAGCCAGCTAAGATTATCTAGCGACAAATCAGTTAGAATATCCAAAAGTGGCGGCTACCATCATATTGATACTTCATCTGTCTGCATTGTCTGCAACTCAGTAAAGATGAAACTCTGGTGCACCTGTTAATGTATTGTCCCACTTATGAACCAATTAGACAACATTACCTGTCAGAAATTATTATTAGCAAAACCAATTTAAGCGATCTTCTAAAATTATACCTAAGAAAAACCATCTAGATAAAATTTACTTTTTTATTTCAGAAGCTTTAAAATAAAGATCATTTTGCCTTGAGGAATAATAATAATAGCCAACAATTATATAGTAAGGATAATAATTATAAAGAAGTAATGTCATAAATAATTTTCTAATTTTATCATATTTATTTTTTATTAATCTTTAATAATTAAATTGATAACCATTAAGGAATATTTGTTTTATTTTAATTATGAATCTATAGAGTAAGAAACTATTATTTAGTTTATAATAAAATAACTTGTACATATACATATTATTATAAAGCACAGACCCCTGTAATGTGTAAACTATAGCACTAAATACAGTACGTTTATCTATCTATCTATTTATTCACAGTATATCTGCTGTTCTTCCACTATGCCTTAGCACTGCTGTCTTTCCTTTGCAGACGATGAGGCTATCCTATTTCCTAATCGTGCCAGCTTAGAGCTATTCGCTCTTCAAATCCATCGAAATCTCCGAAAGTGAAGAATCAAGGTCAACCAACACAAATCTAAGCACTTGGTACCTGAAACCGGAAGACCTTCTCCGTCCAACCAAACATTTTTACCAATTGTTCGGTATTTATCTTAATTTAAATTTGCCGCCCTAAAAATTAATATTCTATATATATATAAACTGATAACCTATAGGCTGTGTCCTAATTAGAGAGTGGGGGTAGACCCTTTATCGCCCTCACTAGCTGAGTCACAAAGTAACATCCAGACAAGTAACATAGCGCAGTGCGAATATTTGCCTACTTAATTTGCATTTCCGCCTTTCCGTTTGGTGGAAAACCCAGGTTTGCCACATCTGGTTTTCCTCAGCGTTAATCGTGATAGTCGATTTCTTGTCGGGTGAGTGCCTACGGATTCTCCAAGCCTGTAAGAATGAACGGCAAGCACGTGGTCTCTACTTCCGCTGCTTCTCCGACCGTACAGCTTTCCTGGAGCCCGTTTGAATTGTCATCTACTTTCATCAGCCGTACTGTGTGGACAACGACGCTGGAATTACAGGCATATGGTTCCCTTTTGTTTCCCTTTTCCTGTCTCCTATTTTCCTTCCATTCCCCATATGGGCTGAAGGTCAGTCGAACCACACTAGTTTTAAGGTGTCTGCGTTTGGAGGTAAGCGCCACTCCTTTTGGCTTGGTGAATTTAATAACTATTTTTTGCTTCTCATTTTGTATTTGTTAAATATTAATTTGTTCATGTTATCTGAGCCCATATGGCTCAATCTTTTATACAGTCCACTCAATATTTTCCGTAACTTAATATTATCAAACATTTCATTTATTATTCATTTTATTATACCCCCTGTTAATCACTCTAACAGAGCCTAGCAGAGGTATTAATTATTAAATATATTATACCTGTCTTTTTATACCAAACAGAGCCTACCAGAGGCCCCCCACAAACTTTACCCTTAAGGTGGTAAACGTTATTTAATTTTTTATTAATTTAATATTGTGTATTTTTTTGCAAGTGCTGTATTTCATTAAAATCACGTGGTTTGAGGTTAGTTACGTGCTTGGCCTTCACGGAAGTACATAGTCGCGGCCATCTTGGATTCCACGGCCTGATAATCATTTGGTTTCTTATCACGTGGCCCTTCACTATATAGTGCCTGATTGCAGCGACATACTTGCGCGCCCTCTGACCAGCTGAGTAACCTTCCAGCCTGTAACCTGCTGGCAAGAACCTCCTCATTTGTTTACGTTTGCGTGATTTATGTTTATTATTTTTGAATTTTCGTTTAGAAATTCATTATCAATACATTTTTTGTCTGTTTCGTTGTAAACCGAATTATTAATTCTTTTGTTAGATTTCGTGTTGCATTTAATTGTAAAATATTTGCCGTAAATCCTAACACGTTTATTGTTAAATTCCCTTCTGGATTTATATTTTCTGCTGCTTTGTTGTTGCTCTTAATCTGGGTGTTTTGACTTATTATCACGAACTACCCCATTATGGCACCTCAAAAATTAACTGCGGTTTTATTTACCCGTCAGATTTCTGTATCTACGGCGACTTTAGAGTCAACAGTGACGCGTCTAGAGGCATTAAGTCCTGATCGCCCTTCCCTACAGTCGGGTGTTACCTGGTTGCTTGAAAAGCTTCGTGCTGACTATACTTCAGCCAATGAAAAGCTGCAACCTTACCTTAATTTGGAAGTTTTACCGGAAGGCTTGAATGAAGAAATGTTAATGGCAGGCATGCACAAATTGGAGGAATTGTTAGCGAAAGGCGAACTTCATGCTTTGGAGCTTCTCGCGGGTGCTACACCTGTTCCTATTGCTGCTTCAACTCACCTAGACTCTAGAATGAGTTTAGCACCTAATTCATTAAATCAAACATCATTAACTTTGTCTGAATTGCCTCGTTTAACCTTACCAAAATTTAACGGTACTTCCGATTGGGATGAATTTTATAACAAATTCATGACACTTGTTCATGACAATGTTATGTTATCCCCTAAACAAAAATTGTTATATTTGATTAATCATCTAGCGGGTCAGGCTTATGATAAAATTTCTAAGTTGCCCCTTAATGATGAAAGTTATGAAACTGCCCTTAAGGTTTTAACTGAGCGGTATCATAAAAAGAGGGTGATTGTTAAAAAATATTGTCGTAATTTGTGGAACCTCCCTAAGGCGGTGAGAAATTCCTCGGATTCTATTCGGCAATTAATTGACGCGTACGAATTGAATTTTAGTTCTCTTACCTCACTTCAGGTAGATGAACCTTATCGTGTTGTATACACTTACTATCTTTTGTCACAACTCGACGCCACTTTGAGGGAGAAATTCGAGGGTACTCTAAAAGATAAAGATAAAATACCGCAGATTGCAGAAATTATTTCTTTTCTAACTGACGTTGCTGAGCGAAAGGAAGAAGCCAATTCTGAGGATGTTCCAGTATTGGAAAGAGCTAATAGTCCTAAAAGGAGGTCCAAAGCTTCTAGGAATCGTAAGCTTTCTGATTTCTCTAAATCCAAATATAATTCTGCTTCTTCAACAGCTCAAGCTTGTCAATTAAAGTGTTCGCTTTGTGGAGGTTTGCACCCCATTGTGCAGTGTTCAACTCTCCTTAGGTTGACACCCTCTGAGCGTTACACATTAATTAAATGGCACACATTATGTGCTGTGTGTTTGAATAAGAAACACCAAGGCGCTTGTGCTGATTTACAGGCCTGCGCCAAATGTAAATCTAGGCGCCACCATTCGCTACTCCATTTTGAGAGCAAATCTGTGAGCGCCAATGCACTTCCTATGCCCTCTGCACCTCATAATAATGAGGAAGGATTACCAACTGCGGTCCCTTCTTCGGCCACTACCTGCGTCTCTACTAATTCTTCCATGCCTAGTAGTATATTGTTGGCTACGAGTTTAGTCAGACTTCAAGTGAGTCCAAATAATTATGTGGTGGTTAGAGCCATTTTGGATAGTGCTTCTCAAGTTTCTTTTATTTCTGAAAGCTGTGCAAACAAGCTTAAGGTTAACTTAGTTCACGACCCCTTCGTAGTGAGTGGTGTAGGTACTACTTCCGTTCCTTCGACTACGTCGTGCCACCTTGCAGTGGGTACCTTGAGTGGTGAATTGATTTCCCAGTCACATTGCTTTCGTGTATTGCCCCGAATTAGTCGTGTGACTCCCTGCGTTGGCATCGCTAATCAAGTTACCAGAGCTACAGAAGGCTTGGTACTCGCTGATCCCACCTTTGGAGTCCCGTCCAAAGTAGATGCGTTGTTAGGTGCGGACTTGACTGCTTCCTCTTTTGTGGGCCCAGTTCGTCACCTGGGTGATGGCCTTCCTCAAGCCGTCTTTACGCGCTTTGGTTATGTGCTAATGGGTGCAGCACCAATTGCTTTAAATGGCAATGCGTGCAATTTTAATCAGCATGTTCCTCCTCAGTCTTTGGTGTCTTCTGCTGCGGAAGACGATCTTGCCAGGACCCTGCGCCGTTTCTGGGAAGTGGAAGAACCCCCTCCCGCTCCGGCTGCTTTATCCCCTGAAGACCAGCGCTGTGAGGAATTTTTCTTGCGGACAACCAAACGTCTGCCCTCTGGACGATATGAAGTTAGTCTCCCTTTACGACAGGAGCAATCGTCTTCTTTGGGAGATTCGTATTCACAAGCGCTCTCGCGTTTTCAAGCTTTGGAGCGCAAATTTGTCAAATACCCAGAGTTTAAGGCCCGTTACATGGAATTTATGCGTGATTACTTAATCCAAGGCCATATGGCCCCTGTAACGACTGCCACTTTTCCTAAATATTATATTCCTCATCATGGAATATTTAAAAGCCATGGCGATAGGTCCAAAATCAGAGTAGTTTTTGATGCCAGCTGCAAAACATCTAGTGGCTACTCTCTGAATGATGTTCTTATGACAGGACCCAAGCTTCAGGCGTTAATTAGCAATATTCTAACTCTCTTTAGAATTTACAGCTTTGTATTTGTTGCCGATATAAAGCAAATGTTTAGGCAAATTTTAGTCAGGGAAGCCGATTGTGCTTACCAATGTATTTTATGGCGTTCCGATATACTTGAACCTATCCAGACTTATGCTTTGAAAACCGTAACCTACGGACTTAGGTGTGCCCCTTATTTGGCCATCCGTAGTTTACAACAATTAGCTTGTGATGAAGCCGAGGCGTTCCCTCGAGCTTCTAAGTTAGTGCTTGAGAATTTTTTCGTTGATGACTTGGCTGCAGGTGCCCATACACTTGAAGAGGCCCAGGAATTGCAAAATGAAATTTTTGCCCTGTTGGCCAAAGGAGGATTTGTGCTGGACAAATGGGCCAGCAATCACCCCCATTTGTGGAAGGCTACTTGTTTTAATGAAGTTGCCACTCAGCTTACTGAACCTCAGTCTGTTTTAGGTCTGGTCTGGAAGCCGAACCCTGAAGTTTTTGAATTCCGTGCCGCAGAAATGGTCTTCGCTGAGGATGCCCCGCTGACTAAACGTTCAGTCATGGCTCAAACTGCAAAGTTATATGACCCCTGTGGCTGGATTGCTCCAGTAATATTCAAAGCGAAATGCTTTCTACAAACGCTTTGGCGCAATCATTTAGACTGGGATACTCCATTATCTGATGACCTGTCTCAACCCTGGAAAGGCTTTGTAACCATGTTGTCAACTAGTTTGGCGGAAATAAAAATTGCTCGTCCTTTGGGTTCTGCGTCGCCACCCATACAGTTACACGGGTTTGCTGACGCCTCCCAACTTGGATATGCTGCCGTCTTATATATTCGGTCAGCTTCTCAACAAGGCGTCTGTTGCACGCTTTTGACTGCCAAAACTAAGGTAGCCCCTCTAAAGACGATGACTGTGCCGCGCCTTGAACTTTCAGGCGCTCATCTTTTGGCTAAACTAGCTCACCATTTCCGGGAGCTGTTAAGCCGTCATGTGTCCATTGACAAAATATTTCTATGGACAGATTCTGCTATTGTCCTGGAGTGGATTAAAACTCCCTCCTACTTACTTAAAACCTTTGTAGCTAACCGGGTGGCCCAGATTTCTGAATTAACAGAAGGTGCCAAGTGGTCACATATCCCCGGCGATGTCAATCCAGCTGACCTTGCGTCGAGAGGTTGTTACCCTAATGAGTTAATTTCATCTCCGATGTGGTGGACAGGACCTCCCTGGTTGTACGAGTGTGAGGAATTTTGGCCTTCCATGCCACCTCCTGCCATTGTGGATGACCAGTTGTTAGAATTAAAACCGGTAGCTCCCTGCTCTTTGGCAGTCACTCAGTGTGACGCTCAGTTATTTTCATCAGTTTCTTCTTGGGACAAATGTCTGCGTATTGTAACGCTCATGATCAAATGGTTTCCGTCTAGGCTCAAGGGCAATAATTTGACTCCCTTAGAATGCCGCAGATTGGCCCATAATTATCTTATGCGCTACATACAGTTCAAGCGGACTCCCCGAAGATTTGCTTGCCGTTAAACGGAATAAACCTGCGCGAACTGCCATTCAACGGCTAGTTCCCTACATAGACGATTTTGGTTTAATGCGCGTCAGAGGTCGGTTGACCAACGCCCTGAATTATGAAGGTCAGCATCCCATAATTTTGCCTAAGAAACATTATTTAATCGATTTGTTAATTCGTCATACCCATATAAGGCTAGGCCATGCTGGACCCTCTCAGGTTCAATTCCAGCTATCTCTTACGTACTGGATTCTGGCTGCGCGCCAAGTAATACGTACTATGATTTTTAATTGTGTGGAATGTTTCAGGGTAAATCCCCGCAATACTCCACCGTTAATGGCCGATTTACCACCAGAACGTGTAAATCCTGCCCCAGTGTTCTATCACACTGGAATTGATTACTGTGGACCTTTTATTGTGAAGCCTTATTCTTTACGCAAGGCCCCCTTAATTAAAATATACTTATGCATATTTGTTTGCTTCGCCGTAAAGGCGGTTCATCTAGAGGTTGCCCTAGATTTGTCCACTGATTCCTTTTTGGATGTGCTGAGACGCTTTATTAGTCGTCGTGGATGCCCCAAACAGATATTTTCAGATTGTGGTACCAATTTTAAAGGGGCAGAACGTGTGCTACAGCGCGAATTTAACCTCATTCTTAAGGATCCTTTGAACAATAAAATTGTTCAGAATTTTGCGGTGGAAAATAAAATTGAGTTTTCCTTTCTGCCTCCGGCTGCCCCATCTATGGGTGGTTTATGGGAACGTGCGGTTAGATCCACCAAATTTCATCTTAGGCGAGTCATTGGGGTTAATATTCTTACCCTATTCCAATTTACTTCGCTTGCAACACAAATAGAAGGGATTCTTAATTCTCGCCCTTTGGCGGTGATGCCCTCTTCACCGGGTGAGCTTCAACCTCTCACTCCGGGACACTTTATTATTGGGCGTGCCATTACTGCGCCTCCGGAACAGGACTTCGCTGAACCTAATGATGGCTCCCTGCAACATTATAAGTTGATCCAAGCCTTAACTCAACGCTTTTGGAAGCAATGGCGAATGGAGTACCTTGCTACCCTTCAATCTCGTGCCAAATGGTTTCACCCTGGCTCTAATTTAAAGGTAGACGACGTGGTAGTGGTCGAAGAACCGAACTGTCCTCCTCGCCAGTGGCCTCTTGGCCAAATTATTAAGGTTTATTCAGCTCCGGACGGCGTTGTTCGTAAGGCTGAAGTTCGTACCCTATCTGGTACTTTTCTGCGTGCGGCAAGCAAACTTTATTGTTTGCCTACTGCCAACTAACCCCACTTTTACATTTACTTAGTCCAGTCACCATTTTTAAAATTTGCATATCGTAGGGACTGGATTACTAAACATATTTATTACTTTATCTAATTAAAGGTTGAACAAGTTCAACGGGGGGTGTGTTCGGTATTTATCTTAATTTAAATTTGCCGCCCTAAAAATTAATATTCTATATATATATAAACTGATAACCTATAGGCTGTGTCCTAATTAGAGAGTGGGGGTAGACCCTTTATCGCCCTCACTAGCTGAGTCACAAAGTAACATCCAGACAAGTAACATAGTGCAGTGCGAATATTTGCCTACTTAATTTGCATTTCCGCTTTTCCGTTTGGTGGAAAACCCATGTTTGCCACATCTGGTTTTCCTCAGCGTTAATCGTGATAGTCGATTTCTTGTCGGGTGAGTGCCTACGGATTCTCCAAGCCTGTAAGAGTGAACGGCAAGCACGTGGTCTCTACTTCCGCTGCTTCTCCGACCGTACAGCTTTCCTGGAACCCGTTTGAATTGTCATCTACTTTCATCAGCCGTACTGTGTGGACAACGACGCTGGAATTACAGGCATATGGTTCCCTTTTGTTTACCTTTTCCTGTCTCCTATTTTCCTTCCATTCCCCATATGGGCTGAAGGTCAGTCGAACCACACTAATTTTAAGGTGTCTGCGTTTGGAGGTAAGCGCCACTCCTTTTGGCTTGGTGAATTTAATAACTATTTTTTGCTTCTCATTTTGTATTTGTTAAATATTAATTTGTTCATGTTATCTGAGCCCATATGGCTCAATCTTTTATACAGTCCACTCAATATTTTCCGTAACTTGATATTATCAAACATTTCATTTATTATTCATTTTATTATACCCCCTGGTAATCACTCTAACAGAGCCTAGCAGAGGTATTAATTATTAAATATATCATACCTGTCTTTTTATACCAAACAGAGCCTACCAGAGGGACTGGAAAGCCTACGAAAGGCGCCCCCCTCTCACCCTTTTAATTTTCTTTTATTGTTTTATTTTATTTCCTGTTTTTTTATTAAACATACGGACTTCAGCTTTGGGGAGCGGCTGAACAGACACATTTGAAAAAAATTCAGACATTCCAATCTCGCACACTGCGGACTATACTTTCATCTCCTTTCTATGTTACAAACGAAACAATACATAAAGACACAAACACTGAAACAGTACAACAAGCAGCACATCGACTGTACACTAAGTATCATGTCAAACTGAACAGTCATACAAATCTTCTCATCAACAATTTACAAAAACTCTAGTTCCAGGAAGAAGACTAAAAGGGAGATGGCCACAGGACTTGTTACATCCACTGTAGACAAACTTCATACTAACTGACAGACCTCACTGAACAACATTATGAACTAGCATAATTACATTCACACCCATACATTCATTTCACTTCACATTTCATTTATTCACTCCATAAACAAATCACTCCAACAGGGCCATCATTGGATGGGTTCCTGCACACGTTCTACACGTCAGTACATTATCATACAGACAACAGCATGACAGGCAAAACACATTTTGTGTTGGTACTGTATTACAATAAATTAAAAAAGAAAAAAAAAAAGAAAATTTATTAAATCAGAGAAAGAAATGTTAAAAGCAGAACAAAACACTCAAAGTCATATTAATAATTAACACTTCCTTAAAAATATGTGGACATAATATTATGTTGGATGGAAGTGTTTGATATCTAAAAATATATATTTCAAAATATAATTTTAGTGGATGCAGAAATAATGGATATATAAATTGGTTTCCAAAGGTCGCATATAATTTGGAGTCTGGTATTTTATCCGTCCTAGAACTTGAATTCATTTTCACTTGTAATACAATACGGTATTGTCCAGTATGAATTTAATTGTTGGCTCTGACGAACTTATATCATTGATTGATGTGATTATTTCTATTAGTGATAGAGTTATCTCAATTAGAATTTAGAAAATGAAAATCGAATGTTGAACTGATAATGTACAGCGGGTAGGAACTAACACATAGTAATAAGGAACTCCGTAGATGAGCTATGAACACAGCTCTGAGCACTTTTCAAGAGCGGAAGGATATCGAAGCTGACTCGTTGCTTCACCGTGCATAAATATTCGCCACAATCTGCTGGCACCTGGTAACTTCATTACCAATGCATCTTCATGCTAATCCCAATCTAATAGCAATTTAAATTACCTCCATCAGTCCTCAAAAAGTTTGTACGCAAGAAGTGGTTCAGTTTCTTGAAAAATTCCATTTTTCACAGACTGTGTTTTAAAAGAATTCATTTAATTTAGAAGGACCAGCCAATATCATTCCTACAAAGGTCCTTTGTTTTACGATAGAAGTGTGACTTTAAATGGAATTAAATCTCTTATTTCTAAGAATATATTTACAAGAAAAGTTATGTAGATTGTATGGAATAGAAAACCGCTTTACTACGCCGGAACAATTATGATGAATTTGCGGTAAAGCGGAAATGAATCGCATTGTACTAGAGTAGAAGGTTGTAAGACAAACTTAGTTATACGTCTCACTTCCTATACTTCTACCTTGCCTGCTGTGTTCATCCTATTACCAGATAAAGGTGTTGAGGGAGTTTATTAAAACTTGGTCCAACCATGGAATTAGCTTTCCTGGATTATCTCTGCACGGGGAATGCTTCTGTCAAAACTTACAAGATATTTTTTCATCAACTTCTCCAGGAATTCAAAACTCTACTACTTATATAAAACTATGCCTGTTATAACAAAGTCTTATACTTTCCTAACTTTATTTATTATAATGATTATAAATAATAATTGCTTAATTTATAAATTTCTTGCTTCATTTTTTTTGTAATAATTTATCATAATATAAATATTTGATTCATTTTAATATTCTCTATAACTTTTAGAATAATTGGATGAAAATACGTTACATTAACGTAATTTCATTGCTTTTAAAATTATGAAAAACTCATATTTGTATGGAATAGAAAACCGCTTTACTACGCCGGAACTATTATGATGAATTTGCTGTAAAGCGGACCTATCTTTTATGTAAACCATTTAAATTTTCTATGAAATGTCTGAAACTTGCCAATACGAAGATTTACAATATCCACCTTTACTCATTAGATTATTTAAATATATTTCGTTGTTGACAATACGAATCCTCAAGTTTTCAAAAATGACAAACCTGAAATTTCCCAATAAGCAATTCATTAAATTTTTTTAGACATCTTTCCTACTTCTTCTTGTCCCATTTCCTTAATTAAATCTTTCAAGTTATTTTACTTTAATTAATATATTAGTTCCCTCTCCAACTAATTTCGGCGAAGAATGTGATCGCTTAAAACACTTCTAGAAAAAATTGACGTATCACTTTAAGAATCTGAAAATTAGTTAGTTGTTTTAACATTAGATATTGGCTATAGAGTTATATTAGAAAACTGAATGAAAAGAAGTTTCTTGGATTGATATTAAACGTAATAACGCATCTTTTTCTATCTTAGTGAAGTAAGAAAGCACGATTTTCCGGAATTCTTCTAATATCCATCTTCATATCAGATATCCCGAACAGAGCAGTTAGCAATTACTTCATTTGTTTTAAACAATCTTAAATAACTAAAAAAATCAGTGACCTAGTCTTTCCTAAATGATAACTTTTTACTTTCTCTTACTTTCTTAGTAAGAGGAAGTATTGTGATCGTGTCAAATTTCTGATACCGAGATTTCACCGGAAATATCCGTTTTAAGGTCCCCTGGGTCCATAAAAGTGGTTTTTAGAAAATGGTCTGTGTATGTGTGTATGTGAACAGCATAGCTCAAAAACGAAAAACCGTAGAAAGTTCAAACTTGATGTTCCGTTTACGTATCACAATGGGATCCGACAGTAGGTTACCTGTCCAAAATTCCTCAACCGGAAGTACACTTTACTACTCTTTTTTATGATTTTCTCAAAAATGGCTCCAACGATTTTCATGAAACTTGGAGCATCAACTACACATACAATGAGCTACAACTTTTATTTGAAACATTTCTCAAGGAAAGTCCATTTAAAGGTACTTTTAGGGGAGCGGTGGGGTTACTGTTTTCTCTAATGTGCTATTTCAGTTCATTATACAATTCTATCATTTAAATAATATTAATTAGAATTAAATATATTGTTGAAATTTCGAGTTTGAAAAAATCGGTTGACCGGAAGTGCGTTTTTATTACGAAGTATTTTTCAATTTTTGCGATTTTCTTCATAAAAATACCGACGAATTTCATTAAATTTGATATACTAACTATAAAATTTGGCAATCACAATTTTGAAAACTGGAGTAAGAGAAAGTTGTGTGAATATATCACACCAGATTTTTTTATTAGTGAATATATTTTTTTTTTTTTTTTTAGTTTCTTTATTGTATAAGCATACTCTGTTAAATCAGATAACAATAATTGCTACTGCTCACTGCAATACGCTTGGCTTGAAGAACTTGAGTGGAGAAACCAGGTAAGTGGCATTGTTAGAGCGTTTAGTTGCGAAGATTATCCGTAGGCCACTTCCTTTTCAGTCTCATTGTTGTATTCTGTGGCAAGCTTAAATTGGAGATGAGAGAGCTGTTATGTTGTGATAGTCTTTCGTGAAATTTTTTGTATTTGGTTGTGATTGTGTCTATCACGAATAGTATACTGAGATCTGTGTGAGTTGTAAGGTTTGATACGTAATAGGGTGCTTCAGTTATGTGACGTAGAAGTATAGATTGGAAAGGCTGTATTCTGTATAGGGTGGAAGGTTTCGTAGAATCCCAAACTTCGCACTCGTACAGCCATTCAGGTCGAATTATAGTTAGTGGATATAAATAATTGGATTGGAAGGCTGTATTCTGTATAGGGTGGAAGGTTTCGTAGAATCCCAAACTTCGCACTAGTACAGCCATTCAGGTCGAATTATAGTTAATGAATATAAATAATTTAATACAAATTACAATTAAATTGTAGAATGATTTGTTTTTTTATTTTCTTCTATGTCTTTAAGGAGGAGTGGTCTTTGAAACGCTTGAATACAATATCTAGGTCAAACTATTGAACAGTAGAGAGAAGGGAAATATTCTTTTTGTTTATTTTATAAGCAATAAGCTATGGATCACTGCGCTAAATTATGCTTAAACGGTTTGGTTAGTTATTAGTAATTAATAGAAGCAGCTCCTATGCCCCCCCCCAAAAAAAACTTTAAGCATCTGGGTAATTAGAAATATAGTGAGTTTGTTACTTATTTCCCTGAAATAAGTATACACTGCCATCATGATCCCAGTCTACCAATGGTACTGGGGGATTTAATTCCAAATCAAACTTTCCTAATTAGTCTAAATAATGAGGAAATCCTCCCTAGCCAGAAGTACAAAGACTATTAAAGAGAAAGTTTGGGATTTCAGATTTGCCTCACATTCTTATATTTCTTTTGTTCAATTTAATGTCACCACAAAGTGAATACTTTAAAATTTATTCAAAATTACATTTTTTGGACGTTCTTTTTTAAATTTTTTTTTTACGCAATTATCATGATATTTATGTATCGTTTACTTAAATATTATTCGGACAACTATCTCAAATATGATATACGAGTTTTCGAAAATGATAGGCATTATTTTGAATAATAAATTGATAGGCAGGTTTAAATAATCTTTTGAGTCACCAAAAAGTTCTTTGGAAAGAATTTAGTAATCAAATTCAATATCTTATAAACAAGTTTTTTTGTTGTTTTTTTTAGTCAGTAGGCGTATTTTCTATAGTTATTTTAAAGGAAGTATTTATTGATGAGATGTGCCACACAGCATCATATTGCTGCGTGCAAGATGGAAAAGCCAAGTTTCCAATTTAAACTCTTCTCCATCACTGTTTTGGTTAAAACTAGGTATGCATGTGTGTGTGTGTGTGTGTGTGTGTGTATATGTATGTGTCCTAGTAGATCGATTTCCACCTCCTGTACGTCTACAAATGCCACGCATTCCGCACCAAATGGACTACTCACCCCACCATTGACATACTGGAAGGCAAGTGAAGAAAGTTCTTAGCAAGGTTAACCCAGAGTCACCAAACTCCACAACACTTGATGCATTCCTCTGCAAACAATTATGGCATCTAGTGGAAATTGCTAGAATTTCTTGCTGCACTAAATTAAAGAATTCAAGATTATTTCTGTAAAAGTGGCATACCATTCTGTGAAATCTGCGGGAAAATAAAGGTTATTCAATATAATTTATAAATAATAAGGATCTTAAATGTTACTCCATAGTTTGATCTACCCCATTTAACCTTTTACTTCACTATTTCCTACAAAATTCATCCAATCTTAAAAAGAAACCGAATAGGGTTGAAATTTAATTTTGATTTATATATTATCCAATTTAATTCATCTTAATTGTCAAAATGTAAGACATATTATTAATAAGAGGTGCTTGGCAACAAATTGCCACCAAACGTTTCCCTCACTTGTGGACTACGTCTACTCTTTGGTAATAATCGGAAATCGGTTTAAGTGTCGGTTTATGGTTTTTGAGAATTTCTATGAAAATTTCGTGAGATATTTGCGTGAATACATCCGGTCGAAAGGAGGAGGAGGAGGAGGGAATTTAATTAATTTCAGTTCCTGTGGTTGTAATTTATTGAAACTTCACAGAAAATTCCTTCCTTTTCCCAGCTAAATAGATGTTGTAATGTTTCAGGTTGAACCAAATACTAAATGAAATTCTTCTTCTATGGAAATCCATTAACTGTTTGTTATTGCAGGAAATTCAACCCCTAGATCAGATCTCAGATAATAGTACTAATATACCGATTTCGGTTTTCTCTAAAACTTTGTTACAGATAAAGTAAACATTAAAAACTAAGAGCCATCTTAGCTCTGTGTGAGAGAAAACATGGCGAACAGGTTACATATTCGAAATTGCGTTTTCACATTTATTGAGATACCCTAAACATGTAAATCTGGTGTGAAATACTCATTCACACGATTTTCTCTTTTGTTAGAACATTTTTATATGTGATGAATTTCCATTAAAATTCAAATTTTACTCGTTTCTCCTCAAATAAATATAGAGGTGGTACCTACTCAAACAGGTACGTAGTAGAATTAGTTAATTGAAGTCCAGAAGAGAGCGCCAATAATATTGAATCAGTTCAGCATAACATTTGAAATTTAATATCACAAATTTCGAAGAAGTGTCTGTTGTGATAACCACAGACCTCCTGTGGCTATCACAGGAAGGTGTTCGGTGTTATTGAAAGGACAAAAAATATGGCAAGAGGTGTGGTGTTTTGGCCTGGCCTCTCAAGAGATATTAAAGATCGGGTGGAAAATTGTCAAATCTGTTTGAGTCAGAGAAATTTAAACTCAAAAGAAACCTTAATTCCACACGAAATCCCAGATGGCCCATGGCAAAAAGTGGGAAGTGATATTTTTGAATTCAAGAATCAGAAGTTTCTGTTCGTTGTGGACTATTATTCAAAATATTTTGAAGTAGCTGATATTAACTCTAATAAAGCCAGTACAGTTATCTTAAAGTTAATATCAATGTTTGCAAGACATGGTATTCCTCTTAAATTAGTCACTAACAATGGACCTCCCTGTCAATCTGCAGAGTTTGAATTATTTTTAAAGTCATGGGATATCAAACATGTAACAACTAGCCCAAAATACCCGCAATCAAACGGGATGTCTGAACGAACGGTGAAAATAATCAAAGATATACTAGAAAAAACATCTAAGGATAATAGTGATCCATATTTGGCATTGTTACCCAAAGGTAACTTACCATCACCAAGCCAACTTTTGATGTCAAGGCCATTGAGAACTTTATTACCCACCACCACGAAAAATTTGGAACAAAGGGTTATACAACCAACAGTCTATAAAGGTTTGATAAAAAATAATCAGAACAAAATGTCTGATTATTATAATAAGCATGCTCATGATTTAACACCATTAGAAGTCGGTGATGCCGTTTTATTTAAAAAATTTCCAGATGATGCCTGGTTACGTGGGCAAGTTGTGGGTAAGGATGAAGTTCCCAGGTCATACTTTATTGAAGATGAAGAAGGTAATAAATATAGGAGGAACAGAAGACATATTCTAAAAATGAAGCCCAAGCTCATAAGGAGTTTAACCATACATTCAAATGAAGATGCACAACCTCCTGAGGACAACCTGGTAATGGATCAACAACAGAAAGACAAAAATAGTATGAGAGAAGAGATTGAAGAAGATGAAGAGGAGTCAGTTAAAGAAGATGAAGAGGAGGAAGATGAAGATGTCAGTCAGCGTCCAAAGAGGGAAAGAAGACCACCAGCGTGGTTGGAGGATTACGGGCAGTAAAGGTGTGGGACTGTGATGAGATGTGACAAAACAAAAACTTCAAAATGTTTTAGTTTATTTTTATTTTTTACTTTATTAAGAGGGAGATGTTGTGAGTGATATATCGATGTTGGTATTACGATGTAGAAGGTTACAGCAGAATGTTATGTTTTTATGTTTTTACTTGGAATAAAGATGTTTTCCTGTGGTACACGTTTTGTTTTATTTTAAAAAGATTATCACAACAGTGTCTAACATCATTTTTTCGGAAACATGTTACAAATAAAAGTGATAGATTGATATCTATACAGTTAGCATTTCATGTTTAAAGGAAATCGTTTAGTCGTTATCCAGAAATTCCAAACACTCGAAAACTTATGCTTCTAATGTATATTAATATTATGCAGGTGATGAAGTGGCACCTTAGAGGAAAGATATTGTTCTCTCAGAACCGCCTAAAAAATCAATTTCGCTGGGAATAAGTTTCAAATAAATGTTTTTTTCCCCCTACGCCATGACTTCGGCTATTCAGCCATTCTGTGTCGCGCAGCCCAGAATAAAAAAGGCTGCGCTGGCGATTGATGTTGTTCGTTTAATTGGATATCCAGGGGGCACGTGAGAACAATCTCGGACGCGCATAACTTCACTCCCCACAAATAAATGTGACAGGCATTTATGTATGCAGATTTGTGGTTCACAGATGGCTCTAAGATAGACTGCGAAACTGGAGCAGGAGTGTGTGGAGTGAGCCCGCAGGTACTTATTGAGTGGCCGCTGGGCAGATACTCCACAATATTCTAGGCTGAGATGTTTGCCATTAAGGTCTGTGCCGAGGAGAACCTGCGTAGAGCACTAAGGGGCAAAGTCATACGCATTTGCTCGGACAGCCAGGCTGCACTGAAAGCCCTAGAGGCTTACAGAACCACCTGATCCCTAGTTAAGGAATGTCGAGAGGCATTGTCCGAGACTCTCCAGGCATAACCGGGAAGCGATTCGTGCAGCGTTCAGAGACAGGCTTCGCGGTAAGCATGAGGAGCTCTGGAGGGAGACCCCAGGAGCCATACACAGTAAAAGGATGATGCCAGGAATGTGTAAAAGACGGACCAATATGACCCTAAACCTGAGTAGGAACCAGATCTTTCTGATGACGGGGCTATTGACGGGTCATGGCAGGTTCAGGAAGCATCTGCACAAGGTAGGGCTAATAAGCGTGGAACCCCTGAGCAGATTATGTCAGGAGGAGGAGGAGGAGACGGCCTCTACCTGCTCTTTGATTGCGTTGCAATAGCTGGATTGCGCTACGAAACCTTTGGTACGTTGTGGCCTGAGGAGATAGTAGCGCAAAATGATCTGGTGGTGAAAGCCCTGAAACTCCTTAGGAGGCGAGGCTTCACCTACTAGAAACTACCGGATATGGCACAATAAGCCTCTGTTGGCTGCGGTACCGGGGGATAGCCCACCCGTGGATGTTAATAATAATAATAATAATAATGTATGCAGATAATATACAAAGTTTAAATCGTTATAGCCTTTTTTGAGAAAATTTCAATAATCTGGAAAAAAAGTTTCAGTAAAATCGCACTTCGGTTGGTGTGTTTGATTAAAATCTCATGGCATTTGCAGAGCGGTATTATAATTAGGTTTTAGAAGGAGAGAAATTAGTTAGTAAGGGTTTTTGAGAAATAAGCTAGAATGAATGCTGAACACTGTATATAGAGACACAAAACTACCAGGACTTTACACGTAAATAGAAATTAGCGTCATACTATTGTATCGCCTGAAGATTTTAAAGTGATTCGCGCCAGATTTTTCTTTTAGCGCGCCTAATTTGAGATCAATCGCGCCAGGAACTTTCTCAGTGAACTATTGGCCTCCGAAAAAATGTTCTCTCACTACAGACAAACTGTCTATCACTGGAGTAGAGGCTCCTGTAGTACGCTACTACAAAGCTAATCCCTTCTTTCAACTAATGTCGTAATTATCCTTTTCAAAACATTAATGAGAACTCATAATGATATAAATAATTGTTGCCATTCATACCTGAAGTTAATTTTGTTTCCTAACATAAAAAGAAGAGCAGAATTCAATGGAACTTCAGTTCATTGAAAGATTTGTTTAGCTTGAAATAACATCTACAGAGTTATTCCCTCTAGGGCGAAATAGACTATCCACTTACATATGGAGCTTGGCATCAGTGCAGGCATTACAGTCCAACATTAATTTACTGGCACTACTAACATACACTCAATACACATGGGGGCTGCTGAGATAGTTTAACTCAAAGTCTTGAGTTTAGCCTCAGCTCTACCACATCATACACACTCACATGCAAACCGCAAACATACACATCAATCATATCTTTCACATGCATATATCTACATACTTCTCTTAAGGACGGGCTATGCACAATGTTCAAGGGTAGATTATTTGAGAGGGGGGGAGAGGCAGAACAGTTCTTAGCAAAAGTTTGAAAGACTAAGTTAATTGAAACTTATTAAGTTATCTATGATTTTATCCGTTGTAAAATGTTGTAAATTGACCCTCCCTACATGCAACCCTCCTCCTAAGGCTTCTGGCAAATCATTTAAAAAAAGTGAGAAAAGGAGTGGGGATAGGAGGCACCCTTGTTTAAGACCCATCTGAGTTGAGAAGCTTCTGGTGATTCCGCTATTTATCCAGACCGACGCTTCACTGTTTACATAAAGTTTCTGAAGAATATTTATAAATTTATTTGAAATGCCGAGTGTGTAAAGTTTATAATACAGCGCATGCCTATCAGGTGAATCGAACGCTGCCCGAAAGTCTACAAAAAAAGCGTAGACTTTCTTTCTTTTTTGGGCGGTAATAATTTTAACTATGTTCATTAAATTAAATATATTATCGACCGTGGAATAGCCTTTACGGAACCCGGCCTGGAATTCATTTAAAATACCACCATCAGACACCCAATGCTCTAGCCTTTGCAGTAAAATACCTATGAACAATTTTGCAATAGAATCTAAAAATGAAATGCCCCTGTAGTTTGAGACAGAGTTAATATCTCCTTTCTTATGAAGTGGAAAAATAATCGCCTTAGCAAAACTCTTAGGAATTTTAACTTCGTTAAACAGAAAATTAAAAAAACTTAACAAATTCTCCTGAAAGTTTAATGTGCTATTTTTATAGAACTCAGATGGGATCCTGTCCATACCTGGGGCTTTCCCATATTTTAATTTGTTGATAGCAGTTTGGAGTTCTTTTAATTCAAAAGGTTTATCTAGAGATTCTATACTATTGTGAGGAGCAGCAAATTGCATTCGTTCAGCAAACAATTGCGGGTTAAGGAGGCTACTGAAATATACTACCCATTGTTCACTTGTAATAGAAGAACTTGAAACAAAATTGCGTTTTTTAAAGAGTTTAACAATATTCCAAAAATCCTTACTGTCTGTAACATTATTAAGTTTTAATAGCAAATTAGAGTAATACATTAGTTTTTTCCGTTTACATAACTGCTTATATTGATTCACTTTTTTGACATACAATTGTCTAATTAATTCGGAACCACATTTTCTAAAAATATTCAAAAGAACAAATGATCGGGCACGAATTTTTCTACACTCCCAATCAAACCATTTGTTCTTCGGACGTAAAACCACATTATCAGTGAAGGTTTTATTACCCATATCAGCTGCGTTCCTGATAACGCCTGCAAAAAATTCTAAACCTTTTTCTGGATCGGCAGGGAACTCTTTTATTTGTTCTAATTTGTCTCCAAAAAACTGCTCATCTCTTTTCGTCCACATCAATTTAGGGAGGAGGGGCATTGTGTTTCTTACTCGTCCTGCTTTCAAGCTGTAAACTTAATGTGAGCTGTATTGGCATATGGTCAGAATATATCTCGTCTAACACTTTGAAATCAACAATGTACTCTAACAGCTCAGATTTTACACAACAATAATCAATAACAGAACAGCCTGGGCCACTTATAAATGTTAGTTTACCCTCTTTATCATTCAAAGATCTACCATTCATTATTAAAAGATTTTCATCGTCACATAATTCAAGCAAAATTTTCCCATTCGAGTTCATAACCGAATCTTTTGAATTTCGATTTAAACTAAACTGAGAACCTCTTGGCAATATTTCGTCATGAACAGATTGGGCATTCGCTAATCTCGCATTAAAATCCCCTATTAAAATAAATTTATAACTTGGATAATCATTTAATAATTTAGCAACCGTTCCTATTTCGGTACTCCAATTGTTTGCACTTAAATAAATGGGGAGCAAATAAAACTCTAAACCTGGCTTCCCAAAACAGATTACGTTCATATCATTTAATTTAACAAACTTGAATGAGTGCATATACTGAGTATTAGATTTTATCCCAAAAAGGGCACCTCCTTTAGCACGCCCAAATTTTGATTCTCTAATTGCATATTCCCAACATAAATTATACCCTACGAAAAAATTTTCAAAACATACAAAATCTTTCTCTTCGATATGTGTTTCAAATAAAAGAAAAATATCGTAACTTTTAATAAACTTAAAAAAATTTACCTCATCTTTTTTATTTTTTATCCCACACACATTGTAACTAATCACTGACACACACTTGACACTTTGACAGACAGACCTTTTCAGTTTCCCTGGTTAACTGCAGCCTATTGTGCGCCATCCATCGAATATTTTTTATTCGTCATCATTTTCAGCACCTCCATACCATCCTCTCCATCCGTAAGTAACCCTCTTGCATCATCCCAGGAGAACTTTCTATTATTGTATAGTAGAAAATCGTTGCCCACTTTAATCTTTGCTTCTTGGTCCATTTTCTTTATTTTGTATCTTATTTCCATCAATTTTTTCTTTCTATTTCTGCATTCCGGAGGTAAATCTTTAGTAATCCAAATGCCCGTTCCTTTTAATTTCTTAGCATTCATAAGTATTTGAGAAACATCATAATACTTAACGAACTCCACCATAACCATTCTACGTGTATCTTCTTTCTTTCCTATTTTAAATGCTCTATCGATTGTAATATCATCTTCAATACCCAAAACTGAGCCACACAATTCCTTAATTACTTTAACTTCTTCTCCATCCTTCATTGCTGGGAGGCCACCGAAGACGAGCCTATTCCTTCTTGCGAAAATACTTAAATTCTCAAGCGCAGATTTAAAATTTTGGGCTTTCAAATTGTTGACTTCAGTCTTTATAAATTCATGTTCACCTACTAATTTAGATATTTGAGCCTCTATTCGCGAGAAATCTTCCTTATTAGGTAGTAATTTTATTTTTACATCAAGCATTTCATCAATTTTACTTAGGAACGTTGCCTGATCCATCTCTTTCTCGGAGCCCTCAATATACTGCAATTGTTTCTTAATAACTTGCTCTGGCGAGCTGTTAGATCTCCTCCGTTTATAATAAATATTAAAGGAGGCTGGTGAATTTTTAGTGATTTTACCTTTACTATTAGGCGAAGTACTCATAGATAGTCGGAGCCGATCCAATTAAGAAAATCTCAATCTTAATTCTCTCTAATAAAGTTGCTAATATAAACTGATCTATAATTGATCATAAATTCGAGGACCTTACTCAAGCAGGTGGTCAACGAAATGGGCTGTAACTGGAGGGATCACTTGGGGATTTTCCTTTTTCTTTGGGGATCGGTACAATTATTGCTTCACGCCAACCATCGACCGCCAACAATTGGCCGGTTTCCCATATGCTATTATACAGTCTGAGGAGACCTTGCTTCCCAGTTTCATTTAGGTTTTTAATCATATCTTATGGGATTCCATCCACCCCTGGAGCAGAATCTCTGCATTTATTTAAGACATTTTTTAGCTCCTTGATGGTCAGCGGTTCGTTGTAAGTTTCATAGATAGCGGTCTCAAAGCTGAGTGGCTGTAGCTCCACATCAACTTTTCGCTGGAGAAATTCTGCTGAGTAAGTCTATGAGCTGGAAACTTGAGCAAAGTGTACAGAAAGGCTCCAGTCACCTCTCCTGGCTCGGTGATGACGTTTCAAATTATTAATTTGAATACTTTAGTTGCAATTAACATAAATTAATAATAAATTAGTTGCAACATCAATTTTAAATATATTATTTCTGTACAGTACATAATTATGTACCATAACTAATATGTACCATGTTATTGAGTACAACCCGTAAAATAAATTAATAAACCCCAACCATAATCCAATGTCAAAAATATTCAATTGAGATAAGATCAATTTATCCATAATAATGTTTCTAATTAAAGTGGTCAAGTTAATATAGTTCAATTAGCATTCCTTGCTTAAGCAGCTACTTTAGAGAAAGTCCCGACAAATTCAAAATAAGCCTTATTTTTGGTTAAGTAATTTTCTATAACCTTAGCCATATATTTAATTAATTTCTGTAATAATAATAATAATAATAATAATAATAATAATGCTTTATTTCGTAATGACAAAGTAAATACAAAAATACATTCTTGACATTCTACGGCATGGTTTAATTTCTGTAATAAATACCGATAGGAAGAGAATAAGCATTATAATTTTAGTTTATATAATATAAATTATTGTACTTAAAAAAAAAAGCAAAATTTAGTTGTCGATGCCAAGGCAAATAACATGTTCAATGGAAATTCAGGAGAAGACATTAGATGAGGATCAGGCTAAGGGATTAACATTCCAAAGAGTCTTCACAGGAAAATTTGTTTCGATAACTATTTTGTACAAGCAAATCGTCAAAAGAATAATCAAGGATCGTTTGAAAAAAAATCTTTGACAATATACATTGCATACCTAGGTCTATATCGATGGCTAATTTCCTGAATATAAGTACACCATAAAGTCGCATAACTTCCTTCAGTACTCTAGTCAAATAATCCATTTTGGATAATTGTTCCCATGTTGGTACTACTTCAGATTTATCTCCTAAAATATCTAATTGTTCTTGGTATACAGCTTCCTGATGTTCAGGAAACATGGCCAATAATAGCAATGCATGTGACATTGTTACAATAGATGTATCATATCCCTGCAATTGGTTTTTTATTTTCTACTATATAGAATAATTTTTATAGTATCTCTGATCAGTAAATAATGTGCATTACTTACAGCTATAAGAAAGTATCCAGCTAATCTTCCGGATGCTGCCAAGGATAGTTTGTCTTTAATTGTTTTTTCTATTAGTACTGGTGCGGCCAATAGGTAGATTGGTTATTCCTCTATTACTATTGCACCGTCAAAAAATAAAATTAAAAAAAAGTGTTGTCTGCAGCAAGAGAACAGTTGTCCGGTGGCCGGCAGTGCACTGAGGAAGCTCCAGGCGCTAATGACCATAGATGTTAACGCGCCTTACATTAAAAAACCAAAAATGCAATTTTACAAAATAGGTTTTTAAATTTTATTAGAATTTTCTCGAAAACGGTTACAACGATTTTCTTTAAAATTGGACTGCTTGTTACATAGATGGAAACGGATCATTTTTATTTGAAAATTTTTTTTCTAAAACAACAAAAAATTGATTTCAGAGGTATGTTGGGGGTGTATTGTGATCTGTCAGTTAGTTAGAATTTATATGTGCACAAGCATTGTTGGTTTTTGATATAGAGCGCTCCACATAAGACTGCTCAAGTATACAAGTAAATTCTCCACTACCATATTTATAGCCAGCCCAACTAAATATTGCCATATTAATAGAAAGTTTCTTGATTAAATTGTATTAATTAGAGTAAGAGAAAGTAGTGTGAGTGTTTCACATCAGATTTTTTATATTTTCACGCTCCAGAGATCTCTAAAGTTATATTTCCCGTGTAAACTAAATTTAAATTTTGTTTATAAATATTATACTATCTTTTGCAATAATAGAAATCAATTAATACCCTAAATTAATTAAGGGATTTTGACGAAAATCTTATCTAATCCTTAGCCAGCAGTAGGATCCTATACAGTTTAGGATGCAATAATACTTATAATAGTAATAATAATACTTTTAAATAATTACAGTAACTTTCCTCCCAGTAATTTCTTATTCTCCTTTCTTCCTTGTAACATCTGGGAACAATTTGATAAAAAATTGATACAGATTCACATCACTTTCTCTTTTTACTTTTTTAAATGGAATTTAGTAATGGGATCAAGCCAGATCTTGCTGAACAAATTTGCCACCAAGCCCTGATTCAATTGTTCTATTAATAGTTGTTCTGAGGCTCAACAACCGTGCCTCCAAACGCACGTCAACTACTCATTACGCCCTTTGTCACGTCCATTGCAAAGTATTGATTGGCAAATGAGCTTCAATTAGCGTATCCCAGCTTCTCCAGCTGCCTCCAAGAGGTAGGACAAACTGGCATAAAAAAGATTGAAATCTGAGAGCTTCAGAGAATTGGCAGATAAACTAAGGAAGTTGCCAGAGTTAACAAATCACAAGATTAACCTTGATGGGTTCACCAAGCTAACCACACTGGCTATCCATCATTAGTACTTGTACAAGGAAGAGTTCTGACTAGTCACATCGCTAATCATGTGACCGCATCAGTCAATGTTACCTTTCTACATCATACTACCAACATCATTATCACTCTTAGATCTTACGCTCTGTTCTCAATAAACTATTTTCTTCCCATAAAGTATTGTCGAATACAATTTAAATAAAATTGCTAAAGTGAGTTTGTTTCATCATCAACCACCATAGTTTGATATTATACAATATAATAAGTAAGGTAGGTTTTCGGGTCGCAAAATGCGTGTGAATATTCGGTAAGTTTTTGATACGTTTTTTGTACATGTTAAGTAATGGTAAAAATATGATAATCCAGAATGACAGACGGAGACGGATAGTTTTCTTTTATAACGTTACAATTGATGCACGAAAAATGATGGGTTAATTTAAGATTGTTGATGTTTTAAGAATGGTTGTTTTTACTATGTGATTCAAACTGATATAGGAAGCTTGAAACTCTAATTCATACCAAACACTGGGTCTCCCACTTTTGGAAGTTAGGAGTGTGTTGCTTAAGCAGCAAAATACCGAGGCGCTAGCCTCGCTTAGAGCTTGTCAAATGCACAGTACATAATATCGCTGGCGCTGTACTTGGCAGAGTCACTTCTTCGCAGATCTTACGGTCCCTGCGTTTATCCCAGTCAAACGACGCTAACAATACATACACCATAAACGACATCTCCAACATTCACACAGAGTACCTCCACACAGTGTCTCAGGGATAGTTGGTATGAGAAACTATTTGGATATGGCAAAATGTTGCTGCCCACCACCAAACACACTCACTAATATTTTACACATTGTATACCTTATAGACGACTACCATTACTAGACTCGCTCCAAATTATGCCTCACCACCAGTTTGGATTCCGTAGTGGGCGCTCCACGATCAGCAAGCATATCGCGTTGCAAATGATCGCCATCTCCCTCCTGCGAAATCCCGCTTGGTGCTGGCTATGAAGCCCTCTACTTTCTAGCACGTATGTTAATCTAAATTTGAGTACCTGTTATCTGAATGGGAATTTGTCTAGAAGGCAGTGGTAATAATTATGTATATTTTTAATCTATAAGACAGTGGCAAGGCTATTGGTTGTGACGCCAGACGAATAATATATTGAAAAGGCATTGGTTTTATTATTCAATATAATAAAATCGATATTTCTAATCTATAAGGCAGCGGCAGATATGCGCATGCCCCAACTAGCAATGACGTCATAGGAGTGGGGATAAACGTTACTATAGTAGATTGTTTTGCTAGATGCAGTTCAGTTCTGTGTAAGTGCGTGTCGTGTTAAGAAGAGTGAAATATCAGCAGCATCAGGCAGCTGGAAGGGGTAAGTCAATCTTTTTTTATTATTATTTTGATTGTGTGGTGAAAGTTAGATGCCACTCCGCCATATTGTTCTCTTCCTAACTGAATTTTTGGTGAGTGGGTTGAGCGGAAATAAAATTATGATAGTGCGGGGATTAAGATAGAAGTGTACGTTGAAAATTATAGCTAGCGAGAGGACCATTGTGGCCGACTGGTTATGGTGATGGACTTCCAACCTAAAGATTGTAGGATCGAATCGCAGGTAAGACAAGTTTTTTTCATATATTATAAAAAATAATTCTCCTCTCGCCCAGAGTAAGGTGATGACGGCAAGGGGTGGGTAAGTTAAGAGTAGAACTGTATGTTGAAAACGACAGCTAGCGAGAGGACTATTATGGCCGAGTGGTTAGGGTGATGCGACTTCCAACCTAAAGATTGTAGGTTCGAATTGCAGGTATGACAAGTTTTTTCATATAAAATAAAAAAAAAAAATAATCCTCCAGCCTAGAGTCAGGAGAGGGTGGTGTGTTAAGTTTTAGGTTCCGCCATCTTGTTGTGGGCGTGGATTGACAGGGAGGTGGAAAGAAAATGGAGTCATCGGTTTGGAGGAGAGTTTAAGGAGGGGGGTGAAAAGAAAATAGCGTCATCTATTTGGATGTTAGGTTAATCAGTGGGAGAAGAAAATGGTCATCGGATTGGATGATAAATTCAGGAGTGGGGGTAATGGATTGGATATTAGGTTAATGAGTGGGTAGGGGGAGGAGATAATACGGCCAAGAGATTGGACGATAAGTTAGGAGGTGGGAGTGGAAAGAAAATGGAGCCATCGATTTGGATGATAAGTTAGTGGGAGGGGGTATGCAGGCGTGGCCTAAGTGCTTGGCCGGTGGTAGGGCGGTTAGTGGGTGTAGCCTAAGTTCTCATCCAGTTCGATGATTGGTGGTCGTTGGAATAAGGGTGGGGCAAGTGGACGTGGCCTAAGTGCTCATCCAGTTCGATGATTGGTCAGTGGGAGAGGGGTGGTGGTAAGTGGACGTAGCCTAGATAGGGGTGGGGATAAAGGGGAGGGCGGGCGGCTTAGGGGGTGGGGGGTGGTCGCCATTTTGAAAAAAATTGCGCCAGAACCATTTCCCCTCTACTAAGGGCCAACCTTAAATAACATATTTTGATTATTCTGCTATCCTCTGACTTCAGCAAATGCACCCACCATCCAAACATCCGTTTGAATATTTTTAAGCGGCAATGAGTTCTTGACGTTTCCAATCTTACTTAAGAATCGGGCGTTTGAATTGTGAGCCTTAATAAAGCCCTAAAGAATAATAGTTGTACACGCTCAATAACGCTTAATTTTGAAGGGAAAAAAAGAAAAATAAAAATAAAAACTTTTCTTTAACCTTCTATGTCAGATAAACTCGATCATATCTCAACAGTTCTTCAAATATTAATTTGAAGAGAGCTAGAAGTTCCCCTGATTCTCTCCACCGTTTTTGTAGGAAAGTTTCATCTGATAAAATTGAAATGCCTAATACTAGTGGGCCACTAGAAGTTACGTCACCTTCAGTTTCTCACCTCACAGATTCAATTTTAACTCAAATTGATTCAAAAATTAAGGACGCCCTCTCAGATTTATTGGACTCCAAACTTACAGCTATTATTTCAGAAGTTTTGGACTCAAAATTAAAGTTCCTACCCACAAAGGAGGATGTAAACTCAATAAAAGATTCTTTTATTTCTCTCAAAGAAGAAAATAAACAATTAAGAAGAGACGTGGATTATTTGAAGGAAGTTCAATTGAAAAATGAAAATCTTATGGAGGAATTAGACAATAATCCCGTCGGAGCAATTTAATTTTTAAAGGCATTAAGTGCAATTTAAACAAAAGTTTTACCCAGATTGTTACTGAGTTTTGTACCGAAGTATTAAAAGTTAATATACAAATCGAAAATATTCATGCTTTTCCACTCGGTTCTCCTGATTCTAATTGCCCAATAATGGTGCCGTTTATAAGACAACAAGATAAAATTAACGTTCTCAGTGCACCCCGAATTTTGAGAAACTCTGGCTTTGTTATACATCAAGATTTATCCGTGGGTACAAGAATTAAGAGAAATAAACTCCTTTTAGTGCGCAAGGAGATTTCAAGATTAAATGGGCGCCTAAAAACTTTTCTCAAGTCTAATTGTTTGGTTGTTGAAGGAGAAAATTTTTTTTGGTGCAATCATACTGGAGTATTGTTTGGCAGAGTGAATGGGATTACCAAACTAAATGAAATAGTGGGAGCGGATCTTTCCGACTTTGTTTCATCTCTTATTGCCAACACTTTACCTAAGGATTACTTCCCTCAAAAAGGTGCTCGAAGAATCAATCAACCGGCGTTGTCATCTGCAAAAGGACCAGTTTCTTGAGGACTCGATGTCTGCCAGGAAGACGTGAATAAAAACTTTGACTCTGGTAAAAAAAAAGTTTTGACTAAGAATTTATCTTTTGTTTCTCTTAATATTGCTGGCTTAAAAAACAAGTTACATGATCAGTTCTTTTTTAATTTTTTTCGTAAAAATTATGATGTATTTATTTTTTTAGAGACTTTTGTGACAGAAGATTGCTTTAGTTTTTATACAAGTTACTTTTCAGATTACAAATTAATTTGGGTACCAGCTATTAAACATTCTAAATATGGCCGTGCTATAGGTGGAGCTGTTTATGGTATTAAACTTAACATTTTTCAAAAGTTAGCTTATTTCTCTGAATATGCAGGCATCAGTTTTATAAATATTAGGAGTAAAAATTCACATATATCGTAGTTCCAGTATATTTAAACTGTAATTTTTGGGATCGTGACTTTAACACTTTAAAAAACTTACTTCAGCACTTCTCAAGCAGACAAATAATTTTAATTGGTGATTTTAATTCCAGAATAGGGGACTCACAGACTCTTCCAGATGACTTGTTTGTAGATAATCCTAGGGTATTCCCTACTAGAACAACCAAAGATGGAATATTAAACAGTAACGGAACTCAACTGTTGGAACTATTTGATAATTTTGATTTAACTGTGTTGAATGGTCGTGTTTCAGGTGACTCGGAGGGTGAGTATACATTTATCGGTGCTATGGGCTCCTCAGTTATTGATCTTTGTGTGTTTCGTTTGAATGTATCCCCCTTGTTGAGAACTTTAAAATCATACCGGAAATATTTTCAGATCACCTACCGCTTTCTTTAACGTTGAACCTGAAATCAGATTCTTACACCTCTCCTAACTCCTCCCAGCTGTTACCTCTCATACCTCAGTTGCCTTGGTTACAAAGAAATATAGAATGTTATAAAATGAATTTGGAAACACATATTTCTGAGATGTCCTCGTTCCCTGCTGATCCACAAAAATATGCGGATGTATTTACGTCTTGTATCTTAAGTTCCTGTTTTTCCTCTAAACATAATACTTCTTATATTCGGGCTTTTCGCAAAAAAACTTGGTTTGATTATGAATGCCTCCGTTGTAGGAAAAGATTGTTCAAATTATTAAACTTATTTCGTTCATCTAGCTCTGAAACAGTCAAAACTGCCTATTGTAAAAGAAGAGATTATAAGACACTTTGCTTTAATAAAAAAAAAGAATATTTTCGGTCAGTAGTAGACCAGTTTAAAGCAGTAAAAGACTCCAAAGACTTCTGGTATCTGGTAAATACTTTTAAAACACAAAAGTTTATCTGCGGTAATAATATTGATTTGGATGATTGGGTACTTCATTTTAAAACTTTGCTTAACCCTCCTTTTACCGATCCTGTTCTGTATGCACAACCATATATTGCCTCTCCAGTTTTAGATTCTCCGTTTACTTATGAGGAACTGATTTTTGTTCTTACCACAGCTAAAAACAATAAAGCTCCAGGTCCTGATCAAATTGTTTACGAATTTTACAAACATGCTCCTGCAATATTTTTGGAGAAATTATTAGATTCTTTCAATTATATATTTGAAATAGGAAGCACCCCGGCAACTTTTGGTCAGTCCATAATATTTCCATTATACAAACGAGGTGATGTCAATAATGTAACTAATTACAGGGGCATTTCCTGTTTAAATGCTATGTGTAAAATCTTTACTGGTCTCCTACTCTCGCGCCTTGAAACATATATAAAGCAAAATAATTTATTAAGCGATTGCCAAACTGGTTTTAGAAAAGGATATACTCGGCAATAGACAATTTATTTGTTTTAATTAATCTTATAAATATTAAATTCTTGACAAAAGGTCAGAAACTCTATTGTTTTTTTGTTGATTTTAGTTCAGCATTTGATACAGTAGATCATAAATTGTTAATACTGAAACTTTTGAATCTTGGAATTTCTTCAAAATTTATTACCATTTTAAATAACCTGTACTCCAATTCGTGCTCTGCGGTGCGAGGGAAAGAGGACATTTCTGATTTTTTTGGTGTGTCGGGAGGAGTAAGACAAGGCTGCCTTTTGAGCCCACTATTATTTTCTCTATTCCTTGACGACCTTCCTGACACCCTAGAGGGTGGAGTCTCCGTGGGTGACACTAAAGTCAAAGCGCTATTGTACGCGGACGATGTGGTCCTCATTTCCGATAGCCCTACAGGCTTACAATGGCATATCAATTCTTTACAAAAGTATTACGACCAGTGGAACTTAAAAGTAAATTTAAGCAAGTCGAAAGTGGTTGTCTTCAGGAAAGGCGGAAGACTTGGTTCCTTAGAAAATTGGAGATATAAAGGTTCACTAATAGAGGTCACCAATTCTTATAAATATCTTGGTGTTGTTTTAACATCTCGCCTTTCCTTTCGTCATCACTTGAATGACAAAATATCACAAGCTAAGTTAGGGCTGAATAGGGTCTGGTCCCACTTTCTCTTTCACAATCAAGTTCCATTAAAATCCAAATATCAAGTCTTCAACACTGTACAGCGGTCAATATTATGTTATGCTGCCCAAGTCTGGGGCTACCAGCGTTATGAAGAAATAGAGAAATTTCAAAGATATTTTGTTAAAAAAGTGTTTGCTTTGCCCAGTTTTACTCCTAACTACATAATTCATCATGAGGGCTCCATCAACAAAGTTTTTTTCTTCACATTAAGTCTTCATATTAAATATTGCACTAAAATTCTTTCTTCTCCTGATTCCCGTTTAACGAAGATTGTAGCCTCAGAAGTTGTTAAAAAGAATATTTTATGGTTTAAATGCTGGTCGGATCTTTTGCAGAAATACTCAATAGAATTCAGTTTTAGTCTAGATAATTTATCAGACTGGAAAACTTATGCTTCAGTCTTGCTAGAGAAAATCAGAACAAGTGATCGGGAGGAGTCTGTGAATCGTGCTCTGAAGTCTGATCGTTTCCTTCTTTATAAAGAGCTGTTGGATACTAATAGGGATCTCTCTACATATAATGTTGGTCTAAATGTAGAGGTTAATCTTAAAGATTTGTGTCTATTGTTTAAAATAAGGGGAGAATTACTCAATCTAAATTGTGTTCCATGGTGCAATAAAGACCCGGATAAAGAGCGGTGCCACTTGTGTAATCTAAATGAACGAGAGGATATGTTCCACTTTTTATGTCAATGTTCTGCACTGGCTCATATTCGTCAATTACACTTTAGAATGGGTTCACTTTCATCACAGTTTGTTATTTCTTACCTCTCCAATATAACTGATTACCTTGTTTTTGTAAAAATTGTTCAACAAGCTCTAGATTATAGAAATAAAATCAATCATTAATACCTAATTTCATAAGTAATAATTATAATAAAACAAAATAGTAAAATAGTAATTTTCTTTGTTATATGCAATTTTGCTTTTCTTTTTATGTAAATTAATAACCAAACTCTGGCAGACGGCTTCATGCCATGCAATATGTAACACTAATTTACTTATTTTTGAATGTAATATTTTCTTTTAAATAAAGTGTATTATTATTATTATTTCTGAAGAGAGCTCGTTCCCTTGTGACACTAGCATTACTGGATGATAATACATGTTCATTAGGATTCTCAAATTATTCGTGCAAGAGCTAATTTACCTACTAGAAATCTCTATGAATTTATAAAGCATAACTTAGTATTCTGTGAACTATTTGAAATTTTCCAAACATTTATCAAGAACCTACTTTAAGAAAAGTAGTTTTTATCGTCGCCCACCACTACACATAAATTATTTCCTTTAAATATATTATGAGTTTCAAATATATTTTGAAGGAGCCAAAAAAATAAAAATATCCGATATGAAATACGCAAAGTAATTTCGCCTTGCTACAATTCTCAAAATTCGAAGTTAGGCTTTATTAGTTATTGGGCTTTATTGGGGAAGATTTATTAGTTAGGCTTACAATTACATTATAAAAATTTGTAGGGATTCAAGTTACAATATTTTTAGAAAATAAGATTTTTATTAGCCATTTAATTTTAAGCCAGAATTATAGGATACCCAGAATATTATTAAAATCAATTTTATCCATAAAATTTTTTTAAAATAAAAGTGATAGGTTTATATGTCACTCTAATCACTTTCTTTCATATCTATGGTCACTAGGGTTGGAATGGCACATATAAATCTATATCGCTTACTATTATATACTACATTACATTAATACTACTACATTGTGTCTACAAACATTAACATCTACAGATGTCAAAATAGAACTCCCAGTTCGTAGTAGATTTGGCTTTATGCCTCACTACCACAAACAGCCAACAAGAGGCATGATATTGTGGTTTTTATTAAATAACTTATAAGTTTGAAGTTACATAAACATACATATACAAAAACATGAAACATAAAAACTATATCAAGTTGAATAATGGCCATAAGAAGAAAAGCTACACCTCAAACTCGAGTAAATAATTCTGGTAGCAATAGTACTACGTTAGTTCTATAAAACAAAAAACGAGTAACAAAAGTAACCAGAAGGTAGGTTAACACTAAACAGGGCCGCCACAATATCAAGTGTGACATGCAATTGTTTCGCATGAGTTAGAGATTTCATTGTTTTTATAATTATAAATTTTATTACTACCCACACCTGTCTGGGAGAATTATATACGTAGTTAGTTGGTTAAATATAACCTTATATTTTCATCTTTATTCTTCTTGAGAACTGCTCATTGCGCTAATATCCACAGAGAATATACCATCTCTTCCTACTCCTTACTCCCACATACATCTTTATCATTTTACGTAATAATAATATGGTTGCTACCTCAGAACTAAGTCTCGCCCGGAGACGATGACTAAAGAAAAAATTAATACAGATGCAATCGCAATTGCAATACTTATGCATTTTTTTTATTGACATAAATTAACAATTCAAAACACACATTCTTACAAATTAAATATAATTCTAATACACGTGGTGTAGTTGTTACTATGCATACTAATGAACTTAGTATACTATGTATTGTTACTATGTATGTTGTAAACTAATAAAAAACTATCTTAACAATTTACATATAAAATAAAAACAGGTAAATAAGAAGTAAAATAATATGCAAAATAGTGTAATTATAATAATAAATAATTTATTTATTTATTTATTTTTCCGGGCGCATCAACTACGGCAGTTAGTCAGGCGCTCCCAAAACATCGTACATTCTCTTCTCTGGCCACTCGAGCTGGGATGTCACATTTTGTAACCTAGTGGCTTTACGCAGATTTTTCCTGTTTGACATCGCAGCCTTTTACAAGATCGGCATTTTATAATTTTTTTTTTTTTTTTATGAATTCATAATATTTTTTACAGCTCATGTAAAAATTAAGTTTTTATGCATCATTCTGCCTTTATCAGCTCAATCCGGCATACTGTTACGATTGTCTGTCCAAATATTTATTATAATCGAAAATATTCGTTCCACATATGCATTACTTATAGGCATCGATAGAATCTCTTACTAACAAGTTCTGGTAGTTCAGTGGAAACAGAGGAAAATATATTTGGAATGATATTTTTAAGAAAAGCAAATATCATCATATAATTTATCGCCATGTAATTCTTTCTGCATTTACGTATTTTGCAGCATCTAAAAAAAAAAAAATCTTGGTATTTGAAATTGTTCTTTCTAAGATTTAATATTGAAAAATATTTTATGGACTGCTTTCAAAATTATAAAATTTTACCAAGTAATTAATAGCCTTTATGTCACAATAATTTGTCTTTCATAGGTAGTTAGGAAATCTAAACTTGTATTAACTTTACTACTGAAAAACTGACCTTCTAATCAATTCCCCAGTTTATTTTTCAAAGATAACATTATGTCATGCAATTCGGAATATGTTACCGATTGATTTCAAGCTGTAAAATATGCTGATTCATAAGTCCCATAAAATGATGCACAAAATAAATATAACATTCGGCTAGAGATAAACAATATTTATCGTCTCGAATCTCATCTTCATGGTCATTAACGAATTTTGCAAATTATTTTCTGCGTTTCTTCTTCAACCAGTTTTACATAAAATAAACTTTTATCGCTGACCAGGTATTTACAATTTTTCCAGAGTCCTAGGTAGGTATCTTGTTCTCACCGTGTCTAATATTCCAATTCCCCCCAAAAAAATCAAAGCAATCTTTTAGTTCCTTAATTCTTTTAGACCTAATAGAAAATTCAGCACATACTTTTAATGCCAAGTTTTCATGCTTTACATGCGTGTCTGGCTGCATGATGTATTACGTGACAGTTACAATTAATTTTCAAAATTTTTGGATTAAGATTGGGTTATTTCATGTATACAGATTTCTTCTTGCCCAAATTAATAGATGCTTTATCTGCACAATGAGAACTTAGACTTAATAAGTTTACATTCTTCAAGACAAGTCAATAATCTTGTAGCAATGGCCTCAGAATTTTCGTCTGGATATTCATAAAAGTCAATAATTCTATTTTGAATTCCTTTTCCTAAATGGAAACATTGAGCTACAATCGGGAACATTTTTCTGTTGCATCGTTCGCCAAAGAAAATGGAATTGATTTGCCGTTATTGATTCCAATTTCGTCAAGAAATACGTGAATAGACTTAGACGCTAGCAAGTTTTCAACAATTGCTTCGGCCTTTATTCTGCCACATTGATTTTTTTTTTCCAATTGTGGAATCGAAATATAATAACGAATTGATTTTCATTTCACAGTCAATGCTGCAATAACTGTGATTATGTTTTAAGGCGTGGTAAATTTGTGATAATTTTATGATTGCTACTTTTAAATCATCAGCATCAGGTGAATTTGTTTTTGGAAAAAAACAACGTTATTAATTGATTTTCCTTAGCACATTTTATTGCAGTCAAATCTTTCCGGCTATTAGAATGAATTTTTACCGCTTTTCCTCCATCATGTTTTATCCATATTTTTTTTTTTTTTTTACAATATTCATCTCTTTGTAACCATTCATCTTTGAATTTACATATAGTCAAAGTGTATTTTCTTATTTTTAGTTGTTTCTGAACTGCCTGATTGTTCTCGGTGTTTGTCACTGGCAGTCCGTTTTTTTCTCTCCATATTTTTAGTCTATTAAAATCAGTATCAATTAATTACGTGTAATGTAACTATATACTATAGTTTACCATTTTTTTTTATTATCTATCAACATGAACACGGATTATCAAACTGTCACCTATGTGGTCTACTTCCTTTCACTATCAACAGATATCTGTTGACTGAACAGTCAAGATAGGGCACAACTATATAGCATGCTGCAGCAGCCGTTGTAGACGTTGGGTCGTTAAGCCACCGACCACCATGCTAGCTGTTCCGTATACTGTTCTGTACACGCAGCAGTATGCATATAATTTTGTAAACATTCGATTTTACTTACACAACCCAAGAAATAATAATTAAACCTTAAGCCCGGAGATAATTAAACCCAGAGAGGTATGAATAAATGTAGTAGAAAAAGGAAATAGAATGAGGTGGGTTGAACCTTGATGTGATGAACAGGCGAAGGGAAGCTGCTCAATAGTAGCAATATCTTCTGTTTGCTTGATGAATTCAGAAGGAAATTTCGGAGCCATAGACGTTTTAAACGGTGAGGAAAAATGTCAGCGATTGTAAAACAGAGTAGAGACTATACAAATGGATTAGAGCAATGAGAGATTTTGTCTTTGTAAAATGTTGTACTGAAAGAAATGTTGTGTTCTTCATGTAGAGAGAAAACAGTAGACATTTGTCGAAGTATTTGGATTGGAAGTTCGAATGTTTATAGGTTTGGCTAAACTACACTGTTCCAGTCAACACTTTCCGTAGGTATTGTAGATTGTCTTCCAAGAAGTCTGATAGGTATGATGATTGCTTGTTTTGTAAGACTTGTGTGTGAATTCCTTGTGATTCGCTTGTGTATGAAGAATCCCAGATAGAGAACCAGCTGATTTTAATTAAAAAAATATTAATAAAATTACTGCCGATTATTACTAGAAAATTAATATAATTAAATACTAATATATATGGAAATTGGCAGTACTTTTTTCATTACAGATGGACAAACTTTTTACTCATAAAGAGAAAATGTGTCATATTGTTAATTGATTTTTATACAACAATTGATACATTATTTCATTGTTGTCAACATAAAAAAATATTTATCTACCAATCCCATTTCCCAGGAAAAATGGGAAGATCTTTAATTTTATTTCCAAATTTCCTTTAATTTGCTAGTGATTACGATTGTCCAAAGTTGCTCATCCAGAAAAGATGGACAAACACTTTCATTTAACCTATATTTATTTTTTGGAATTATTTTGACCAAGCAAGTAAATTAAACATAAATTCGATAGAAAATATCATTTATAATGGTGGGTACCAAAAAACAATCGGCATGAAAATCAAATTTATTTTCACATAGAATTAAAAAGTGTAATTAAAGGGAAATATACGTCATTTGATTTGTATAAAAAAAAGTATGCTTGTCTATTATGACGGAAAAGTTTAATTATTTGGTAAAGTCCTTCGCTTAATGTTGATCGGATATCCCGTGCTGACATCCAATAGCAAGGAGTATTTATACACTAATTGTTCAAATGTTAAATGTGTTTCAAGCTTGTAGTTTCTAATTACTGTAGAAATTAGTATCTTGTTTACTATCGTCGCATAAACACTACCTAAAATAGATGTCATAAACTGAAAATTATATAATAGCAGTCTGTATAATTTTTTTATTGCTGATTGAAAAAAAATATCAGAGATATTATCCCGTGATTGCCAGCTTTTTTTGTGGTCTTTGAAAGGTTGCCGGCGTTCGCCCATCATCAGGTAGTTTCCGTCAAAACAGTGTGATAACAAAGGCTTGCAAAGAACAAATTTGGTTAATACATCCTGTTCTATCAATTGTATCATTATTTAAGTGAGTTGTGACCTTTTCTTCCTTCTGTACAGTAGGCATGAATTTAGAAACTAGTTTCATTTCAATATGTCTATAGATTTTCGGGTATTGGTCAATGAAAAATTTTTTTAGTTAAAGGTAAACGTTTCGATTATATTTCATAATCTTCCTCAGTACCTGTATACAACAACAAAATCAACAATAAATAAATATAAAAAAAATTTTTTTACATGAAAATAAAAACTGAAAAATAGAAATACTAAGTGTGTTACGATAACCTACCAAAACTAAGATGTTTTCATCAAATGTTATTATTGCATTTTTATAATTATATAAATTATATTCTATTATTTTAATATTAAGTAATCTATTAAAAAATTAAAATTATAAAAGAACTAAAAAAATCAAACTCTGCTGACTAAAAATATTGCATCAACATAAAAACTTAGCACCGGGCTACTTTTGAAGGCACCTAGGGATATCCTAATTTCTTGATTATGCACGGTGTCCAACTGTTTCAAGGCAGTCCCTCGGGCAGAAGTATATATGAAACTGCAGTAATCTATTTTTGATCTCACTACAGCCCGGTATATCTTTAGCAGTGTTTCTCTATCAGCGCCCCATTTATTGCCAGCTATTATTTTCAACATATTGATGGTCTTACGACCATGTTCACGAATGTCTCGGATGTGAGGAATCCATGAAAGTTTGCTGTCAACCATTAGTCCTAAATAGCGAGTGGGGTTTACCATTCTTATTGAAGCATCATTTATGTACAGAAGAGGGGTTGGTTGCTGCCGTCTTTGTCTAGAAAATATCATGCACTTAGTTTTCTCTGGAGAAAATTGTAACCCATTGTGCTTTGACCACTCACTGAGGTTATCTAGAGCATGCTGTAGTATACGTTGCCACTGCAGGACATTATCTACCGTGACGAAGACCGTGAAATCGTCTGCAAAAAAGGACCGATTTAACAGGGGAAGGGATGTGTCTGGTGATACTATCAATAGCAATTTTGAAAAATAACACGCTTAAAGTACTACCCTGAGGGAGACCATTTTGCTGTACATAAACATTAGAAAATTTTGTTCCAACCCTTACTCTAAATTTTCCATTGTTTAGAAAATTTTTGATAAACATAAATACATGGTCATTTATTTCCCATGTGTTCAGGGTGTCTAACACTTTCCATCACCACACCATATCATATGCATTCTTGATAACGAAAAAAATTGCAATTACCATTTTTTTCCTTAGAAATGCATCCTGTTTCAATATGACCAGGGGCTCCGCAGTAGAGTGACCCTGCCTGAAACCGAACTGGTAAGGTGACAATAGGTTCCGGGATTCTATGAAGCAATTCAATCTGTTACACACCATTCTTTCCATTATCTTACACATACAATTTGTAAGAGAAATAGGACGGTACCTTTTTGGAGAATGCTTCTCTTTTCCTTTTTTGTGTATGGGAATTACTGTGGCCATTTTCCATGGGGAAGGAAAGGAATTTGTCAGAAATACATGATTATAAAAGGATAACAAGGTTTGTTTCGATGAAAAATTTAATTTTTTTAAGGAAAACATAGGGAATATTGTCCGGCCCGGGAGATGAATTCTTAGAATTTTCTAGTGCCGATTCTAGTTCTGCCATAGTGAACGGTACGTTGATGGACAAATCATTGATGTTGTACATTGTGAATTTCCTTACTTTCTTTCCTTCTTTTGATGGCAATGAAAGTCGGTTCGTATGCTTCGTCAGATGTGTATTCAGCTATGTGAGACGCAAGACATTCAGCAATTTCAGACGGCTGGGTAAATTGTTGTCCGTCTTTCTCTAATCCGGATATTAAATTTGTAGGCAAAAGCCTACTAAGGTATTAATAAACTTGAGGAATAGCAAAGGATCAAAAAAACAAAAAAAAAGCATAATTTTAAACTCGCAAAAAATAGTTTAAAAATTACTATTTCGAATAATTCTCTTATGAAAAAAACATTATTTTCCTTATATATTCTTAATATATTTAGCTAAAGTTCAGGATAAATCTAATAGACCAATCTCAGAAATATAATTGGTAGATACCTCTAAACAGATTAAGTGATGAAGATCGATATTGGTTGTTCTGGATGGAGTGCAAGACAAGATGGAAGGAACTCGTTTGGCGATTTTTTTTTTTATATTCCATGCATGTTGGAACGATTTACGAAAACCAGGAAGAAGCTTTTGATTAAGGATTTTTATTTAGCGCAACCAGCAAAGTTTTTTATCAGAATTTAGTAGTTTATTAAAACTCGAATGAAAAGTTTTTTTTTTAAAAAAAAAGGAACTTACCATCTGTATTTGAAATTTTAACAAACATTAAAGCATTTCCAATAATTGGCAATGGTTTAGGTCCAGGTATATTGGCAGTCATATTTGCCACTCAAAATACGCTACAAACTGTCTTTTATCAAGTACCATAAACAGAGAGTCACTGCCCAAATAAGAACATATATTCCAATCATCTTCTCAACTTCTATGAGCTTTAGAACAATATCCTGGTCTTTAACAACTTTTGTTTTCCCCTCAAAATCAACCATATTGTACCATATTTACTTTGAGGTAGGTTAATTTAATGAATTAATGTGATATATAATGAGGACTCATATGTAGATAATATGTATAGAAAATGACTATTTAATATAAAAGAAATATTGAATTATATTTATAGCAAAAAACCTGAAATAGTAATTTGTAGAAGTGCTAGATATGATAATTCTTTAATTTATAAAACATTAACATAGTATTCTGGGAACTCATTGAAGTTTTTCAAACATTTATAACGTGAGAATCTGCTGTTAAAAAAAAAAAAACAGTTTTCTAGTTGCCCACTATACATAAATATTATATTATGAGGTTCAAATATATTATAAATGAGCCAAAAATTAAAAATGTTAATCACACAGATTAATTTCTCTTTGCTACAATTCTCACAATTCGAAGTTGGGCTTGCAATTACATTATCAAAATATTGGGGACTATACTTGTTTACATGCAAACTTATTATCCTATGTTATTAGCAAAAACGTTTGTTACAGACATTTAATTTTGATCTTCTATTCAATTTAAATAAGAATACCCCTAATTGGTTGATCAGGACAGAACTTAATACAGACCATTCATGTTATAAAATATTAAAACTAACCCTGAACTGGTTATATTAAATGCTCTCATTGAATGATAATAGAATTCCTAAAGGTTGCTACCTTAAATTAAAAGAATAGCATCCATAGTATTCCTCCTCCAAAAATAGCAGGTTCACCCCAATTGAGTGATATATTCAAGCATAATTTATTGGATCCTAATCCTACTAAATTAAATTAAAAAACTCCCACAGATCCTAGCTAAATACAATGAATACTCAAAAATCTCTGATGATGTGAAATCCCTGTATGAGGCTAACTACAGCAGTATATAAACTAAAATATATGAACATAATGTCACTAACAGTCCTGCCCAATCTTACATCAGCCTACCTCAATATTTCCTTTAATATAATCAAAATATTCATCCAGTTCAAACTTTCTGGTAAACATCAAATCGAAATAACATAAGAATTCTGTTTACTTAATTAAACCACAGAAAAATTTGCTCTGTTTGTAACTTTAACGCTTTTTAATAGTTACCTGTCCTATCCCAATATTTTCACCACGAACAATGAATTCCATATAATAGAACCTGTTCTATGAAATCATTAATTGCTTTAAAAGAAGCAGATATTCATATTTGTAAGCAGATATTCATATTTGTAAGCAGATATTCATATTTGTAAGCAGATATTCTCTTGTTTTTCTCAGTTTCTTTCATTTAGCTGTTGCTTTAATATTTGTAAATACGATACTAATAATGATTGATAAAATGTAGCCTGACTCTAATTGTATGGGGGATTCCCCAAAAACTAATAAATAATAAATAGCAATATGACATTTAATTTTAAGCCGGATTTATAGGTTACCCACAATATTAATAAAATCAATTTTATCCATAAAAACTTTTAAATAAGTGATAGGTTTATACCCGTATGTCACTCTCATAATTTTCTTTCACATCTATGGCCACTAGAGTAGGGATGGCACATACCTATATTGCTTACTAATACATACTGCAATACATTGTACAACTAAATTGTGTCTTCTAACTCGCAACATCTGCAGATTCAAATTATTTAGTTATATAACCTCACATATTGTTCCTTCTATTTTAATCTTTATTCTTCTTGAGAACTGCGCTGGTAACAGCAGAGAATACACACTGCTTCCTACTACTTACATCGCATATACATCTTCATAATTTTACATAATATTAAACAGATTTCAAAGAAGTAAAATTGTAATAATACTTATTCAAATTATATTTTATGTATTTTCTTTTTTTTTCAAAAATTCACAGTCAGTATATAGTAATGTATGGTAGAAAAAGAAATAGGATAAGATAGGTTGATATCTTGATGTGATGAGCAGGCGGAGAAAACTACCCCAATAGTAGCACTACTTTCGCATTCATTGATCGATTAATAAGGAAATTTCTGGACCACTGGCGATTTAAACGGCGAGGGAATTGATGGGGATAGCAATACAGAGTAGAGATTGTACAAATGGATTAGTGCAATGAGAAATCTTCTATATAACATCTTCAAGAGATCAACAAGAGATGTTGTGGTCTTCATGGAGAGTGAAATTTGTGACATAGTAGACATTTGTCGAAATAATTTGGATTGGAACGTCTGTATAGTTCGAATGTATATAGGTTTGATTAAACTTCACAGTTCCAGTCCGTAACTTCATACTTTTCAATTCCATAGGTAATTTATATCGTCTTCTAAAAAGCCTGGCACGTTCGGTCAGTCATTGCATGTCTTGTAATACTTGTGTGTGGGTTCCATGTGGCTCGCTTGTCAATGAAGAGTCCCAGGTAGAGCCACAGTTGATTTTATTTAAGAGAATGTTAATGAAATTATCCTTGATTAATATTATAGGAAATTAATGCAATTAAATATTAATACGTATAGAAATTGGCAGTACTTTTACCACTACACATGGCACAAATCTTTTTAGACATAAAGAGAAAATGTGTTATATTCTTAATTTATTTTTTTATGAAATAATTGATACATTATTTCATTGTTGTCGACATAAAAAAATAATGATCTACCATTCCCATTTCCCATTAAAAACGGGAATTTCTTTTGTTTTATTTTAAAAATTCATTTAATTTGCAATGATTACGATTGTCCAAAGATGTTCATCCTAAAAAGATGGGCAAACAATTCCACTTAGTATACATTTATTTTTCGGAATTATTTGACCAAGTAAGTAAGTTAAACATAAGTTTGGAGGAAAATATTAATTGCAAGTTCAAAAGCACCAGAGGCAAAACAAAAAAATGTTGTCCGAAAAAGCATCACGGGTACTAAAAAACAATCGGCATGAAAATCAAATTTATTTTCATATAGAATTCAAAAATGTAATTAAATTATAATATACATCATTTAGTTGTATTTAAAAAACAAAATATTCATGTTTATTTTTAAGGAAAAGTTTAATTATTTGGTGAACTTCTTCGCTTAATATTGATCAGATATCCCTGGCTGACTTCCAATAGCAAGAAGTATTTGTACAGTAATTGTTCAAATGTTAAATCTGTTTCAAGCTTGTAGTTTCTAATTACTGTAGAAATTAGTATCTTGTTTACTATCATCGCATATACACTACCTAAAATAGATGTCATAAATTGAAAATAAATACTAGCACTTTCTATAAATTTTATTGCTAATAGAAAAAAAATCTGGTGTGAAACACTCACACGACTTTCTCTCACTGCGAAATGGCAAATTTTCTTCACACTTACAATACTTATTAGTGTTTAAAACTGTTGGCATTTTTATGGAGTAACAATAGACAGAGATAGCAATATATATATATATATATATATGTTATGTAAATATACGAAGAATCTACTCTTTCGGTATTTCATCCCATCGTAGCATGCATATTGGTTTTGTTCCTGACCGGTTTCGGATATTCATCCCTCATCAGAGCAAATTCACTAAGTTCGCGGAGAGTTCACTTCAACGAAATGTTTCTATAGACTCATACTTGTTGTTTGTTTATATATGTGGGAAGGTTATAAGGTTATGTTCCAGCATTGTGCACCCAGCCCCACATTTTCAATCTACACTTTTTCTCAACAAATTTATTTCAGATAAACATTTCAGGTGTAACGGCAATATAAAAAAAATACGACTGTAACAAAATATATTTTTATATTACCAATTTTTCCGTAGACACTAATAATTATGGATCACTACTAAATAGATAGAATATTAAATAGAAAATACAACTATATGCAAGTATTATCTTATTTGGTGAATATATTTTTTATTAATAAACCAGTAAATAATATATAATCAAATTACGGAAGTGTTTAGTGATTAGCATTTTGTATAAATATTGTGTACGGAATGTAAGTGATTAATGTCAATGTCAGCAGCTGATATTTATGGGAGGGTGAAGTTGTTTGCGTCCAAGATTGTTCTCATGTGCCTTTTGGGTACCCAACTAAACGAACAATATCGGTCGCCAAAGTTTTTATATTTTTGGCCGCGCTACATAGAATAGCTGAATAGCCGAAGTGATGGCGTAAGAAAACTTTTTTACAGAAACATCTTCCTCAGTAGGAAATAAACTCATTGAGAGAAAAGTAGCTTTCTTTTCCTGAATGTATGAACTAATATCAACACTCTCGTCCTAATCATCCAAAAAAAAAATAAAAATATATTTACCTGGGCAAGACCTTGGTCCCCAGCTGAAAGGAAAATAACAATTTTTTGGTCTTTTGGCACACTCTTCAGGTAAAAAATGATCTGGATAGAATTCATTTGGGTGTGACCAAAAATTTGGATTTCTATGCAAATTATAAAACGATATATAGGCTGTAGCTCCTTCAGGCAGCTTGTACTTTCCTGTAAAAATGAAAATTAAGGATAAAAATTTCACTGCAAAATCTTCAAAATTTACGTTTTAATTACAACATTTAATTTAGTAATTGTTTATAAAGTGAAGTTATCTGTGTCTTAACATATTCAATTACTACCTGCTCAAGACCTGGTGAAGACTAAACAGTACTAATGACACTAATTTGGAGTATAATATTTAATACAATTTCTTACTTTGAACATTATTTGTCACTCAGAATTTTAATCATTGCAGTACGGAAATTCGTGCAAATCTTTCACGCTAGATTAAATATCTGCATAACTAAATTATATTAAGTTTCAAGAAAATCATTAGATGCGTTTCCAGAGAATTCAGAAACCTGCTCGTATTTCCGCTTAATCGGCTTTCTTTCAAGAAGAAATTGTAGTGTAACAGCAAGTTATTCTAAGATGGCATTTAAGAAGAAAACCTAATATAAGCGTTCCCACAAAATAATACTCGAATTGTGAATTTTCCTAAAACAATGACACAAATAAATAGGTTTTATATATGTAGGTAGTACATGCAGTCGCATGGTGGGTGTTAGTGATGTGGATATAAGTGGAATTGTAAATGGCAGGTCTTTTGTTCGAGTCCCGCGTAAACTGCTAAACTTAATATTCTTTAAAAAATGTTGAACATAAATTGGTTGCTTCCGCCTCCCCCTCCTAAAGAAAATCTAATTCGCTTGTTGGACATAATGCCAGACTGAAAAATTGGCCTTACTTTACGTTTAGTACATGCAGTATCAAGCTGAAATTAAAAAAATGTTTTACACAGAATTTGCTATCGGGAGCGGTTCTGAGTAGAGCGTATAATGAAAGAAGTAAACAGCCGTATTAATAAACAGATTTAGTAGTACAAGACCCTTCCCTATATTGCTCGACGGTCCCTTAAAAAAAAACCAATGCCACAACTATCTTTCGTCAGTGCTCCCCAATCTGGCCTTCATTCTTCATCTCCTGCCATCCATTTTCCTGAGGCCTCCTTTACCCGGTCAAGCCACCTATTACTAGTTCCATGCCTTCTGTTTCCAGCCTTAACCTCTAATATTCTTCGTGAACTGCGGCTGCTATCCACTTGCATTCTTAACCTTGCTTGTTTCACTCTGTTCACCAAGTTAGCCTATCCATAAAGACCACGCAGCTCTTCATTCATACGTATATGCCATTGGGCGTTGTCGCAAACATTTCCGTAAATCCTGCGCAGTAATCTTTTCTTCTAGGCTCCTAATGTCTTAGGCCACTGCGGTTAAAGAGCAAGTCTGTGAGGGGATTGGCCTGACTATATTGTAGAAGCTTGGCCTCTCTGGAGATTTCACGGCATTTGAAGTATTTTTAGAGGTCATAGGAGCATCTATTTCCCGCCGCCAGCATTACCCCAACCTCGGTTCCGACGTTATTAATTTCAATCACAATCACTCCTAGATAGTAGAAGGTCCTCGCAGTCGTAGACTATATTCTCGACCTGCAGTTTACATTGGATTCTTTTAAGTTCGTTGAATGTTTTCAGAAGTTCTGCTCGAGCCGCTTTCTATTAGCTGCGAATCTGAATTCCTTCATTGATCAAAGAAAATCGCCGGAGCTGTTTCCGATATAATTTTGAAAATCTAAAACTCAAGAATCTTTTCCTGTTAAGCAATTTTCATGATATCTGGAATTCCAATTAAATAAATTGATGGGGAAAGCACAAGTTCTATCATGATTTCTATTTAACATATTACAAACATTTTTATTAGAACAAAATTTCAACTGCTGTTTGCAAGGCAGACATGTTCAGTGATATTTGGTAGTTAATTAAAGGTTTAATGATGAAAGAAGGTATTGAGAAGTAGGCAGTAGTCGTGATAAAGCTAGAAAACCAACAGGATAAAAAGTACTGGAAGGTAAACAAAGCCCAAGGCTATCAGTAGAAGGAAATTGCCAAAAGAATATAACGGACTAACTCAAAAATTAAGGAACAACATTGCATACCTAGGTCTATATCGCTGGTTAATTTCCTGAGTATAGCAGGTACGCTATAAAGTCGCATAACTTCCTTTAATACTCTGGTTAAATATTCCATTCTGGATAGTTGTTCCCACGTTGGTACCAATTCTGGATCATCTCCTAAAATATCTAATTGTTCTTGGTAAATAGCTTCTTGATGTTCAGGATATATGGCCAACAATAACAATGCATGTGACATTGTTGTGGTAGATGTATCGTATCCCTGCAATTTAGAATATTTTCCCTATTATTTATAATATTTATAATTATATGTCTCCTAGTTAGAAATATACATTACTTACAGCTACAAGAAAGTCTCCAGCTAATCTACCGGTTGCATCTGAAGACAGTTTGTCCTTAATTGCTTTTTCTATTAGTACATCCGAATAAAAGGTGTATTTTCCTTCCATTTCCTCTACAAATTGTTAGGATTGAAAAGTTTATCAACTCTAAATTTGTATTTTCATTTATTTTAATTTTCCGAGTAGTGCCAATATTTCATTTCTTAATTAATACTCATTCTATAATTAATTTATTTTATTCTTTGATTTTATTTATGAAACTTCTTATTCTTTTATTTTATTTCCTTATAATTATTATAGTTTATAACCAGTTAATTTTAGTTTAATCCACGAGATAGCACCATCGAACAGGCTATTCACTAACGGTCAATTCACCTCGGACTACTTTGTTCCCCTAGCAGCGGAATTTGTAAGAAAAAATTGGCTCTCGATTTTTACGCTCGAAAAATTTCGCGGAAGTGATGACTGTTTATTTTCACATATATACATATGTTTTTTTCTTAAGCGGTTTTTTTTTCTTGCTTTTCTTTTAATGAGCAAAACAATGAGAAAGAAGTGGAAGAGAGGAATTCGTATTTTGGAGAGGGCTTTGTCCACCGTCCCATATGAAAACAAAAAGGAAAACGTTAACCAAGAGGGCTGTGAAGGAAAAGGAGTGAGAGACCCAGAGACAAAAGGGTCAGTTGGTGCCCTGCAGGAACTGCGGAAAGAGCTATAATCTCTTCGGAGGATCTAATATTCTTTAAAAAAAAAAAATAAGAATTTGGTGTGTCTTGAGGACCGCTTGGCGACCCGGAGCATATGAGGTGCCGAAGGAATCTCTAAGGAGTAAGTGCGATTACTCAACACATCGTTTAGCTGCCTCGTTGCGGGAAGTGTACATGGAAAGTGGACTGGACATAAAAACTGAATTTATTATTTACTCTTCCTCTTATCAAGTGATTCGGTTCAGTATAGTTTTTGTTACTGGAACATTATTTTGCCCTTATTATTATTAATTTTTTTTTGTATTGAATTTTGTAGGGAAGGTATCTTTTTAATTTATTCTTTTTATTATTGATTTTGCCAATATAATTAATTGAGATTTCTTTTAAACTAGTGTTTCTCTTTCACCAGTGTCTCGATCATGAATATTTTAGTTTATACAAATTAATTTTCATTACAGAAAGAGAGAGACGCCTAAGGTCATTGTAAGAAGGAAGTAGTACGAGATGCGCATAGCAATCAAGATTAGAATCATTTAATTACCTACTCACCATTAGCCGAGTGGTTAGCGCGCTACACTAAGCGAGCGTTTGGTACTGTTTAGCCTAGTTCGAATCCCGTGACTATCTAATTCTTCCTTTTTTTCTTCTTAAATATCGTAAGTAATTTTTTTTATATATATAATTTCTTTTTTAATTTTTTAAGCCATTTATTTAAATTCAATGATTTTCTTTTGTTTTCACTACTGGTTTCGTAATTCCAGTATGATGAACAAAAATTACGTGGCGCCCTGGTGCATTCGCATTTGATATTTTTTCTTAAAAAAAAATTATTATTTGTTTTCATATTTAGGTTTAATATTATTATTTATCTTCATAATTATTGATTTTAAGTTATAATTATTATTATTATTTATGTATATATGTAGGATATTAGAAATGATGGGAAGGATGTAGTAAGCCGAGCAGCCGCTGGATTGCTCTGACTGCAGCATGCTGGGGAAGGTTAAAGAAAAGGAGACAGTTAGTGTGTGTTTTTTTTTCTTAGACAAGTAGATACACGTTGTAAAAGATGATTACTAAAAGTTGTAAATAAAAAGGTGTTTAAAGTTTAATAATTTGTGTCTAGTCTGTTTAAATAATAGATCCTACATATAATTTGTGGGGGCCGCTCCAAAAACAAAACAATAACAAAAAAAACATTAAAATTGAACTGTGTTTATTGTTTACTTTTGTGTGTTTAGTTTTGTTCATGATGTCAGAAATAAATTTTGACAGTGTTTCATCCCTTAAAGTGACTGAATTAAAGGAAGAATTAAAAAAGTGTAATCTAAAACGATGTGGTAGCAAAAAATAATTAATTGAAAGTTTACAAGCCGTTCTTATTTATGAAAATTCTATTGTCGAAGGTAGTGATGACGAAAATGAAGCAGATGAAGATGAAAGTGAAGAAGAGGAAAATGATGGTGCTAAACTGGTTAATAAGAATTTAATTACTAATACTGACAATGAAGCAGAAAATATCTCTGGCGTAAGACATGTAAGTACAATTAAAAATTCTCATATTTTATTTAGAGATTTGGAAAACTCAATTGATGCATTTTGCATGGAGTTGATAAAACTAAAATTGTAGGCAGTTGGCTTCAGGAATTTAATGAGTTAGGTCATTTGTGTCAATGGGCAGACATTCAAAATATAGTTTATGCAAGACGATTACTGAAAGGGACTGCCGCTTTATTCATTAAGCATAAAAAACATCTCAAAACCTGGAATGCAATGTCACAGGCATTAAAAGCAGAATTTACATCTCATGTAAGTTGTAAAACGATACACCAGGAACTTACGGCGAGAAAAAAACTTGAAAATGAGTCGTATAGAGAATATTAATATAAAATGATTGACATTGCATCTCAAGGAAAAATCGATACACGATCCGTTATACAATACATAATTGACGAGATAGATGATATAGAATCAAACTAAGCAATTCTCTATGGAGATATTTCATATGCTGTTTTCAAACGTAAATTGAACATATATGAAGAATTGAAAACATAAATGAAATGATGTAATAGAACGATGTGGAAATAAAAATAAAGAGTCAAGTAAGTCTAAAGCGTTTAATAGTTTTTCCACCAAGTCTGATTTGAAAAATGTTTTTGTTAAAGATCGTCGCTGTTATAATTGCGGTTCAACACAGCATGTTGTTGGAGAATGTCCAGAAAAAGCTAAGGGCCTAAAATGCTTTAAATGCAACAAATACGGCCATATATCTGAGAGATGTAGCGCTTCAAATTACAAACTAATTCATAAAGAAAGAGAACGTTGTGAAGATAAACCAATTTTAAATGTTTCAGTGGATGGTGTTCCTCTGCAAGGTTTACTAGATTCTGGGAGTGAACTTACCCTCTTGAGGCGCAGGTTAGGCTCTCCTGCTCCAGATGACTCATTAGAAATTCTTAGCATTGATGATGCTTTACAAAAAGACCCAATTCTCGAGGCGGATCTTTGCAAACTTATCAGTAATTATAAGCCCACAAAATCTAAGGAATGTCCTATTCAGTTAAACCTGGTTTTGACCGATGTTGTGCCCGTTTACCAACAACCACGGAGATTGTCTCCACTTGACAAAATCGATGTTGATAGGCAATTGAAAGAGTGGTTAGAGGAGGGCATAATACAGCCTAGTATTTCCGATTACGCGAGTCCTATAGTTGTTGTCCGTAAAAAAAAATGGGGTAGCCAGAATTTGCGTAGATTATAGAAAGCTTTACGAAAAGATAATATAGTAGAGATATCCATTGCCCCGTATCGACGATGAAATTGATGCCCTCAAGGGTGCCAGATGGTTCAGTACCCTTGATTTGCGCAACAAATTTTTACATGTGCCAGTTAGTGAAGGTAGCCGGAAGTTTACTGCTTTTGTGGTGCCTGATGGACACCATGAATTCCGGAATAATCCTTTTGAACTTTGTAATTCTCCTAGAGTATTTCACAGATTTGTGCATATTGTATTCAGAGATCTTATATCGGACGGATTTCTCCGCTGTCACGTGGAAAACTTACCCTCGAAGACCATTATCCCTTCGAAGACCAGAGCAGAGGGAGTTCAAAAGCTCGAAAAGAACTTACAGAGAGCCTCAGAGTACGCTCTGGAATTTAACTGGATGAAATGTAAGTTCCTCAAAACCGAAATTGAGTTCTTGGGTCATACCATCAGAGAGGGTAGACTACAGACGTCGAAACTAAAATCACGGGCTGTAATAAATTTCCCAGTTCCGACGAACTGTAGCGCTGTACAAAGTTTTTTTAGGCCTCTCAGGTTTTTTATAAGTTCATTAGGGGATATGGTTTGGTGGCGCGCCCTCTTATTGATCTATAAAACAACGGTGCCGTTTAAATTTGGCGGCGAGCAAATGGAATCTTTTTTGAAACTGAAGACAATACTTGCCGAGAAGCCGGTTCTTAGGTTCTATAACTCGGAAGCCAAAACAGAGCTCCACACTGAGCTTCAATGGATGGTTATGGAATGATACTAATGCAGAAGTGCGAGGAAGATAGAAAATTTGATCCAGTTTACTATGCAAGTGGTAAGACTACACCTGCTGAGAAGCGGTATTGTTACGAACTGGAGGTCTTAGCGGTCATAAAAGGAGTGGAGAAGTTTAGCGTTTACCTCCAAGGTATCCCGTTCAAGATTGAACTGATTGTCGAGCATTTGCTATGACTCTGAAGAAGAAGGATTTGTGCGTGCGCGTTGCCAGGTGGGCAGTGTTTCTGGAAAATTATCAATTTGAAATTGTTCACCGGTCTAGATTGCAGATGTCTCACGTAGATGCTTTAAGTCGCCATCCTTTACCGAAAATTCTCTATGTTGGACAAAATGAAAGTAAAAAAAAAAGTAAAGTAAAGTAATGCCTATTTTTTCAGGCGGGCTTAACGTCCAACTACCAAAATTAGGTGTCGTGGACGGGGGGCGGAAGCACCTACTTTACTATTAACATTTTTTAAACAAATATAAAATTTAGTTATACGCTGGACTCGAACTGAGGTCCTCCCACTTACAAGTCCATGCTCATAACCAATACACCAACACCCGCCCCGACAAAATGAAAGTAAATTCTTAGCGAGGTTAAAGGATTTTCAAAAGCAATATCCAGAAATTTTAGGCATAATAAATGCTCTGCCTAAAAGAAAGGATTATAGACTAATAGACGAAATATTGTACAGAGAAGATAATGGTGAGCTGCTGTTTGATGTTCCCAAGCTTATGCATCTGACGTTATACGAAAGACGCATGAAAGAGGTCATTTTTCTGTTGGGAAAACACTTCAGCTTCTGAGAAGTGATTACCATTTTAAGAAAATGCTGTCCAAAGTGGACTAGGTGATACGTAATTGTGTGCTCTGTATATTGGCAGAAAAGAAACAAGGAAAGCAAGAAGGTTTTCTTCATAGCATTGACAAGAAAAGTGAACCACTGGATACGTATCATGTGGACCATATTGGTCCAATGCCATCAACCAGAAAGAATTATCGATACCTCCTCGTAATTATTGATGCCTTTACGAAATTCGTATGGATTTATTCCTGCAAAAGCACATGTCCCGCCGAGGTTCTGTCTCACCTGAAGAGGCAATCGAGCGTGTTTGGAAGTCCCAGGAAGATTGTATCTGATCGAGGAACGGCGTTCACCTCCAGCGAGTTCCAAGACTATTGTAATGAGGAAGGAATAGAGCATGTTAAAATAACTACTGGCGTACAAAGAACCAATGGGCAGGTGGAGAGAGTGAATCGCCTGCTGATCCCCCTGCTAACAAAGTTAAGTCAACCAAAGTGTGAGGAATGGTGGAAACACGACGAGAGGGCACAATAATTCATTAACTCTACGGTTAACCGAAGTATTGGCGTGAAACCGTTGAAACTGTTAATGGGAAAAGAGTTGAAATTAAGTGAAGATGATAATCTGAGGAAGTTTATAAAAAAGGAAATGATTAGAAAGTACAATGAAGACCGAGGGTGGTGAGATGAGGGTTGAAGCAAAGAGAAATATTTTGAAGGTACAGGAGGAAAACCGTCATACGTTCGACAAGAAACGGAAAAAATCCGTTCATTACAACGTCGGTTACTAGTAGCTACACGCCGTACTCGCCTGCGACTAAGTTTCAAATCAAATTTCTAGGTCCTTACAAAGTTATCGGAATAGAACCCAACGAAAGATATGTCGTCCAAAAAGTTGGAAATCGTAATGAAGTGCCAAAACAAACAACCACGATGTCTGAATTCATGAAGCCTTGGGCTTAATCTGATTCCTCAGTTGACAGGAGTACTGACTCCCAAGATGAAGATTAAGACCTATTTGTCAGCGAGGACGCAGACCAGTCAGGATGGCTGAATATAAGATATTAGAAATGATGGGAAGGTTGTAGTAAGCCGAGCAGCCGCTGGATTGCTCTGACTGCAGCGTGTTGGGGAAGGTTAAAGAAATGGAGAAGGTTGGTATGTGTTTTTTCTTAGACAAGTAGATACACGTTGTAAAAGATGATTACTAAAAGTTGTAAATAAAAAGGTGTTTAAAGTTTAATAATTTGTGTCTGTACTGTTTAAATAATAGATCCTACATATATATATATATTCCTATTTATTTATTTAATTACTTTCATTTCTTTAATAAATTATTTTATCTCTTGCATTCGGCGGAACCCAACCCTTCTCCATTGAGCTAGCCCAAATTAAGAGCTCACAGTGGCCTTGTGTCTCAAGTCCTCAGAACTTATAAATTATCCTATGTATCCATGGTATAGTGGGGTCTACTTCAATATGTATTCGTTTTTAAAAGGTGAAAAACTTGATAACATTGTAATCATTTAGTGGAAAAAGTAATTTTGTGATGTTCATTTGTAAGATTAGGATATAAATCTCCTAAAAGATAAAAAACTCATGTCATGTCTAATTAAAATTTATATATGTCATGCCTAAACGAAAAATGAATATACTGGTATAGATTTAGATAAACCGCTAACAGTTATTTGTCTTTATACTTTTGCTTAATACTTGTTACATGAAGTATTGCGTTCATGTTAGTTTTCATCAGAAAAAGTGATTTTTATAAAATGGTGTGTGTGTGTGTGTGTGTGTGTGTGCGGATATGTTTGTACTTGTTTTAACACAGAAAGTTAAAGCTGGACTTTCCTTTGGATAACATCATGGGAACCAACAGAAAACAGTTTTCTTTTCACTAAACAAAGTAGGCACTAAACCAGACGTTCTATCTAACCTAAACCTTTTAGAGGGAACGGATTAAATTAGTGGTACCACACTGGCCTAGTGACATGGAGGTTCCTGTTCGAATCCAGCCTGCTGCCCTTGGATTTATATTTCCTAGGAGTAATTAAATAATATAAAAGGAAGAATATTTAATATAAATTATTCCATAATTTCTCAACATATTGCATAATAATAATAATACATTAACTGATGCAGGTAATCTTTCGTAATTAAATATGGTTCTATCGCAAGATTAACATTTAAAATAATTTAAACAATTACATATAGAAGATATAAGTTTATTTAAAATATCATTTAAGTTACGCATTTTCAATTTACTGTTGTTATCTCTATAAAGCACTAAAATTACAATGCCTTTTAAAAATAGAAACAAAATGTCACCTTAGTCAGGTATGAGGAACCCTTTCTAACCCAGTTAAGCCATAATAAAATACGTTTCAAAACAGTGTATAAAATGATTCTGCTCAGTGCAAATCACACTGAATATAAAGACATCCACGATTGAGAGTGGTCAATACCGTCAATTGAATTAGCTACCACGAAAATTATCACTGATGTTTAACTACTAATATGGGTCATGCCTAACTTTTTAAACACAATGTTAATTACGAATTACAGTCAAATTTTAGCAAACTGTGAAAAATATTGATAGTGTATTTTAATCAATTGTAAATTACTTACCTCCCAATACTTTCTTATTCTCCATTCTTCCTTGTAGCATCTGAAAACAGAAGCGTTTAGTGTTTGAGAACAATTCCTAAGACTGTCTTGTAAGAAACGTAATATTTTAGATTTTAATTGAGTTTTTTTAATTTATTGGTGCTGCTTTTTGGATTGCAATATAATTTCATTGAAATGATACCTGCTTTGACTCAACCAACCAGTCACGGTTCAATCATACCATCATCTACCCGAATCTCCTTTATACTTATGTCAGAGCAACTGAATACAAATTTCCATGTTTATATGCAAATCAATGAAGTTTCTATTTCAATTTTAGAATTAAAAAAAAATCTGGTGTGAAACACTCACACAACTTTCTCTTACTCCAGTACTCAAAATTATAATTGACAAATTTTATAGTTAGTGTACCAAATTTAATGAAATTCGTCGAAAAGTGAAAACACTGTCCAGTAAAACTGTCCGGTTTACTAATTTCCTTGAAACTCGGAATTTGGGTCATATATTAATTTCTAGTTATTTCAATTTGGATGACAGAATTGTATAATCAACTGTGATAGCATTTTAAAGAAAAACATAACCCCCCTCCCCCAAAAGTCCCCTTAAATGAATTTATCAGGGGAAAAGTTTCAAATAAAAGTTGTAGCTCTTTATATGTATAGTTAACAACGATGGTTTAAAGAAAATCGTTGGAGCCATTTTCGAGAAAATACCAGAAAACTGAAAATTATATTTCAGTAAAAACGCACTTCCGGTTATCTATTTTTTTTCAAACTCGGAATTTCAACAACATATTTAATTCTAATTAACATTATTTAGATGACAGAATTGTCTAATATACTGAAACAGCAGTTAAGATGAAAACCTAACCCCACCCCTCCCCCAGAAGTGCCCTTAAATGAATTTTCCTGGAGAAATGTTTCAAATAAAAGTTGTAGCTCTTTGTATGTGTAGTTGATATACCAAGTTTAAAGAAAATCTTCGGAGCCATTTTTGAGAAAATTGCAAAAACGTAAAAAAAACAACTAGTAAAGTGGTACTTCCGGTTGAGGAATATTGACACATAACGCACCGTCAGATCCCATGGTGATACCTAAACGTAATATCAAGTTTGAACTTTCTACGATTTTTCGTTTTTGAGCTATGCTGTTCACATACATACACACACACAGACACACACACACACCCACACAATTTGCTACAAAACCACTTTTTTGGACTCAGGGGACTCAAAACGGATATTTCCGGTGAAAACTCGATATCGAAATTTGACACGATTACAAATACTTCCTCTTACTAGGAGTAAGAGAAAGTAAAAAGTAAAAATTAATGCGGTTAATGATATTATTGCAGGTGTTTCATACGAGAATTTTTCTAAGGTGGCTAAATAGTGGATGGAACCGGGGAGCCATTATGCTTGTAGTGGCCATGTTGTGCAGTAGCCTTCTTTATTACTCCTGATTTCCAAAAATTTAATAATAATGTAATTAGTATGGGAACTGTTTCTATGGTTAAGCTTTATCCAGTATGTCAAACAACAGACGTAATGTTGAAATTAGCATAAAATTTTGTGATGTTTAAACAAAATACAAAAGAATAAAGGAAAGAAAGGAAGGGAGTAGCCAAGTGGTTATAGTACTGGATTCCCACCCGGAGGACCTCGGTTCGAGTCGAGGTGTGCTACCCTTAAATTTTTCTTCCCACGAACCTCTACAGCTCACTGTCTGGTGACGGCAGTTGTTTGTAACGAGAGACCACTGTCCGGGTGCCGGCAGTGCACTGAGAAGCCTCAGTGCGCCAATGACCATAGATGTTGACGCTCCTTAAATTAAAATATACAAAATAATCCCCACAATATTATTAACAATAGACTGCCCAAAGGCTTTATGCTACAACTTAGCCCAAGTTAGCCTCAAGCACAAGAGTAGCCCAAAGTTATATATAGATCACTAATTTTCAATATTTATCTAATTTTTAAGCTTACCTCATTAGCTGCATCCCATAGTGGTTTGGTATATTTTCTCAAACGTACAGTTGCATATTTTGCCCCAATATAGAAAGGGAACGCTAGAATATGTAGTATGATGCTGTCAATTATTCTATAAACAAACAACTATTAAATACAAAAATAGAAAAATATTTTTCCTCATTAATTTTAGTTTCATTTGGATTTATTATTTAAATGGAGATATCTATCTCTGCTCACCTTTCAAATACTTCTCCTAAATTGTGTTTATCTTTCTCTAGTTCATTCAGATTGTATCCAAAATTTGACACTAAAATATATGGTGCATTGGTTCAGTGGAAAGTAATTTTCAATTAATAATTATTTATCATTTTAATTTATTATTTGTGTGATTCATTTCTTTCACACCATACTCTTTAAGATGAAATATTATTGCCTCTAAAATTTTGATGGCGATAGGCAAAAGCCGACTATGGATTCAAGGGGCTTTCCACCGCTCTGTGTGGGAAGCTCCAGGGTGAATAGCAGGCTTCACCTCATATTCGTCAAGACCGTCCGAATGCAGCATCTAGTGTTACTCCATCCTTCTCGAGGTGACCCCTTTTTAAACTAAACTTGGCGGATCTAGACTGGACGTCGATAAAAGCCCCCGGCGGTTAAGGGTGTACCCGCTGGTCATCTGAGGTGGTGCCCCCAAAGGTAGCCTCAGAGACACCCTCCTAAAACGGGTGTTATGCGTACCGTGCCCATGTAGGTTTGCCGCCAGAGAGTAATACAGTCTGTAGTATAACGGTGCCTTCCTTAAACCGGGCCGCATAGTAATGAATGGCCTTGCTGTATCATACGGGGCTCTGATGTAGTCGACCGAAGAGAAGCCCTAGCTGTACGTGGGAATATCCATGAATAGACTAAAGAAACTTAAATCTGGAACTAGGCGGGTAGCTACCGCTTCATTACAACCCGCGGCCCAAGCCACAATGGAGCATAAGTGGGGTGGAATGGGCAAGCGGGGTATGCCTGGCATCAACGAGACGAGTATTCCTCGCCAAGCTGAGCAAGCACAAGTAAGTAAGCAGGTGAAGTGTACAAAAGGAACCCCAGGTATCCAAGGAGCAAGCTCCTGGTGGGGGTGAAGCTGGCAACAGGCCCAGTACTACCGGTGGTGGGGAGGCTCCCGCTCATCCTCCTGGTGTGGCAAAGAAGGAGGAGGCACCGGGTAGAAAAAGGAGCGGGAGGAAGAGGACGTTACCGCCACCGCCCCCAGGGCAACCGGGGACGATAGATGACCCTTTTAGGAGAGGCCTCAGCGGTGCAGGAGTTCGGTGGTATCTGCGCCCCCAGGAAGCGAGACCGGAGGCCGAAAAGCACAGAGCACAGCGGGAGGGCAGTAGCCCACCTCAGCGTGCTCATGGCCAGCGGGACCGATTCATAACACCTCCCAAAGGAAAGATGTTAAAAGAAGAAGGCTGCCAGCTTCTGGTATTGTGAATCCCGGGACCTCCTCGGGGGCGAACCGAGGCCTTCGCTGACCTGGCACCAGCTATGCCGGTGCAGCACAGGTGGTGACAGTTGGGGTGATGCCTCGAGGTTTCTCGGATGTAATACTCAGTGCTGAGGAGCTATCAGCACTAGAGGATGCCATATAGAGGAGATAGCCCTAGGGTGGGACATAAGCCCAATTCGAGGGCATAGATTTTCGTCCAGGGATGCTGTAGTTGGATTGTTTTGAGCAGCACACAGCGGACTGGCTGCAAAGCAGGGTGCCGACTGATACTTGGACGGGAGTGGAGCTGATGGCTTGCTCGGTAGAACGTATCCCGAAGATGCACACCGTCACTACTTTCTTTCCAAGGAGTGCAGAGAAGGGGATCAGGAAGGTTTAAGCCTTAGTGGATGCCCAGAACGTGGGAGTCAAGACGAAGGTTTGGAAAATCCTTTTCTATAAAGAGGAGAACGGAGGTCTCTTGATGACTGCCGCGATCGACGATCAGTCGTTCGAGGCAGTAAAGAAGGGAGGAGGCTCCATCCGATTTCGGTTTGGGAAGCTCCCCATTCGAGGCTGGAAGAAGCTGGAGTGTGAAGGCACGTTAAGGAGAAGCAAGCTCCTTTGACCTCTACTCCAGCGGAATAGCTACCGAGGGAGAGTTTATCCCCGGGGCTCGAGTATGACACTCAGCGACGAGAGAGCCTGGGATATTTGGGAACAATGGATCTCTCAGCTCTCTGGGCAAGTCTCTCTGTCGAAGAAAAGGAGAACCTCCTGGGGGAAGAGGGGTGCTCTCCCCAACCTCCCATGAGCTAGCACCTTTCGGGACTGAGCACCGGGGTAGCCCAGGTGAACTTGCACTATGCAAAGGGGGCATCGGCCACCATTGCGAGGTTGTTCGCCAAGAGGCTACTTGGCCTGGTGCTGATTCAGTAGCCGTGGACAGTCAAAGGACAGATTTGCGGACTGTAGGTAAGTACAGCAAGGTAGTATGGGATGCTAAAAGTGAAAATCCTAGGGCCTGCATCCTGATCAGAAATAATATGAACTACACATGCTTTTCAGAATTTACGATGCGGGATCTGGTATCCATTTAGGCGCATCTGAACTATGGAGGCAGCAGCCGTGCCGTTGTGGTAGCATCCAGTTACTTTGTTGGTGACAGGGATGTACCGCCGGCGGAGGTGCAGAGGTTGGTGGAATACTGCCGGGAGCGGAAGTTGCCTTTCCTCATTGGGTGCGATGCGAACGCCTACAACAGTGTGTGGGGGAGTAGAAGGGATAACAAAAGAGATGAGTTCCTTGTAGAGTTTATCCTCCAATATAACCTAGACATTTTTAATGTTGGGGAGTCACCTAAGTTTGTGTCTAGGATTAGGTTTCTTCAATTGGGGTCGGGCAATCCCGAAGCTGAAAGCTTCATGGCGGAGCCGCTCTCAGCTTTGCTAGGATTAATTAGGAGGGCAAAGCTGGGGGCTGTTCTGTAACTTAAGGTGATCCACAATAGACCTCAACTTGTAGGTCGCAATGGAATGAGGCTCACCCCCACTCGCTTCTATTCTATTATTGTGTCTAGGGTAAGGGAGGTGGTTTTAGATATTACTTTCCGCAGTCCTAGCATCGGGCAGTTCTTTGGGAGCTGGGAAGTCCCCGACGAGCCTTCCCTTTCAGATCATCGAATTATGGAGGGGAACATTCAATCTGGAGGGGCTTGGCGATGTGGGAGTGGAGTGGAGAAACCCCAGACGTACAAATTAGGAGGAATTTGTTACCAATTTGGGCTGCGCTCTAAATCGAATCGACACTGCGATGGTGCCGCAGTGCCGTTTGGAGCTGGAGCACAGGGTAGAGGAGCTGAAAAGGGCGATGGTAGGCGCTTTTGAAGACAGCTGACCCGTGAGTAGACTTCTTTGCTGAAGGGATGCCCTCTGATGGAGCAGGGATCTGTCCAATCTAAGAGTGAAGGTGCGCAAGTTCTTCAATAGGGCAAAGCGCACTGGAGATTGGCAGAGCTACACGCCGGCGCTTACTACCTACAACAAGGAGAATAGGAAGGCTAAATGATCCAGTTATAAGAAATTCTGTGAGGACATTAGCTCTTTACCCGTGGTGGCCAGATTGCATAAGGCAATTGCCAAGCATGGTGATGGAGCAACGATGTCACCATTTAAAGACCTGATGGCAGTTATACGCAGGAAGAGGAGCAACGTGCTCTTCTCCGGGGATCCTGCCACCAGCGGATGGTTCTGATACGATAGGGCCCAGCAGACCGACAAGGAATGACTGCGAGGTGGCCAGAACCATCTGTACGCCATCAACAATAGAATGGGCAATAAACAATTTTCAGCCCTTCAAGTCGCCTGGTGTGGATGAGGTCTTCCCTGCCCTTCTACAATAGGTTAGGATCATTCGGAGTAGCTTGGCACTCGGGTATATGCCGAGGCCTGGAGAAGTGCCTCGGTGGTTTTTATCCCCAAGGTTGGGAAAAGGGACGCCACCATGCCCAAGTCCTTTAAGTCTATCTGCCTTACGTCTTTTCTTCTAAAGACAATGGAGAAGGCCGTGGAAAATTATATCAGGACAGAGGTGCCTTTGCACCCCAGTCGGCATGCATATCGAGCGGGAAGGTCGACGGATACTTCTCTGTATCTGCTGACAGATGTAATCCAAAGGACTCTAGACGCTAAGGAAACGGCCTTATCTGTGCCTATCTGGACATAGAAGGGTAGAGACAGAGGTGGGCTAACGGACCATCCGCTCCCGCACTACTCGTGGCTGTCCGCAAGGGGGGTTTTGTCACCCCTAATGTGGAGCCTGGTGGTGGATGAGCTCCTCTGCAAGCTGACGGACCTCGGCATCTCCTGTCAGGGATATGCCGACGATGTCGTCATTATTGCTAGAGGGAAGTTTGAAGAAACCCTCCGTGACATAATACAGAGGGGGTTAGATATTACTAATGGGTGGTGTGGTAATCCAACGAAAACCACTGCGATACCCTTCACCAGGAAGAGAACGCTTCCACGCCTGTAAAGTATCCGGCTAGCTGGAGAAGAATTGGGGTGGGAACAGGAGGTTAAGTACCTAGGGGTAACATTTGATAGTGAACTCCTGTGGAAGAAACACATTGAATCAATTGTTAGTAATGCCACTGGCGCCCTCATCATATGTTGGAGGATGGTGGTCAAGACCAGTCATCACCTACGGCGCAGTGGCATGGTTTAGCACGACCAAAGTAGTATCAGTTGAGGACTCTTGACAAGGTACAGCGGCTTGTATGCTTATGCATGACGGGGGCAATGCGGACTTGTCCCACCGCCGGGATGAAGGTTACGCTCAATCTGTCACCTCTGCACCTAGTGGTGAAAAGGGCGGTGAAGGGAGCAGTTTTTAGGATCTCTAGGGGCTTGGGTTAGGGAGTTTTTATCCTCACGTCCCTCTTCGGTTTTTTATCCTCCCTCTTCAGGCACCTCCCTAGAGATGGTATGATTAAGAAATACAGCTTCACTAAAAAATTTTCGTTGAAGCTGGGCACCAAAAGTGGGTGGAGCAAAAAATCCGCTCTGTTGGGCATTAAGGAACATGTCATTAAATGGTATACTGATGGGTCTAAGACCCTCGAGGGAACTGGGGAGGGGGATTGGTCAAAAGATCAAGCACTCGCAACCCATGGGTAAATTTCCCAGCATCTTCCAGGCGGAGATATACGCTAGTGGAAGATGTGTACAATTTAACCTCGGTAGTGGATATAGGAACCAGGAGATTATTATCCTTTCCGATAGTCAAGCAGCCATTAGAGCATTGAGTGCATCAATTATCAACTCTAAAATGGTTTGGGAATGCCTAGATAAACATAATAATCTAGGCAGGAGGAACAAAGTTGTGCTTTGGTGGGTGCCAGGGCATGTTGGCATTGAAGGGAATGAGATGGCCTACGCCTTGGCCAAGATAGGCGCTACGACCCCACTTCCAGGGCCGGAACCTTTTTTGTGGGGTTAACGACCAGTTTCTGTTGGAAGAACCTAGGAGGGAAGAGGAGACGAGGAGATCTCAACTCTGGTACTCCTTCCCCGGTTTGCGGCAGGTCATGATCTGCTTGGGAAATTATAACCGACGAAGATCGGAGGCCTGCATTGAACTGAGCAAGAACAAGCACCGCGTTCATAAGGGTTTCCTCACGGGGCATTGCCGACTTAGAGGACACCTGGTGAAGCTGGGTTTGGAAAGTGATAGCTCATGGAGATTCTTTGGGGAGATGGAGGAAACTCCATTGTATCTCCTAACAGACTGCGAGGCTGCCACTCAGAGAAGGTTCAAGAACCTGGGTAGCTACCAGTTGGAGGAGGGGGATTATCCTCTCTAGAGCCCGTCAGGATACTGGGTTCCTTAGGGATATCAGACTGATGCAGGTGTTGTAGAACGGATGTTCAGCTGGGACATCTGTTCGGGTGCTGTGGGCAAACCTGCGGCATCCAGGGGGCATAGCACAATAGACCTGATAAAAGGTCGCAGTGCATCGGCCCCCCGCTTCAAAAAAAAAGCTGACTATAGTATTTCCGAGAATTTACACCCAACGACGAATTCTACAATTTTTATTGTAAGCAATGTTCATCACTCAATCCATCTAGCGCAGTCTACATTTTCGCTTGTGCCAGGTTTTGGCGGTCCATTATTAGTCTTCTTTTCATCCTTTTTTGAATGTTACGATACCTCCATACCTTGTTGATCCCTTGGTGACCATGCCATACACCCTTGCAACATTCATAGCCTTTATCATTTGGATGCTCCATCAATGCGTGCTTTATTCGGTGGTGATGTCAAGTGAGAAATGTTACTCTGAAAATTGCCTAGCACGTGAACTGGTATTTCTGATTCTCAGCCGCATTTGCGGTCCTGCCACCTGGTTGCCAAACCAGGAACGTAGCATGCGGAGTTTGCGAGGAACTAAGGGTATCGTAGTTGGCGTTCAATTTTATGGCATCGATCCATTCCGAGCCAGAAAACCAACTGTTTCTTGACAATTAATCGGTTACCTTGCGGAGATCCTTTAAAATGATGAACACCGATCCGCTGCCACTTGCATTTCGCCCATTCAACAAATGTCCCTTCCTGAAGTGTCTGCCTTATCCTACATACTCCAAAGTGTACCAGATTTCCTTTCGAGGATCTAAATCCAGGCGGTTGATTAACTGCCCTACTTCCCCTTGATAATTGAAGACAAGCTGAAATTGAGCACTTGGAACCTCAGACAACTTCTGGGCTATTGACAGGTGTTGCAGTGGCGCTTCCCACTGACATCAGGGAAGTTCCAAACCTCGATAACAGCGTGGTGTATCGCGGTAGAAGTGCTAACAGGAAGTCCCAACATGGCCTTCACACTACTTCTAATAACAGCCACAACATCCACCCCCTCCAGAAAGGATGGAGTAAGCTTTGTCAGCGGCGCACTCTGCAAGGGATTAGTCACGGAGGGGAAAAGGTACTGGTTAAGTACATTCAGCTTCCAGTCAGTTTTAAGCAATAATGAACTTGGTATTTTCTGAATGTAGTAAAGATATGAGGAAAATAAGTAAACAATAATATGTAAAACCATATTTAAGTTTATTGAGAGTGATATTGCAAATATGAAAGTGGATGAGGTAATATATTGAAATTGTCTGTTAGTAGTGGAATACTGGAGAATTTAGAGTAATTCAGAGAGTAATTCATAAGAGTATATCAGAAAAAGTAGACTGGTGGCTGGAATTATAGCAGGGAATATGTAAGTGAAGAGAGTAGAATTGACCAGAGTGGTCTCTTTCGTTATCTGAGCGGTTCTTAAACTGTGGGGCGCGCCCTATGGGAGGCGCCGTAACTTGCTGGAGGGAACCATCAAATAAATGAACAAGACATCAGATATATTCTTTTATAAATTTAAAATATAATTATAACGAAAAAAATTAAATAAAACAGGTATCAGAGCAAGAGGAAGTATCACTAAACACATTTGGAAAAAAATGAAGAAGTGATAATAAATAAGAACCATATTAATTTTGAATTTTACCGATTTTTTTTTTTTTTTTTGAGCTTTGTTATTATTTATTCTGTGTAATAAAACTAGGTTGTTCTTAAATTTTTGGTAGTTAATCTTTTTTTCTTTAGATTAGAGTTCAACAACATGAATTCATACAAAAAAAACGAAAATAAGTTTCAACTTCAAATTATAATATTTTGAAATTTTATGCAATACTTTTGTCCAGAGTTTATTTATTATGTCTTATTTTTATGTCGCCTAATCTTTTTTTCTTCAAGATTTAAAAATCTTATATTACATTATAGACATAGTTACCACTCAAAGTGTCCACAGCAAAATTCGCTACATAATGTCTTACATTAAACACTTTTCCAGTGACCGCATATTTATTTAATACTTCACAAAATTTTAAAGCTTTATTGTAGAACATTTCCAAATTTGATTCAATCATTTTTTTCGTAAGCAGTTTATCCAATGGTTTACGCAATTCTTGCCACTCTCGACCTAAACATAATTATAAGATTAAATTATTATTATTATGATGTAATTATGCAAAATAACAATGGTTCTCACCTTTTTTTAAGATTGTTTTAGTATGTTTGGAAGTACGTTTCCGGCAACTCTTATAAAATTGGGGAAATAAAGTAAAATCGTGGCACTAATGATTGATAGAGTGTTATTTGTCTTTACAAACAAATAAAGTGTATGTGGAGATAGGTCGGCTTGCTAGGTACCATTTTGGGGTCTATCCGTCGAAGCACGCTTATGTTTCAAGTTCCCGTCGGGTTTCGGTTGCTCATCCATTTTCCGAGCAAGGCTATCAATTTATGTAGCGCTTCAACTTCATGTTTTTGTCACGCAACAAACTTGTTGATTGGTGCGTGACAGAAACATTAAGTTGAAGTCAACTGTCTACATGAATTGGTAGAAGTATCCGTTGCTGATCAAGAACAAGAAAATTTAGTATTCTCGGACAGATAGAATCCCAGGAAATAAGGTGTAGCTCAACAGATTGAAGTGAGAAAGGATAAGCTTAGTGGTAGCGCGCTGGACTAGTATCGCTGAGGTACTGGGTAAGAACCAGCATGCTGCCCTAAGATTTTGTCTACCTAGAAGCATCTACAGCGTCTAAGCAGATCTAGATGTAGATCTTCCATCACTGTCCAGATGGGCAGTGTTGTTTGTAGCTATAGAACACTGCTCGGAGTGCACTGAGAAAGTTCCGGGGATCACAATTGATCTATCAGGTTACAGTGCATATTCCTTTAAATAAACAACAGTTTGTCTTAAGATTCAATCAGAAATTGTTTTCTAGTAACACGAATTAAATGATATGCAGGTAAAGAAATAGGGCAAGATATCCTGATTGAGAACCATTGTCTCAAATATACTCTTATATTGTTTAAATAAGAGTAAAGTATATAGACTACAGCATCCATATATAATATATTACATACCATTTTTGACAAATAAACCATTTCCAAAAGTTGCCAAAAATTCATATATGGCGTCCTTCTGTAATGCATTTTGACTTGACAATAGTGCCTGGCAAATAAATAAATCATTAAAATATTTGGATATAATAAAATGTTTGACTCTTATAATAACCAGAGGGCTACCCTAACTTCTAATACTCTTCCCCAAAATTAGTTTAATAATTAGGGGATTTTAAATAAAAAGACATGATTAATCAGCCTGTATTAGTATTATTTATGATGGATTAATTATAACTTTTTAATTTCAAATATTTGCTTTTAGAACAATCATTTCGATGTTCAAGATATTATGTTTTGTGGTGGTTGGTTCCGCAGAGCTGGAAAGCATCAGAGACATTTTCCATGGTAGGCTGCTTCATTTTGTGGTTATCGACCGGTTTCGGGCGTTCGCCCATCTTCAGGATGCGTTTTTCAGACAGTGTGACACACAGACTTGCACAGAGCAAACTAAGTTTTCACACCCCAATTTCTGATTGAATCACAATTGATTGAATTCACACTTCAAGTTCTGATTGAATCTTAAGATCTACTTAGACGCTTTAAGTGCCAAGGGCTGGGCCATATAGGCAGATTGTGTGGAAGGAAGGTTGCATGCAGTAGGTGTGGGGAGGAAGGGCATCATGCTACAGTGTGTAGCAAGGTGCTGACCTGCCTGGAATGTGTTAACTGTAAGAGAATGGGTTACAGAGACTTCAAACACTCTGTAACGTGGAGTGGATGCCCATGTGTGGAAGTGTACAAAAATAGGGTGATGGAGTTTAAGAGCCGTATGCATGGAATAACAGAGTGGTTGGTTTTGGGGTAAATAGTAGAGTGGTAGTGCATGAGAAAGAGGGCAGATATTGGGCGGCTGTAGTGGTAATGAATGAAAGTATTGGTGTGATGAGGGTGCAGTACATGTGTAACACGCATTGTGTATGTGTGGAACTGATGCTGCCGGATGGAAGCAGGCTGTATGTCTGCTCTCTATACTGCCAGTATTCTAAAGTGATAGAGGAGTACCTGGAGATGTTGCGTAAGATTAAGAGGAGAAAAAGTGTTGGTGGGTATGGATGCAAATGCGCGATCGCAGTTATGGGGATGCGAAGGTAGGGATGAGCGTGGGATGAAACTGGAAGAGGTGATTGAGATGGGTGAATGGTGGGTGGCAAATGACTGGACGTTGTGTCCCACGTACCAGTCAACGAGTGGATCTAGCAGTATAGATGAGTACTAGGTTCAGAATGAATTGGAGTTTATAGGACTGGACGTCGAGTGCGCATAGGGCGATTTATATGGAATGGAGTCTGGAGAAAGGTAGTGTGAGGAGAAACAAATGTGTGAGTGAAAAGTTGGTAATGTTTAGCATGAGGAGAGCTGACTGGAAGGCGTATGTGGAGAGGTTGGGAATGTTGAAGGAAAGAGTGACTGATGTAGTGGTGGAAAGAAGAGAGGAGGTGTTAGGGTTGGAGAGAGTGATAAGGAGGGTGATATTGGATGCAACGAGAGGGACAGTCCCAAGGAAATGTTGTGGTGGAAGAGGGAATAAATGGTGGGATGAGGACCTAGAGAGAATGAAAAAGGAGGTGTTTGCGTTGAGAAGGAGATTGAAACGTGAGGTGGAGGAAGAAAGAAAAGCACGCATGTTGAACGATTATAGGAGAATGAAAGGGAGGTACAAAAGGACAATGAAAGAGAAGAAAGAAAGGAATTGGAAGGAATTTGTGGAAGAAGAGTTGGCTAGGGACACAGGGGGGATGCCATACAAAATGGCAGTGAGAAAGGTCAAAACGAGAGAGGTTGCGAATGCGGTTGGAGCAGAGGATGTAATCACATGGGAGCGGTCTGGAAGAGAGTTGTTGAATGAACTGATACTAGATGATGTGGTAGAAGAAGAGAATGAATGTCACAGTATGATTAGAGAACAGGTGAGAGCATATGAGAGTGGTAGAGACAGAGTGCGAGTGGCAGAGAAAGAGTTAAGAATGGTAGTATTTGGGTTGAAGAATGGTAAGACACCTGGCTGGGATGGAGTAGCAGTGGAGTAGCTGGTGAGAATGGATATGAATGCCTGAAGGAGTGGTTGTTAAAGTTGTACAATGCGTGCTTTGAGTATGGCATTTTTCCGAATGTATGGAAGAGAGGAGTGATTGTCACCCTGCTAAAGGGTGAGGATAGGGATACTGGTTCGGCGTCCTCTTATAGGCCAATTTGCTTGCTTCCAGTTCTGGGTAAGATCATGGAGAAATTGATTGTGTTGAAAATGGAAGATTTGTTCTATGAGAAGGTTTCGGAAAGGCAGTATGGCTTTATGCGAGGAAAGAGTACGGTACAAGCGATAGTGAGACTGAGGAATGTGGTTGAAAGTAGGAGGGAGAAGTATGTTGTTGGGATATTCCTGGATATGTCTGGAGCGTTTGACAGAGTGTGGTGGCCTGGTGTGTTGTGGCTACTGAGAGACGCAGGTGTGAAGGGTGGCAGGTATAGTGTGTTGAAAGATTATTTGAAAGGAAGATGGGTGGAAATGAGGTGTGGGAACTGGAAGATAGGGAAAAAGGTGAATAGGGGATGTCCACAAGGTTCAGTGCTAGGCCCGCAAATCTGGAAGGTGGTTTTCAATGAATTCATCAGAGAGATTGAAAGAGTGGAAGGTTGCGAGGTGATTGTGCATGCGGATGATGGAGCAGTTCTTGTGTGGGGGAATTCGAGGAAGGAAGTGGAAGAGAGAGGTAATGTGGTGATGGAGAGAATCGCCCAATGGTGTGTGAAAAGCAAAATGAAGCTGTCCAAGGATAAGCCGGTTATTATGATGTTGAAAGGCATACTGTCAGAAGGTAGACCTCCTAGGATTAAGATGGGTGATCAGGTTCTGAAGGTAGTTGGTCAGGTGAAGTATCTGGGTGTGACATGGAGTAAAAGGATGTTTGTAATGGCTCACGTGGAAGAGGTTACAAGCAGGGCGTTTGCGAGAATGATGGCGTTCATGAGAGTGATCAAGAGGAAGAGTGTTAGCTATAGTGTGGTGAAAAGAATATATGAGGTAATGTATGTGGCGACAGTTACGTATGCAGCTGGAGCGTGGGCAGACAGATTGGATGTGAAAGGGAAAGGAAAGCTGTTGAGTGAGCAGAGACGAGTGATAATGAGTATGATAAAAGGGTATAGGACACTGTCTGGAGATGCATGTGTGGTGATCGCTGGGGTAACTCCCATGGATCTTGAGACTGAACGGAGAAGAGTGATGAGCGTAATTAAGAGAGATGGTCTGGTGGAATGGAGAGGCAAAGTCTTTGTTAGGAGAGGTTGTAAGAAAAAGGTCAGGAATGAAATCGAGTCAATGTGGCAGGATGGATGGGAGAACACAAGTAAGGCAAGATGGACGTATGGTTGGTGGAGCTCTGTTGCGCAGAGACTAAGGTCTGTATGGGTGGAACCTGATCACTACGTCACCCAAATTGTTAGTGGACATGGAAACTTCAGAGGCAAGTTGCACGCACTGGGGCTGAGTGAGAGAGAAGAATGTGAGTGTGGTGAAATTGAGAGTGTAGAGCACGTGTTGTTTGATTGCACGTTGTGGAGTGAAATCAGAAGCGAATTTGTCGTGATGGCTGAGATGGAACTGGAGTTCAATAAGGGACGAATGGTGTGTGAAAAGGGATTTGACGAGTTTGCACTGTTTGCACGCAAACTGCTGGAGGAGAAAGAGAAAAGAGAGATAGAGAGTGAAAGGGAGTGAGAGAGAGAAAAAAAAAACAATTTTTCCACAGAGACGTCTACAGACGGGCACGGAATTCCCACTGCAACTAGAATGACATGGTAAGCCCAAGCTGGTGTCAGGAGGTTGTGGTAAATCCGTAGGCTTGTCTTTGGCCGGGCCAGTGACCATTCTAGGCCTTCAAGTAGGGGACTTGTTCCCTCTACAAAATGGTACCATGGGATCGTGAGCCAGCCCGGCGGAGTTCTGTCTCCGCGCTCACGAGTTGAGGAAAGGTTTCGTGGTGGTCGTGGCTTCGCAAGGATGATAGTAGAGTCCCAGTGTATCTGTTCTGTGGGAGGAAGTTGGTTGGTTTGCCTTCGGGAATAGTTCCGCCTTCTTCCAATCCCTCACAACAACATGTCCGAGAGCTATCCCAAACCGTAATGCAATATTTCACGGGCCACGGGGAGTTCAATTCTAAGCTCAATGAGTTGGGTTTGAAAGATTCCCCGAATTGCGAGTGCGGTGAGCGGTGCACAGTGCATCACGTTCTCTTCCGATGTTCTCTCCTCGACGAGGCAAGAATCCATATGGAATTCAAGCTGAAAAGGAGGGGAGAGAATTGGCCGGGAGAATGTAAGGAGTTAGTGAAAAGTGCTCAAAATTTTAAAGACTTTGTTCAGTTTGCTCGAGAAGTAGCGGTAATGCGCCGGACTAGAAGGATATGTAGAGGTCCGCCTCCACGTGGCAGGGATGGAAACTTGCCTACATAGTAGGCAAGGCTAAGTGGCCATAGGCACCGGTTTTGGCGCTATGCGCTAGGTAGGTGGCCAGGAGTGTGCTGAATTTTGAATTTTGGTCCGGGAGTGTGAAAACTAAGTTTGCTCTGTGCAAGTCTGTGTTGTCACACTGTCTGAAAAACGCATCCTCTGTCTGTCGAACGCCCGAAACCGGTCGATGCCATAAAATGAAGCATGCTACCACGGAAAATGTCTCTGATTCAATATTATGTTGACTTACTACTAGAAAATTGAATGGTATCTGTGGCAGTTCCATCTCATTAATGTACTCACGAATTGAGGCACATCATTAATCGTTTAAATGCATTTTTGACTTTTCTTAATAAATGAGCTTTCTTCAGGGCTACGTCTATTACAACTCGCTTCTATTTAAACAACCTTTATGAGGATATGGTTACTTATAATCTTATTACTGTTGTCTATGATACGCGAGCAAGTAGCAGTATTAGTGTCGAATTTTCACAAGAATTACATATTTGAGATTTGTATGCCCAAAAATGTTATATTTAAAGAGTAGTGTGCGAGTATTTAAAATGGATTTTATTAAAATAATCTCCACAATAATGTGTTTGCATTCTAATGATACTGTTGTGTCTTTTAAGAAATAAAAACACGTTAACACTTTTAATTAAATAACTTTATTAATATTTATTACCAAATACACACTAAACATTAGCTAATATTTTTACTTATTATTTTTTGTTTTAATATATTCCGTTTTTAACACGTGTACACTTTGTATCACATAAAAAACACCTATATCTTTTTTTAACCTTCCTTCTCTCTAGAGCCATCGATTCAGCCTACTGTATTTTATCGATCCAGCCGGCTCCCCACACTACTCTCCCCTCAGTGACAATGTTACGAGTCTTGTAGGCGTTTTGGGAAACGTACTTTTCTTCCACAGCGTGTCACCGTTGGTAGTGTTGTTGTAGAGGTTGGTTGTTGGTGATGTTGTTGTTTCTGGTTCTGAGGCGCTGGAGGAGGTACACTGGTTGTAGCAGTTGGTGGATCGCTTTCGTCCGAGAGAAAGTATGCCGGTTTTAACCGATCTATAGATATGTTGATGTTTTTGCCTTTTATTTGGAGGGTAAAGTACTTATCATTACGAAGAATGACTAAGTACGGTCCTTCATATGGCCTTTCGAGAGACGATTTAACTCTGTCTATTCTAACGAAAACGTGACTGGAAGTATTTAAGTCTTTATGAATAAACGGTTTCGTCACCGCCTTTAAGGTATTTTTTATTGGTTTAACAGTGTTCATTTGGTGTCGGAGTTGTGTCACAAAAACAGGCATATCAACGTCTAGATTGGTAGTAGTTGCCAGAAAATCTCCTGGTAAAGTTAAAGTTTTTCCATAAACTAACTCAGCTAGTGAGGCATTTGAGTCTTTATGCAAGGCACAACGGAGACCTAACAATATTATAGGTAAAATATCTGACCATCTCTTGTTTTCATGTGCACGAATGGCTGCTTTTAATGTCCTGTGGAACCTTTCGATTTTCCCATTTGATTGCGGATGGTAAGCCGTTGTGTGTTTTAATTTAGTTCCACAAATTTTCGTCAATGCTTGAAATAGTTCTGATTGAAATTGCCTTCCTTGATCTGAGACTATTTGTCTTGGAGCACCAAAGCGTGCAATCCAGCCTGCATAAAATGCCTTTGCTACCGTTTCAGCTCGTATGTCCTTCAAAGGTATTACTTCTGTCCAATTGGAAAAACGATCGATGGCTGTCAAGCAATATGTGAATTCATCTGATGGTGCTAAGGGCCCTACCAGATCTATGTGGACCACTGCAAAACGTTCGTCAACTTGGGTGAATTGCCCAAGTTCCGACTTGGTATGCTTAGACACTTTACTCATCTGGCAAGCCTTACAAGCTTTTGACCAAATTCGAATATCTTTATTTATTCCTTTCCATATAATTTTGCTAGCAATCAACTTAACAGAAGCTTCTATTCCTGGATGGGCCATATTATGGTAATGCTTGAAAAGTGTATAACGATGTTCTTTTGGAATAAAAGGTCGAATAACGTTAGTTGAGACATCGCACCATAATGCTTTTCCTTGAGGGGTCGTATAAGTTTTGAATTGTAATGATGTATTATTGGCTCGAAGTTGCTGTAGCTCTTCATCATCTACTTGACTATTTGCGATTTCTTCGTAATCTATTGCCATCAGTTCCTCTACTCTTGATAGATGATCTGCAATGATATTTTCTGTTCCTTTTATATGGCGCAGATCAGTGGTGTATTGCGAAATATACTGTAGATGACGTAGCTGTCTCGGGGAAGCTTTCTCATTTTTTTGTTTAAACGCATAAATTAATGGTTTATGGTCTGTGGTTATTGAAAAATCACGACCTTCTAAGAGATGTTTAAATTGTTTCACAGAGAGATAAATTCCCAGAAGTTCTCGATCATAGGTACTGTAAGCTCTCTGAGTTTCATTAAGCTTTTTAGAGAAGAATGCTATTGGCTTCCATTGTCCTTCTTCGAATTGTTGAAGTACAGCTCCCACAGCAATATCAGATGCATCCGTGCTTAAATTTAGAGGTAAATCTGGATTAGGATATACCAATAATGTTGTATTTGCTAAATCTTTCTTACATTTTAATAGCTTCTTCTGACCAAATTACCTTTCTTCGGTCTTTTTTCTTTGCTCCTTTCAAATAATCATGTAAAACAGCTTGTGTCTGTGCAGCATCTTTTAAATATCTTCGATAAAAATTAATAAGACCTAAAAAAGTACGAAGTTCTTGAATCGTCTCTGGCAATTTATACTCTAATATGGCTTGAACTCTATGAGACAATGGTTTTGAGCCATTTTTTGAAATGTTGTAACCTAAAAATTCTAGTTCTTCAACCCCCAACACAGATTTAGCAAGGTTGATTCTAAGCCCATATTCTTGAAGTCTGTCTAACACCAATTGAAGATGCACCATATGCTCCTGAGGTGTTGAAGATGCAATCAAAATGTCATCCAAGTAAGGAAAAATAAAATCCAACCCTTGAAAGACTTGATTGATGAATCTCTGAAATGTTGATGGGGCATTTCGTAATCCAAAATTCATAACGTTATATTCGAATAAGCCAAATGGGGTTATAATGGCTGTTTTTTCTTTATCTTTTTCTGCTACTGGTATCTGAAAATAGGCTTTATAAAGATCAATTTTAGAAAAAATAATCTTGTCTTTCAGAATATGGTGGAAGTCTTCTATACGTGGCACAGGATAACGATCTGGAATGGTTTGTGCATTGAGTCTCCTATAATCCCCACAGGGTCTGAATGAGCCATCTTTTTTATTCACCACATGTAAAGGACTAGCCCATGGTGATTTTGAAGGCTGTATTATACCATTATTTAGCATAAATTGAAACTCTTGTTTTATCAATTTGAGTTTTTTTTGGTCTAACTGTCGAGCTTTTGAAAATACAGGCGGGCCTTCAGTTTTAATATGATGTTTCACATCATGTTTAATTTCACTTGGGACCAGTGAAGGAATAGTGATACTAGGGTAAGAAGATAACAGTTCTTTAAACTTTGAGTCCTTGCTGATTGGAGAAATTATTTCTGATTTCTTGATGGTTGCAACTTCACCTTGTATATAAAGTTTTGTTACACCATCTACTAGTTTTCGCTTATTCAGATCAATAACTAAATGGTAATTATTAAGAAAATCAGCTCCTAATATACCCTTATCTACTTTTGCTATAACAAATGGGTGCTGAAAATGACGACGAAGTCCTAAATCAATTGTCAAGACTTTCATCCCGTAAGTTGGTATTTCTGAATTATTAGCAGCATACAATTTGTAGAGACTACACTCAAGTTTATCAGTTTTACTGCATGGAATGATTGATATTTCCGCACCACTATCTACAAGAAATTTCAAACCTGTTTTTTTATCCCTTACAAATAAGCGATAATTGCGACCCCCTTGTATATTATCAGCAACAGAGCTGGCCGCTACTTCTGCTGCTGCCGAGAGTTTTCCGAATTCCAGTGCCACACATTTATCAGGTTTACATTTTTTCCAAATTTAAAATGGTAGAAACAGTATTTACCTTTGGGATCGAATCGTTTTTTATAACGATCGCCGCTAGTGCTTCTTCCACGCCTGCGGCTTCTTGATCTTCCTTGACTAGTTGTAAGGGCTTCAATTCGTTTCTCCAAATTGGCGATTTTATCGAGAAGTTTAGTCTGAGAATTAGCTGTCCTATTAATAGAGTAAGTTTCCATCCGTGGGTTCATTTCCAGTATTTTATCTGCCATTTCAGCGAGTTTATCAAGATTTTCTTCACTAATTAACAAAATATTTTTCACTACGTCGGGCATTTTCTCCATCCATAATGTTTTAAGCACTTTTTCTGTGATATCTTCACCTGCTAATGACTTCATTTTTCTTAAAAATTGGCTTGGTTTTTGATCACCTAGTTCGAATGTCGTAACCAATCTTTTAATTCGTTTATCCTCACTTTCTTTAAATATGTTTAATAGACGTTCTTTCGCAGCCGTGTATTTGTCCCGTCTTTCAGATTTAATTATATCCCATATATTTTCAACGAATTTAGGTTCCAATTGAGAAACAAGATAATTAAATTTCGTCTCTTCTACAGTGATCTGATTTATATTAAACTGAGCCTCAACCTGATAAAACCAAATTTCTGGTTTTTCTACCCAGAAAGGAGGTATTTTAACACTCACCCTCTCAATTTCCCGTCGCTGTCCAACTTTTTCTTCTTTACTATCTTCCATTATTCTTTATTTTACAATCGCGAACTAAAAATCTCTATATATTTATAATTTATATTAATCACGTTTGAGGTCACCAATTGTTGTGTCTTTTAAGAAATAAAAACACGTTAACACTTTTAATTAAATAACTTTATTAATATTTATTACCAAATACACACTAAACATTAGCTAATACTTTTACTTATTATTTTTTGTTTTAATATATTCCGTTTTTAACACGTGTACACTTTGTATCACATAAAAAACACCTATATCTTTTTTTAACCTTCCTTCTCTCTAGAGCCATCGATTCAGCCTACTGTATTTTATCGATCCAGCCGGCTCCCCACAATACAACAGAAATTGAAAACAATATATCCATTTCAGTTTTTTAATAAAATGTAACAAACAATAGAAGTGAAAATTAGTGGTTACCCTCGTCATTCTATAAAAGTAATGTGGATAACTTTCATTTGCTGTCAGTATCTACGTTAGTTTTTTCGGTCTGTCAGTAAATTTAATGGTATTCTGTCCTCTATAGTTGATAATTACCGTTATGTTTCTCTTTCTTTTTTTGTATTCTTCCATTGCACTGTTAAGAATACAGCAACACTGGAGATGGGGAGGAGGTTATAGTGTGTGTTTTTATGTGGACTTGTGATGATGCACATATGTGAGTATTGTGTTATTTTGACGGGTGTGCCTTTTCAAAATAAATATATATAAATATATGTTTGATTCATTGTCAGAAATATATTTTATTTTATTATTAAACTGCTTAAATACAGACATAGTACATACCAGTTGAAGTTTGACCCAATAATGTAAATCCCTGTCAATACCTAACTTTCTAAAAACATAACAGAATATTCCAAATCATGAAATATTCCTTCTTCTTTCTTTCGCTCTCTCTCTATTAAATATTAACAAAGAGCCTCTATTTCAATACTGAGGTGAACTAAATCGATTTACCTTTGTGATAAGAAAAAGAAAAGTAATGAAATTATAGATGGAAAAATATTGAAATAAACATAGCAAACTTTTTCACGATTAACAGGTAATACAACTTACTAAATGAGAAATTATTCAATACATAACTTTGAGAGTGTACTTAAATGGAGAGCTTTTACAGTAAAATAAATAAGAATCAATTTTTTTTTCTGAGGTGCCCACGCTGGTCCGGTTGCTTTATTCGTTTTTGTTAATTTTATACTAAGTTGTAGTACTGATGTGTATTCAAAATCCTACTCGGAATTGGAGACAACAAAGAAATTACAACCATCAACTAAACATTCCGGAAACAAATTTTTTATAGAAAACGTCATATTTTTATAACACTTGCACTATAATTTCTATTCTGAAAATTTCGAATACCGCTTGTCAGAAATCTTTCGATTTAAAAGCAGAATTAAAAGCTTCTTAGACCTGACAAAAATAATTGTTTTTTCGCTGAACGTATAGTATTTTTATAAGTTTTTTTTAGCATTTAAGTCTAGCTCAACAAACCGTCACTAAATGAATTCTTTTTACAAAGTTTTTAAAGTTTTCTAACTAGACTTTTTATTTTTTACATTCAAAAGAGAACCACTTATAATTATTTTTATTATAATTATTATTATTAATTATATATCTTATGGCAGTTGAAGTAACCCAACGTCATGAACTACAGACTTAATTGTTCCTTAATATCTAATACCAAAGTATTTTTTTTTTGTGTTATTTGAAAGGTGCACAACATCTAAGGTCCTTCGTACCTGTTATCTCTGATGGACACTATATTGATTATGTTAAACTACTAGTTACCTAACGAAGAAAACCTAACCACAACTGACCTAACATATAAATAAATCGAACCTATATTGTTTCTATATCTACTTGGGATGGAGTACTTGATATTCCTCGCACCCCTCACTGATCATAGCCTAAAGCAAAACTAATATGTACATTTATTCTAATTTACACTTATCATTACGCATTCATACAGACAAACATACCAATAAATACTTACATACTTAAATGCGCTCATACTAATAAATACTCCCAAGCAAATAAATACATACACGCATTAAAAATGGACAATCATACTATACATATACTCACTAAACTGAATTTCGGGGGGAGTACTCAATATTCCTCGCACCCTAAACAGAGACTAAACCTAAACTAACATATTTATACTATTTACACTACAGTCGTTCGTACCATTCATACCTTGCCGGGGTGCCAAACCGACATAGACCCACCCCTCCAGAAGACAGTGGCTCCCAATTATGTACATTTAAAGTACAGGAAAGGCATCCTGTAGAGAAGAAGTCTGCCACCCCTATCCCGACATTGGCCCCCCCCGCACTCATTCATACAACCATTCTTACAGCCTAAGTCTAAATCTAACATGAATTAATCCTACTTATAGACCTAAACAAAAGAGAAACCTATATACATCGATTTAAACGAGTCTAATTTAAATTTTTAGCATAGTGTCCATTAAATTAGATGCATTAAGTTAATTTCTTGTAGAAACTGCAGCGCTTTTTGTACATTATTTTCATTGTCACTTAGAATTTCCTTAATGTTATTTTTAAAGTTCAGTCTCCGTTTTGCTTCACTGTACATCGTGCATTCAGTGAATATATGGAGGACTGTTAGTGGAGCATCGCAGTTTTCGCACATTGGCGGTGATTCTTTTCTAAAGATATGTCCGTGGGTCAGCAACGTATGGCCAATCCTCAGCCTGGCCAGTACGACTTCCTCACGACGAGATGTTCTACATGATGTAACCCATTTTTCGGGTTTATATTTTACAGTTCTTAATTTATTAGTTAGAGGTATTGCCTCCCATTCATTCATGCTCTGTGACATCACTTTTTTCTTTAAATAATTTTTCCAGTCGCTGCTTAAATCGCCTTCATATTATTACTTCTAAAGGCTGCGCTCTTGGCCGCTTTGTCAGCAGCTTCATTCCCTTTTATACCAATATGCCCAGGGACCCATAAGAAAATAATTTTCTTTGAATTTTGCGTGCCAGTATGTAAAGATTTGTGTATAGACTGGATCAGAGTGTTATCTGTGTCTAATTTAGATATAGCCTCAAGAGAGCTTCTTGAATCGGTACATATAATGTAGTTTCTTTCTTCATTATTTGCTATATATTCAAGTGCCTTACTTATGGCAAATATTTCTGCAGTGAAAACACTTGCTATATTACTTAACGAAAAACCATGAACAGCATTATCTATTAAAAAGGCTGATCCCACATTCGTGCTTATTTTGGAGTCGTCTGTAAATATTTGCTTGAAGCCTTTATATTTATTTTTAGCTCTCTCTAGGAACGTACTTCTGTATATACAATGCGGAGTATACCAAAGTATTAAATTTTCCATTGCCATTTCCTTCGTTAGTCACCATTAAGCTTTCCGCGTTCTTATTCTGCTATTCTGGGCTTTGGTCGCTTATATCTGGTTACTTCCTTTCCTGATGTTGCCTGAGTTGCCGAATTCTCTTTTATGCCCTTCTCTCTTCTTTTCTTCCAGCTCAGCGTACCAGGAACATATTTATTTTTATTTTGGCTCCTAAGTTGTTATTTATCCTTAGAATCAATACCCAAATCTCTCTCCTCAATGCTTGAAGCTAGGTCACCTTGCCTAATTGATTGAGTTAGTTTCTTCAATTCTTCCAAAGTAAACAATATCCCTTCAGTAATGCCCTTTTTTTGTATTCAATTGCCATTTTTTAAAATTCCAAGAGTTACTTTCTTATTTTCAGTCTTCTGAAACAGAATATTCTGAGCCACGAAGTTTATAAAAATTTCGCTAAATTTCTGTTAAGTTCTAAATGAAATTAATCTTACTAAAATCGGTTGTTTTGTTTCATCTATAGTTCATTAGGATATCTTTTGGAGTTATATCCAACCGTACTTTGTCTGTAAACAGTGTCAGAACATGGTATCTTCAGTTGAGTTAAGTTTTTCATACTTTCTCTCGCCACGTTGCAGATAATTATATTTTTTTTTTTGCCAATCATCAGAGTTGCTGACACCAGATGCAACATAGTTTCAGCAGTGGTTTTCTCTAGAAATACAATTCTTTTTTCCAAGTCAGCTAGGTAATTTTTCACGATTTCAGTACTTTCTTTAAATTCTGAAATAATTTTTGCATTAGACTCATGCACTGATTTTTTATATCTGGTTAATTCCTTTCTGCCTGATATTGCCTGAGTTGCCGAATTCTCTTTTATGCCTTTCTCTCTTCTTTTCAACCAGCTCAGCGTACCAGGATCATATTTATTCTTATTTTGGCTCCTAAGTTGTTTTCTATCCTTAGAATCACTACCCAAATCTCCCTCCTCAATGTTTGAACGTAGGTCACCTGTCCTAATTGATTGAGTTAATTCCTTCAATTCTTTCAAAGTCTGATCCCGGATGTACCGTTCATTGTGGTAGGATTTCAGGATCAAGTAATATGTGGAGGGAAGAATTTCCTTGAGCTTGAAGAGCAAGCCCGGGCGCCAAACCCGATCGAATGCCTGGTACACATCGAGAAAGGCGCCCGAGCAATACTCCCCCAGCTCAAGGCTGCAGGATATGGTATCTACAATGCGATGAACCTGCTGAATGGTGCTATGGTGACCTCTAAAACCGAACTGGTGATTGGGTAAGTGTGGTTCTACTAAAGGGAGAAGGCGTTTAAGGAAAAGTCATTGTTGTAGATGATAATATTTTTTTTCCGCCAATCGTCAGAGTTACTGACACAAGATGCAACATAGTTTCAGCAGTGGTTTTCTCTAAAAATACAGTTCTTTTTTCCGAGTCAGACATGTTATTTTCACGATTTCAGTACTTTCTTTTAATTCTAAAATCATTTTTGCATTAGACTCATCTACTGATTTTTTAAACTCGTGTCTTAAGTTCCATATTTTTGAATTTGTCTAATATTTCTGCTAAAACCTCCTTCACACTTATTTAAGGCCATTTAAAGGAAAAAATAGAAATATAAATTAAATAATTATCGTAAAATGTTTAGAAGAAATTAATTTAAATTAAATGTGTGTTCACTCAGCCGGTTCTTGTTGATGTGATAAGAAAGAGTAGTGAGTACAAAACTGACCTTGATAGCTGACCTTGATATACTCCCCACCTAATTCGTATGTCTCTACATTTGTAAGATATTCTTCACCAAACAGTAAATTACAAATTCATTAAATCTGACACTTCAACTTAATTAAAAAACTAGAAAATATAATCTAAATTTCAAAAAACTTTTCTTTAAATACTGCACAAAAACTAAGAATATTCTTGCAGCCAAAACCACAGTATTTTATGAAAAATTAGAGAGCGATAAGATTCACATGTTAACCCTAACACAGCTAGAGTCAAACTCCCTCGTTGTCAGAAATAAGTGTTATTCCTTAAAACAAGACGTAATAAGAACGAAACCTGAGTATAGTGGACTCCTTAGCTGGGCTGAGTGTCAACTGTTGTTTTTCGTATTTATTTTTGGGCTTTTGGTTTTGTTCTTTATACGGACAGCGATAGTTAAAAGATAATGCTGCATCTATTTATTTCAATACGGTTACAAAAGAAAATACCAAAGGATATCTACACATATTGGGCTTATCACTTTTATTTGAAACAATTTTTTTTTTTGAATTCTAAAGGAATAGTAGCTTTAAGCTCGCGTCAGTACAATGTATGGTTTTCCCAGCTTATAATTATAAGCATTCCAAGTTTGAAGAAAATCGGTTATCAGTGAACACAAGTGTAAGTTTAAAGAATAGGATTTTTGAGTCTTTGCTATTTTCTTATAAACAACTATGAGGATTTCCTTTAAATTTGGAATACTAATTGCACACATCATTTTTACTGCTACCATTTTTCTGAAAAAAAAAAATTATTTTTAAGTGGTTCTTAGGAGTGTGAGACGTAAAATTCCAATGTGTTTGTTCATATTATACAATGCAATCATTCTCTACCTGCCTCAGTTTGTAGGTAGGCACCCTGTCCCAAATTTAAAGAAAATTCGTCATTTTGTATATATAATTATATTAACTAAAAGGTGTACAAGAAAGCTATGTGAGTGTTACACACAGATTTTTTTTTTCTCACTAAATATCCAATAAAATTGTATTTATAAAATGTAATTAAATTATAAACTGATGAGAAATTGACCGGGTTTACCTTAATGTGGGTCGGGTTGCCAAGTACTATAGCCAGTTTAGGTCCAAACCATATTTTCCATATATAATCCGGATGAGCACTATATTCATTCATTAAATAACTCACTTCATTAAACAAATCTGAAACAATCAAATTTATTTATTTTTTTTTTGCTCTTATGCAGTGTTTAATATTAAACAAAATGAGAAATAATCAGTTAATTAGATCAGCGATTACTTTCCGCGAAAGCCTGTTTCAGTTTATGGCCACCAATTGTCTTCGGCGTTCGACCAACTTTAGAATTCCGTTTACCAGTTAACACGTCGTTTTTTTGGGGGTGTTATTTTACGAATTATTTGGGTAACTGTTGGATATTTTGTATCTGGTGAGGCCATGTGTAGTTTAAAGGTGTTATGTTTTTGATTCTACCGTAGTTTAATAACTTTTTCAGGACATGCAAAACGCCTTCACTATAAAATTATATAAATCTTTGTATTTACAGTTAGAAGTAAAAATATGTCATGAGCAGCGAAAATAAGACTTTAGAAGACAGTGCTGAGGCCGGTTGTCACCTATGGCTCAGAAACATAGGTTTTGACAAGAGCAGATGAGTAAAGGTTAAGTGGGTGGGAGAGAAAAATATTAAGGAGAAAATTTGGACCGGTGAGGACGGAGGAAGGCTTCAAGATCAGTACGAACCAAGAAGTGGCTGAACTGTTTGGGGAGTGTGGTATTGTGTTTGCATAAACGCTGGTAGACTGCAATGGTTGGGACATATACACCGGATGGAGGGTAAAAAGGCTCAAAAACAAAGCACAATATAGGCATCCTAGTGAGAGAAGGCCCCGAGGCAGACCAAGGCTGAGATAGCTGAGGGACGTAGAGGACTACTTGGAAGCGGACGGCATGTGTAGTTGCAGAATGGCGGCGAGGGACCGTGAAAAATAAAAAAATATATTGGCTGAGGCTCAGGCCCTTCACGGGCTGTGAATAGCCCGAGAGTAAGTAAGGAAGCTAATATTACACTGTTTATTAGGATGTAATGAAACCCAATTATAGTATCAGACAATATTAATAATTATTATAGTAATTTATTTTCAGAAATATGTGCCTATTGTATATAATTTTAAGGATATTTTTAACGGATTTCGAGGCATCTTTATGCTAATAGCTTTATGTCTTCATTTAATGGTAGACATTTTATCTTCCACATTACTTATTCAGATTTCCACATGCTCAGGATAACTTTAAAATCATTGGCAGAACAACCTTCACTATGAAGCAGTCTGAAATTTACTTTTCGTGATGTGTCGTATGTACTAAGATATTTGTTGGATAAATGATGGATTTATCGAAATAATCGATAAAGGGAGGTAAAAGAATGTTCATGGGACCTCTACCTTTGGTGTGCACTGCTTTTACTGTGGCGTGCCACTGATGTGTAATTCTGTTTGTATATTTTGTTTAATTGTTTTACCAAGCTGTTTACATTGTAGCTCATTGTATGTCTAGTTGGTATGCCAAATTTAAAGAAAATCGTTGGAGCTGTTTTAGAGAAAATAGCAGAAAACTAAAAACTACTTTCAGCAAAGAGCACTTCCGGGCATTCAATTTATTTCCGATAACGATAACATATTAAATTATAATTAATATTATTAGGGAAGAGAATAGCTGCGTGGACTCCCACGCGAAGAACCCTGGTTCGAGTCCAGCTGTGCCACCCTTAGATTTTTTCTCCCTAGGTGCTTCTACAGCTCACTGTCCAGTGGTGGAAATCGTAGCGTGAGAACACTGTCTGGAGGCCGACAGTTCACTGAGAAGGCTCCGGGCGCCATGACCATAGTTGCTGACGCGCCTTAAATTAAAAAAAAAAACAGTTTTCTCTTATACATTTAGCAAGGTACAGAAAAAATCTAATAGACCAATCTCGGATTTGTAACAGGAAGATGCTTCTATATAGATTAAGTAATGGAATCGATTTCAATTCTTCTGGATAGAGAACGTGGCAAGATGGAAGGAACATGTTAGCGATATTTTTTTTTTTCTAAATTCCATATTGGTTGGAACGTTTTACCGAAAACCAATAAGAAGCTTTTGATTAAAAGGATTTTCATTTAGCGCAACCAACAAAGTTTTTTTTAGCAGAATTTAGTAGTTTATTAAAACACGAATAAATCATTTTAAATAAAATGGAACTTACCATCTGTATTTGAGAGTTTAAGAAAAATCATTGCATTTCCAATAATTGGCAGTGGTTTAGGTCCAGGTATGTTGGCAGTCATATTTGCCGCACGGATTACCCATAAAACTGTCTTTATCAAGTACCACAAACAGAAAATCACTGCCAAAATAAGAATACTTACTCCAATCATATTCTCATGTTGTGTGAGCTTTACAATAATATGCTGATCTTTTAAATACATATACCCCCTCCAAATCAACGATACTACATGTTACTGACTTACTTAATTATTTAACTTATGCGATATGTAATGAATATTACATATAGTAAGGAGGATGTATATAATTACAAAATAACTCTTTAATAAAAAAATAATAATAAATTATATTTTTGGTAATCATAAAATGGTATTCAAATCATCAGGCCTTAAAAATGAGATGGTTGTACGGCAAGGGCCACAGGAGTCTTTAAAGACAAAGAATTCTTTGTTGCTCTGCATTTCGGGTAAATTTGATGCCCTTCTTCAGGAGCTCTGTAAAAATTTATTGGAGAAAATGGAGTATAGTTGCTATGAAAAAGTGGAGAGATTTATAATAAAAAAGAATTTTTTTTTTTTTTAATTATTGGCATTAGCTCTCTCGGCCATAGCCATGTGCAACTTTTCAGTTTACTGATCTAACAGTCTGTCTGACCTACAGCTAGTTATTTATTATCCGCAGTCTTAATCAATAATAAGCGAACTTACAGTCATTCAAACTATTTCCATAAACTAAGGGGTGGGGTGGTGTATTCGATACAACTCACACCCCATTATACTTAAACCTAAATTACAATTAATTTTTGTCAAAATGAACCCTTCAAAGTTTGTTACTTGCGTGTTTATTTTTCTCTTTATTTTTTATATTTTTATTTTGCAATCCTTTATAAATTCAAATATAGCATCCACAGTCTCTTGTATTGGTTCTATTAGTATACCTTTATAATAGAAAGGGTTATCAAACTGTTTGGATAGCTTACTAAACATCTTGTTTCTCTCCTCTTCATATCTAGGACAAATCATGAGAATATGCTCCAAGCTTTCAGACATTTGACATTGGCTAGAATTCGGGGAGCTCTCTGTATTAATTTTATTTAAATATTCCTTACACAGGCCATGGTTTATTCTAAGGCGACTCATGATGCGAGCTTTATTCTTTTGCACTGGCGATTTTCCATACCAGGGCTTCTTTCCAACTTTAGGGTTAATTGATTTGTAAAATAACGCTTTTCTCTCCAAGGTATATTCATTTTGCCATTCGTTAATTAAGGAGTACTTGATCTCGGGATACAAATCTGTAATAGGGACTTTCACATATAACATTTCGCCTTCTTCTACGGCTCTCTTGGCTAAACAATCTGCTCTTTCATTCCCTTTATTCCCAACATGAGCTCTTATCCACATTCAATTTGATGGTGCTCCCCTCTTCTTTCATAACATTAAACATATCAATTATTTCCAGCAAGATGTGATTTGTATGCATAGATATTTTCATATTTTTAAAGAGACTGTGGCACTTTGGCTATCTGTTAATATAATCACATCCTTAGCAGATATAGATTTTAGATATTTTAGAGTACACCTAGTGCAGTCTTAGTGACAGTATCGTCTCTTTTTGTTCTCACTATTTCTCAAATATTTTTGTTAGTTTTGTACCTTTTCATATCACAACTATAACTTATTTATGCTCTACACAGTGATATAAGTGTGTGCCGTGTTCTACAACCCTCAGAGGAGTAATTAACCAAAAACTCATTTCCCTCTATGGATAAATACTAATCAAACTTTGTTTATAGTTCAAAACCTTCCTGGCTAGCTCTCCACTTGCAGTTTTTATACGCCCCACTTCTCTCAATCTAACTGTACTCAATCTCTCATTCATAATTCGCTTAACAATACTCATTCACAACAACTTGTAAATGTTATCATATAATTGTAAATATTTATTGTACATAGATAATTTTTTCTTCTTCTTATCGATTACCAATTTTTTTTTTCTTTTTTTTTTAAATTAATTAATTAATTAATTTTGAATCATTGTACATATTTTTATTTATTTTTCAATAGTAATCTTTTATTTCCTTTTTATATAATAATTTTTTATTTTATCTTACTTTTTTTTTTCTTTTTTTTCCCTACTTATATCTATGTTGATAACATTTATTAATTATTTATCATTCATCATAATGTAAATGGGCTTAAGTGACAACATTTACATTGGTGGCTCGTCTGACGACGAGTCTACCACGTCCACGACATCGAAGAAACGTACCTACACAAAAGGTAACTCTCCAAAAAAATCTAAAAAAGTCACGACCACCGTAACGATGGTGACAACACGCGCTGCGGCCAAACAGCATGAAGGCATACGAAATGTACCATGACCACCGCTGTTCAATTCCACGCCAAGAACATCGCTGAACGTCACTGCACCTGTCCTTTGATCTGGTATTATTGACAAAGCGTAAAATATAAGCTACGGAATACATTAGGCTTGCATAAGAAGAAAATCGTTCCATCCATGAGATAAATTCGGTAATAGTTTTTGTGCAACTAAGGTAATTTTCGGTACTCTCAATTCAGGTAATCAGGAGTGTAGACGGTAGTTGCGCAGTCCGATGACGCTAAGGATGCACAGTGGAGATCCAATCAGGTCCGTTCCACCATATCTGTTTATCAACCAACTCAGAAGGTGCGAGGCCACGAGATCCATAATCGACAGGATTCTCTTGGGTACTAACGAGTCGCCATTGGGTTACAGGAATAGTGTCTGTGATTTCCACTACTCGATGAGCTACAAAGATTTTAAGATTCTGTGGGGGTGTACTGAGCCAGCCTAACACAATAGTCGAATCCGTGAAAAATACAGATTCATTTTCGGACAATATATGTTTCCTAAAATCGCTGATGGAGACGTATAAGCGTGCAAGCAATAAAGCGCCCAACAGCTCTAGTCTAGGAATGGAAAGGGGCTTAATGGGTGCCTACTTGGTTTTCGCTTTTAAGAGATGGGCTTGACAAAGTGAAATCACCAGGTGAATGGCTGCACAATATCCACGCTCTGACTCATGACAGAATCCTATTATTCTGCAATGTGATGATAACTGTATAAACCTAGGTATTCTGACGCTACCGATGTGAGGTAAATCTTGGATAAACGACATCCATTGCTGTTGTAAACTCGGGGATACTGGGCTGTCCCACGCAATATACCTGGTTGCCAAAGCCTTGTAAAATTAGTTGGCTCGGAAGACTACCGGAGAGAGATATCCTAGGGGATCAAAAATCAGGGCTATCAGATGGACATCAGGGCTATCCATCAGGATATCAGATGAATTAGGGATATAAGATGGACCTTTTGGTTACTTCAGAACCGAAAAAGTTCTTCCACTCGATAAGAATAAACATCATCGCCAGGTGACCACTGTAAACCTAAAACCTATCGGATACTATCGGACGGAGGGACTAATTTTATAGGTGCTAACAATTATCTCCGGGATCTGTATAAATGCAAGCAGCCAAGAATACGCAGGAAGACCTCATCACTTTTGGTAGTCTTAGGAATATTGAATGGTCTTTCAACCCCCTCCACATTCCCCACGTCTTTGGGAGGCCAATATCAAAGTGGTCAAATCGTTGTTGATAAAAACATTAGGTAAACAACCTTATGTGGAACAGGAGCTCGTTAGTATGTTCACCAAAATTGGGGCTATACGCAACTCTCGCCCCTTAACACCGTTGTCAACTTATCCCACCGACTTGCAGGCGCTGACCATGGAGTGGTGGGTTCTACTTCAATATGTATTCGTTTTTAAAAGGTGAAAACTTGATAACATTGTAATAATTTACTGGAAAACGTAATTATGAGTGAAACTGGACAATAAGGTCTATTTGTAAAATTAGGATATCACCCATATTGATTATGTCATTCATAATTTGTGCAACTGCGTATTTAATCTTTTACTTTCTGTTATTCTTAGAGAAAATATTGTAATCGTGCCAAATTTTCGATACAGAGTTTTAACCGTAAATATCCGTTTTGAGGTCCCCTGTGTCCAAAATTGGTTTTTAAAAAATGGTCTGTGACAGCATAGCTCAAAAACGAAAAATCGTAGAAAATTGAAACTTGATATTCCACTTAGATATCACAATGGGATTCGACAGTGGGTTAGCTATCAAAATTCCTCAAGTAAAAGAATCACTTTACTAGTTTTTTTAATTTTTTTTTTTTTTTTACTTTTTTCCGATATTATCAAAAATGGCTCAGACAATTTTGTTGAAACTTGGTATATCAGCTACACACACACAATGAGCTACAACTATTAAGTAAAGTTGCACTTCCGGTTGATGGATTTTATCCGAAATCTTCGTGTCTAACTTAACTGTGTCTTAGTACATTAACGGAATATCTAGTAGGAGCTTCCTTCGATTTTTAGTTTTTGAGATATTCTTGTGACTTTGTTTGACTTAATGGTAACTTGTACTGAATAGTTATCTTCAGTTTTTCGTAATTTTCTCGAAAACGGCTCAAAACGGATATTCTTTAACCTTCGTATACTACCTACACACACACACACACACAATAACTCCTATCACTTTTATTTGAAATATTTTCCCATAAAAATTGATCTTTTGGAAGTTCTGGAGGAACAGTAGTGTTTACCTTTCCCTAAAGTACCACCCCAGTAATATATGGTTAATACACATTATAAAAAAAAAAACCTCCATTCCAAATTTGAAAAAAAAGAGGGATTAGCTAAGTGATTAGCGCGTTGGAATCCCACGCGGAGGTCCCCGGTTCGAGTCCAGTGCTACCCTTAGATTTTTTTCTTCCTAGGAGCCTCTACAGCTCACTGTTCGGTGACGGACAGTGTTGTCTGCAGCAAGAGAACAGTTGTCCGGTGGCCGGCAGTGCACTGAGGAAGCTCCAGGCGCTAATGACCACAGATGTTAACGCGCCTTACATTAAAAAACCAAAAATGCAAATTTTACAAAATAAGTTTTTAAATTTTATTAGAATTTTTTCGAAAACGGTTACAACGATTTTCTTTAAAATTGGACCGCTGGCTACATAGATGGAAACGGATCATTTTTATTTGAAATTTTTTTTTTCTAAAAAAACAAAAAATTGATTTCAGAGGTATGTTGGGGGTGTATTGTGGTCTGTCAGTTAGTTAGAATTTATATTTGCACAAGCATTGTTGGTTTTTGATATAGAGCGCTCCACATAGGGCTGCTCAAGTATACAAGTAAATTCTCCACTACTATATTTATAGCCAGCCCAACTAAATATTGCCATATTAATAGAAAGTTTCTTGATTAAATTGTATTAATTAGAGTAAGAGAAAGTAGTGTGAGTGTTTCGCATCAGATTTTTTTATATTTTCACGCTCCAGAGATCTCTAAAGATATATTTCCAGTGTAAACTCAATTTAAATTTTGTTTACAAATATTATACTATCTTTTGCAATAATAGAAATCAATTAATACCCTAAATTAATTAAGGGATTTTGACGAAAATCTTATCTAATCCCTAGCCAGCACTAGTATCCTATACAGTTTAGGATGCAATAATACTTATAATAGTATTACTCTTTACATTACTCCGACATTACTCTTCACAATGAAACTTCACCATCAGTACATAATTAAGATGTTGAACATGCCAAATTCCAGACTGCCAAGGATTATTGCGATGGAAATTATTAAACGAGACGTGTCTTGGGTTCGTGCAATAAATATTTATATTTTGAAATTCAATTTGGGAGATACGTTAAACGTTCAAAATATTCACATGTGGGTGGATAAATTACCTTTGGTTAGGGTGACATTAGCAGAGCATTATAAAATGAAGTTTTTAGAGGATTCTAATAGCTCTAGTAGGTATATGTTGGGTAAAGAATTGAGTTATAGTATGGCCACTAATTATTTATACACTAGCTTACCGTTGTCAAGTGTAAGAATTATATTTAAAGTTAGAGGTGAGCTATTGCATCTCGGCTACGCCCCGTTTCAAGTATATAAAGATGAAAATGAATATTCTACATGTCAAGTTTGCCATTCAAATGAAATTGAAGATTTATACCATTTCCTTGTTGTATGTAGCAAATATAGAGAAATAAGGCTGCAGTTTTTTAACAACGAAAATATTGATAAAATTTATATATTGGATCTATTAAATGGGAGTAATTGGAAGTTGTTGGCTAACTACTGTAGAAATGCATTGGACCTTAGAACTAGAATGTTGCATTATTAATGTTTCGTAATGATAGAAATTGTTTTACAAGAAATAGTAATAATGATAATTTAAAAATAATAATAATAATAATAATAATGGAGGAAAAAAACAAACATATTTAGATATTTTTATTCTTTCTCAAAGATTTCATTTTTGTTTAAATAGTATTCTCTGTATTTCTTTGTTTTGTTTCTATAATCTTTATAAACTTTAAATATTAAATATACAATTAGACTCCTCAGACGGCTTCGGCCATTGATTATGTCTTTACATATTTAGAATACAGTCAATTATTAATATTAATTTAATAATAGTAAAAATATAGAAATTTAATAATAATTAATACAACCAATGTAAAAAGTGTAAATATATTCAATAAAGACTTACCTACCTACCTAGTAATAATAATACTTTTAAATAATTACAGTAACTTACCTTCCAGTAATTTCTTATTCTCCTTTCTTCCTTGTAACATCTGGGAACAATTTGTTAAAAAATTGATACAGATTCACATCACTTTCTCTTTTTACTTTTTTAAATGGAATTTAGTAATGGGATCAAGCCAGATCTTGCTGAACAAATTTGCCACAAAGCCCTGATTCAATTGTTCTATTAATAGTTGTTCTGAGACTCAACAACCAAGCCTCCAAACGCACGTCAACTACTCATTACGCCCTTTGTCACGTCCATTGCAAAGTATTGATTGGCAAATGAGCTTCAATTAGCGTATCCCAGCTTCTCCAGCTGCCTCCAAGAGGTAGGACAAACTGGGATAAAAAAGGAATTAACCTTGATGGGTTCACCAAGCTAACCACACTGGCTATCCATCATTAGTACTTGTACAAGGAAGAGTTCTGACTAGCCACATCGCTAATCATGTGACACGCATCAGTTAATGTTACCTTTCTACATCATACTACCAACATCATTATCACTCTTAGATCTTACGCTCTATTCTCAATAAACTATTTTCTTCCCATAAAGTATTGTCGAATACAATTTAAATAAAATTGCTAAAGTAAGTTTGTTTCATCATCAACCACCATAGTTTGATATTATGCAATATAATAAGTAAGGTAGGTTTTCGGGTCGCAAAATGCGTGTGAATATTCGGTAAGTTTTTGATACGTTTTTTGTACATGTTAAGTAATGGTAAAAATATGATAATCCAGAATGACAGACGGAGACGGATAGTTTTCTTTTATAACGTTACAATTGATGCACGAAAAATGATGGGTTAATTTAAGATTGTTGATGTTTTAAGAATGGTTGTTTTTACTATGTGATTCAAACTGATATAGGAAGCTTGAAACTCTAATTCATACCAAACACTGGGTCTCCCACTTTTGGAAGTTAGGAGTGTGTTGCTTAAGCAGCAAAATACCGAGGCGCTAGCCTCGCTTAGAGCTTGTCAAATGCACAGTACATAATATCGCTGGCGCTGTACTTGGCAGAGTCACTTCTTCGCAGATCTTACGGTCCCTGCGTTTATCCCAGTCAAACGACGCTAACAATACATACACCATAAACGACATCTCCAACATCCACACAGAGTACCTCCACACAGTGTCTCAGGGATAGTTGGTATGAGAAACTATTTGGATATGGCAAAATGTTGTTGCCCACCACCAAACACACTCACTAATATTTTACACATTGTATACCTTATAGACGACTACCATTACTAGACTCGCTCCAAATTATGCCTCACCACCACTTTGGATTCCGTAGTGGGCGCTCCACGATCAACAAGCATATCGCGTTGCAAATGATCGCCATCTCCCTCCTGCGAAATCCCGCTTGGTGCTGGCTATGAAGCCCTCTACTTTCTAGCACGTATGTTAATCTAAATTTGAGTACCTCTTATCTGAATGGGAATTTGTCTAGAAGGCAGTGGTAATAAATATGTATATTTTTAATTTATAAGACAGTGGCAAGGCTATTGGTTGTGACGGCAGACGAATAATATATTGAAAAGGCATTGGTTTTGTTATTCAATATAATAAAATCGATATTTCTAATCTATAAGGCAGCGGCAGATATGCGCATACCCCAACTAGCAATTACGTCATAGGAGTGGGGATAAACGTTACTATAGTAGATTGTTTTGCTAGATGCAGTTCAGTTCTGTGTAAGTGCGTGTCGTGTTAAGAAGAGTGAAATATCAGCAGCATCAGGCAGCTGGAAGGGGTAAGTCAATCTTTTTTGATTATTATTTTGATTGTGTGGTGAAAGTTAGATGCCACTCCGCCATATTGTTCTCTTCCTAACTGAATTTTTGGTGAGTGGGTTGACGGAAATACAATTATGATAGTGCGGGGATTAAGATAGAAGTGTACGTTGAAAATTATAGCTAGCGAGAGGACCATTGTGGCCGACTGGTTATGGTGATGGACTTCCAACCTAAAGATTGTAGGATCGAATCGCAGGTAAGACAAGTTTTTTTCATATATTATAAAAAATAATTCTCCTCTCGCCCAGAGTAAGGTGATGATGGCAAGGGGTGGGTAAGTTAAGAGTAGAACTGTATGTTGAAAACGACAGCTAGCGAGAGGACTATTATGGCCGAGTGGTTAGGGTGATGCGACTTCCAACCTAAAGATTGTAGGTTCGAATTGCAGGTATGACACGTTTTTTAATATAAAATAAAAAAAAAAAATAATCCTCCAGCCTAGAGTCAGGAGAGGGTGGTGTGTTAAGTTTTAGGTTCCGCCATCTTGTTGTGGGCGTGGATTGACAGGGAGGTGGAAAGAAAATGGAGTCATCGGTTTGGAGGAGAGTTTAAGGAGGGGGGTGAAAAGAAAATAGCGTCATCTATTTGGATGTTAGGTTAATCAGTGGGAGAAGAAAATGGTCATCGGATTGGATGATAAATTCAGGAGTGGGGGTAATGGATTGGATATTAGGTTAATGAGTGGGTAGGGGGAGGAGATAATACGGCCAAGAGATTGGACGATAAGTTAGGAGGTGGGAGTGGAAAGAAAATGGAGCCATCGATTTGGATGATAAGTTAGTGGGAGGGGGTATGCAGGCGTGGCCTAAGTGCTTGGCCGGTGGTAGGGCGGTTAGTGGGTGTAGCCTAAGTTCTCATCCAGTTCGATGATTGGTGGTCGTTGGAATAAGGGTGGGGCAAGTGGACGTGGCCTAAGTGCTCATCCAGTTCGATGATTGGTCAGTGGGAGAGGGGTGGTGGTAAGTGGACGTAGCCTAGATAGGGGTGGGGATAAAGGGGAGGGCGGGCGGCTTAGGGGGTGGGGGGTGGTCGCCATTTTGAAAAAAATTGCGCCAGAACCATTTCCCCTCTACTAAGGGCCAACCTTAAATAACATATTTTGATTATTCTGCTATCCTCTGACTTCAGCAAATGCACCCACCATCCAAACATCCGTTTGAATATTTTTAAGCGGCAATGAGTTCTTGACGTTTCTAATCTTACTTAAGAATCGGGCGTTTGAATTGTGAGCCTTAATAAAGCCTTAAAGAATAATAGTTGTACACGCTCAATAACGCTTAATTTTGAAGGGAAAAAAGGAAAATAAAAAAAAACTTTTCTTTAACCTTCTATGTCAGATAAACTCGATCATCTCTCAACAAGTTCTTCAAATATTAATTTGAAGAGAGCTAGAAGTTCCCCTGATTCTCTCCACCGTTTTTGTAGGAAAGTTTCATCTGATAAAATTGAAATGCCTAATACTAGTGGGCCACTAGAAGTTACGTCACCTTCAGTTTCTCACCTCACAGATTCAATTTTAACTCAAATGGATTCAAAAATTAAGGACGCCCTCTCAGATTTATTGGACTCCAAACTTACAGCTATTATTTCAGAAGTTTTGGACTCAAAATTAAAGTTCCTACCCACAAAGGAGGATGTAAACTCAATAAAAGATTCTTTACATCAATAAAAAACAAGTTACATGATCAGTTCTTTTTTTAATTTTTTTCGTAAAAATTATGATGTATTTATTTTTCTAGAGACTTTTGTCACAGAAGATTGCTTTAGTTTTTATACAAGTTACTTTTCAGATTACAAATTAATTTGGGTACCAGGTATTAAACATTCTAAATATGGCCGTGCTATAGGTGGAGCTGTTTATGGTATTAAACTTAACATTTTTCAAAAGTTAGCTTATTTCTCTGAATATGCAGGCATCAGTTTTATAAATATTAGGAGAAAAAATTCAGATATATCTGTAGTTCCAGTATATTTAAATTGTAATTTTTGGGATCGTGACTTTAACACTTTAAAAAACTTACTTCAGCACTTCTCAAGCAGACAAATAATTTTAATTGGTGATTTTAATTCCAGAATAGGGGACTCACAGACTCTTCCAGATGACTTGTTTGTAGATAATCCTAGGGTCTTCCCTACTAGAACAACCAAAGATGGAATATTAAACAGTAACGGAACTCAACTGTTGGAACTATTTGATAATTTTGATTTAACTGTTTTGAATGGTCGTGTTTCAGGTGACTCGGAGGGTGAGTATACATTTATCGGTGCTATGGGCTCCTCAGTTATTGATCTTTGTTGTGTTTCGTTTGAATGTATCCCCTCTTGTTGAGAACTTTAAAATCATACCGGAAATATTTTCAGATCACCTCCCGCTTTCTTTAACGTTGAACCTGAAATCAGATTCTTACACCTCTCCTAACTCCTCCCAGCTGTTACTTCTCATACCTCAGTTGCCTTGGTTACAAATAACCATAGAATGTTATAAAATGAATTTGGAAACACATATTTCTGAGATGTTCTCGTTCCCTGCTGATCCACAAAAATATGCGAATGTATTTACGTCTTGTATCTTAAGTTCCTGTTTTTCCTCTAAACATAATACTTCTTATATTCGGGCTTTTCGCAAAAAAACTTGGTTTGATTATGAATGCCTCCGTTGTAGGAAAAGATTGTTCAAATTATTAAACTTATTTCGTTCATCTAGCTCTGAAACAGTCAAAACTGCCTATTGTAATTTAAGAAGAGATTATAAGACACTTTGCTTTAATAAAAAAAAAGAATATTTTCGGTCAGTAGTAGACCAGTTTAAAGCAGTAAAAGACTCCAAACACTTCTGGTATCTGGTAAATACTTTTAAAACACAAAAGTTTATCTGCGGTAATAATATTGATTTGGATGATTGGGTACTTCATTTTAAAACTTTGCTTAACCCTCCTTTAACCGATCCTGTTCTGTATGCGCAACCATATATTGCCTCTCCAGTTTTAGATTCTCCGTTTACTTATGAGGAACTGATTTTTGTTCTTACCACAGCTAAAAACAATAAAGCTCCAGGTCCTGATCAAATTGTTTACGAATTTTACAAACATGCTCCTGCAATATTTTTGGAGAAATTATTAGATTTTTTCAATTATATATATGAAATAGGAAGCACCGCGGCAACTTTTGGTCAGTCCATAATGTTTCCATTATACAAACGAGGTGATGTCAATAATGTAACTAATTACAGGGGCATTTCCTGTTTAAATACTATGTGTAAAATCTTTACTGGTCTCCTACTCTCGCGCCTTGAAACATATATAAAGCAAAATAATTTATTAAGCGATTGCCAAACTGGTTTTAGAAAAGGATACTCGGCAATAGACAATTTATTTGTTTTAATTAATCTTATAAATATAAATTCTTGACAAAAGGTCAAAAACTCTATTGTTTTTTTGTTGATTTTAGTTCAGCATTTGATACAGTAGATCATAAATTGTTAATACTGAAACTTTTGAATCTTGGAATTTCTTCAAAATTTATTACCATTTTAAATAACCTGTACTCCAATTCGTGCTCTGCGGTGCGAGGGAAAGAGGACATTTCTGATTTTTTTGGTGTGTCGGGAGGAGTAAGACAAGGCTGCCTTTTGAGCCCACTATTATTTTCTCTATTCCTTGACGACCTTCCTGACACCCTAGAGGGTGGAGTCTCCGTGGGTGACACTAAAGTCAAAGCGCTATTGTACGCGGACGATGTGGTCCTCATTTCCGATAGCCCTACAGGCTTACAATGGCATATCAATTCTTCACAAAAGTATTGCGACCAGTGGAACTTAAAAGTAAATGGAACCAATAATTTAAGCAAGTCGAAAGTGGTTGTCTTCAGGAAAGGCGGAAGACTTGGTTCCTTAGAAAAATGGAGATATAAAGGTTCACTAATAGAGGTCACCAATTCTTATAAATATCTTGGTGTTGTTTTAACATCTCGCCTTTCCTTTCGTCATCACTTGAATGACAAAATATCACAAGCTAAGTTAGGGTTGAATAGGGTCTGGTCCCGCTTTCTCTTTCACAATCAAGTTCCATTAAAATCCAAATATCAAGTCTTCAACACTGTACAGCGGTCAATATTATGTTATGCTGCCTAAGTCTGGGGCTACCAGCGTTATGAAGAAATAGAGAAATTTCAAAGATATTTTGTTAAAAAAGTGTTTGCTTTGCCCAGTTTTACTCCTAACTACATAATTCATCTTGAGGGCTCCATCAACACAGTTTTTTTCTTCACATTAAATCTTCATATTAAATATTGTACTAAAATTCTTTCTTCTCCTGATTCCCGTTTAACGAAGATTGTAGCCTCAGAAGTTGTTAAAAAGAATATTTTATGGTTTAAATGCTGGTCGGATCTTTTGCAGAAATACTCAATAGAATTCAGTTTTAGTCTAGATAATTTATCAGACTGGAAAACTTATGCTTCAGTCTTGCTAGAGAAAATCAGAACAAGTGATCGGGAGGAGTCTGTGAGTCGTGCTCTGAAGTCTGATCGTTTCCTTCTTTATAAAGAGCTGTTGGATACTAATAGGGATCTCTCTACATATAATGTTGGTCTAAATGTAGAGGTTAATCTTAAAGATTTGAGTCTATTGTTTAAAATAAGGGGTGAATTACTCAATCTAAATTGTGTTCCATGGTGCAATAAAGACCCGGATAAAGAGCGGTGCCACTTGTGTAATCTAAATGAACGAGAGGATATGTTCCTCCTTCAAAATATATTTGAAACTCATAATATATTTAAAGGAAATAATTTATGTGTAGTGGGAGGCGACGATAAAAACTACTTTTCTTAAAGTAGGTCCTTGATAAATGTTTGGAAAATTTCAAATAGTTCACAGAATACTAAGTTATGCTTTATAAACTCATAGAGATTTCTAGTATGTAAATTAGCTCTTGCACGAATAATTTGAGAATCCTAATGAACATGTATTATCATCATCCAGTAATGCTAGTGTCACAAGGGAACGAGCTCTCTTCAGAAATAATAATAATAATACACTTTATTTAAAAGAAAATATTACATTCAAAAATAAGTAAATTAGTATTACATATTGCATGGCATGAAGCCGTCTGCCAGAGTTTGGTTATTAATTTACATAAAAAGAAAAGCAAAATTGCATATAACAAAGAAAATTACTATTTTACTATTACTATTTTATTATAATTATTAATTATGAAATTATAGGTATTAATGATTGGCTTTATTTCTATAATCTAGAGCTTGTTGAACAAATTTTACAAAAAGAAGGCAATCAGTTATATTGGAGAGGTAAGAAATAACAAACTGTGATGAAAGTGAACCCATTCCAAAGTATAATTGACGAATATGAGCCAGTGCAGAACATTGACATAAAAAGTGGAACATATCCTCTCGTTCATTTAGATTACACAAGTGGCACCGCTCTTTATCCTGGTCTTTATTGCACCATGGAACACAATTTAGATTGAGTAATTCACCCCTTATTTTAAACAATAGACTCAAATCTTTAAGATTAACCTCTTCATTTAGACCAACATTATATGTAGAGAGATCCCGATTAATATCCAACAGCTCTTTATAAAGAAGGAAACGATCAGACTTCAGAGCACGACTCACAGACTCCTCCCGATCACTTATTCTGATTTTCTCTAGCAAGACTGAAGCATAAGTTTTCCAGTCTGATAAATTATCTAGACTAAAACTGAATTCTATTGAGTATTTCTGCAAAAGATCCGACCAGCATTTAAACCATAGAATATTCATTTAACAACTTCTGAGGCTACAATCTTCGTTAAACGGGAATCAGAAGAAGAAAAAATTTTAGTGCAATATTTAATATGAAGACTTAATGTGAAGAAAAAAACTGTGTTGATGGAGCCCTCAAGATGAATTATGTAGTTAGGAGTAAAACTGGGCAGAGTAAACACTTTTTTAACAAAATATCTTTGAAATTTCTCTAATTCTTCATAACGTGGTAGCCCCCAGACTTAGGCAGCATAACATCATATTGACCGCTGACAGTGTTGAAGACTTGGATATTTGGATTTTAATGGAACTTGATTGTGAAAGAGAAAGTGGGACCAGACCCTATTCAGCCCTAACTTAGCTTGTGATATTTTGTCATTCAAGTGATGACGAAAGGAAAGGCGAGATGTTAAAACAACACCAGATATTTATAAGAATTGGTGACCTCTATTAGTGAACCTTTAAATCTCCATTTTTCTAAGGAACCAAGTCTTCCGCCTTTCCTGAAGACAACCACTTTCGACTTGCTTAAATTTACTTTTAAGTTCCACTGGTCGCAATACTTTTGTAAAGAATTGATATGCCATTGTAAGCCTGTAGGCCTATCGGAAATGAGGACCACATCGTCCGCGTACAATAGCGCTTTGACTTTAGTGTCGCCCACGGAGACTCCACCCTCTAGGGTGCCAGGTAGGTCGTCAAGGAATAGAGAAAATAATAGTGGGCTTAAAAGGCAGCCTTGTCTTACTCGCCGACACACCAAAAAAAATAGAAATGTCCTCTTCCCCTCGCACCGCCAGAGCCACGAATTGGCGTACAGGTTATTTTAAATGTAATAAATTTGAGAACATTCCAAAGATTTCAAAAGTTTAAGTATTAACAATTTATGTGATCACTGTATCAAAGCTGAATAAAACACCAAAAAAACAATTTAGAGTTTTGACCTTTTGTCACGATTTATATTTATAAGATTAATTAAAAACCAATAAATTGTCTATTGCCGAGATCCTTTCTAAAACCAGTTTGGCAATCGCTATAAATTAATTTGCTTTTTATATATGTTTCAAGGCGCGAGAGTAGGAGACCAGTAAAGATTTTACACATATTATTTAAACAGGAAATGCCCCTGTAATTAGTTACATTATTGACATCACCTCGTTTGTATAATGGAAATATTATGGACTGACCAAAAGTTGCCGGGGTGCTTCCTATTTCATATATATAATTGAAAAAATCTAATAATTTCTCCAAAAATATTGCAGGAGCATGTTTGTAAAATTCGTAAACAATTTGATCAGGACCTGGAGCTTTATTGTTTTAGCGTGGTACAGAACAAAATCAGTTCCTCATAAGTAACGCGAGAATCCAAATGGAGAGGCTAAATATGGTTGCGCGTTACAGGAAAGGATCGGTTTAAAGAGGGTTAAAGCAAGTTTTCATGAAAAGTACCAAGCATCCAAATCAATATTATTTACCGCAGATAAACTTTTGTGTTTTAAAGTATTTACCAGATTAACCAGAAAGTGTTGGAGTCTTTACTGCTTAAACTGGTCTACTACTGACCGAAACTATTCTTTTTTTGTTATTAAAGCAAAGTGTCTTCTAATCTCTTCTTAAAAGTACAATAGGCAGTTTTGACTGTTTCAGAGCTAGATGAACGAAATAAGTTTAATAATTTGAACAATCTTTTCCTACAACGGAGGCATTCATAATCAAACCAAGTTTTTTTGCGAAAAGCCCGAATATAAGAAGTATTATGTTTAGAGGAAAAACAGGAACTTAAGATACAAGACGTAAATACATTCGCATATTTTTGTGGATCAGCAGGGAACGAGAACATCTCAGAAATATGTGTTTCCAAATTCATTTTATAACATTCTATGGTTATTTGTAACCAAGGCAACTGAGGTATGAGAAGTAACAGCTGGGAGGAGTTAGGAGAGGTGTAAGAATCTGATTTCAGGTTCAACGTTAAAGAAAGCGGGAGGTGATCTGAAAATATTTCCGGTATGATTTTAAAGTTCTCAACAAGGGGGATACATTCAAACGAAACACAACAAAGATCAATAACTGAGGAGCCCATAGCACCGATAAATGTATACTCA